>QANU01045287.1:4965-116829 GCA_003254905.1 Nissolia schottii | reverse complement strand
ATATATATATATATATATATATATTTCGTTATCGACTATATATGTATACTTGAACATATATATAGCATTAAGGATGAACTATATATAAGGGTCGATGTAAACCAAAAGCACTTGATCAAGAGGGCAAAATTGAAGAAAAACCGTATTGAGGAATTGTCTTTTTATATATTAACGAATTGTTTTTATGTGGTCATTGTGATTCTTCGACCATCTTCAAGACTTGGCATCAAATAAAGCCATCAAAGAGTATACACGTGGATCTCAAGCAAGTATTCAACATGGAAGCAATGCTCATCAAACATATTGAAAATCAAATTCGTAGTTTTACGGTGAAAGTTACAAATAAGTTGCAAAAAGAAGTTATTAGAAGTTTTGAAGACATGAAAATCACTTAAGAGGTTATGACCGCTCAAGAAATTTAATATTTAATCTTTACTATAAATAGGACTTCTATGATCAAGTTTTAGACGGATTGGATTCGCTTGACAAGTACCCCACACATCCCTTGTTATTGCGACACGGATACGCCGCAGAACGTCAATCATTCCATTCTCATTTCTTGTTCTTCCCCACATGTAAATTCTCAATCTCTTCTATTTCTTTCATCACTCAATCTCTTTTAATTCTTCTTTTACTTTCAGTTTATGTTTATGTAATTTTTAACCTATGTATTTGTTCTACATTGTAATATTATCAAACTTTTTTATTTAATTCTCTTTTTCACAATTGATAAAATCCTGATAATTCAAAAGAGAAACAGTTTCTATTTCTCAAATCAAAATCGAGAAGCGAAACTGCGATTTTAGTCATCCTATTAACCAAAAATCCAGTTCAACACTCGTCTTGTCCGCTATATTACTTGGTCAATTTCAACATTACATGCTGCGGGATGACCCAAGTGGACTCTTAACAGTTTATGTGCTTTGAATGTTGGCATGGAATGGCTATCAAATCACTAACCTAACAACAACCGTGTAGACCCGCGTTCCACCTTTACCGTCTTTGACGTATAGGGAATTGGGATGTAACCTAACACGAAAATGCTGAGGTAAATTATCCCATGATCATTAATTGATAAACAGCATAAAAATGGAGAACTGTCTTCAGGTGGGGTCCCAAAAGTGATTTACCACGCTTGGTTATGATTTCCCTTTTTTGTTTGTAGTAAAAGATTGACTGCTATAAGTGCCTATGTACGTAGTGAAGATATTTAATTGGTAGCTTTTCTTTGGATTCAATTATACAGAATAAGACAAGGGGTAAGGTTTAAACTTGACCTAATTCCTCATAAAGTATTTTAAAAGTTTTACACTCGTTATAATAAATTTTTTCATGAAAATAAGTTTACTAACACCCCTACAATAAAAATATCTCTTATCAACATTATCTAAACTATAATCGCTCATTTATGAATTTTATTAACTTTATGAAAAGTACGTTTGAGGGATGAAATGGTAAGTATATATCTATCCCAAATATTTTATTCGTATGTATAATAAACACCTATGTTGCATGGCTATCGATACGGTATCAGTATCGGGTACGAATAGAGGTATGAGGTACAAAATTTTTAGAAAAATAGAGGTACGGGTTCATCAAATATATATAATAAAAAAATTCACAAGATAACTTAAAGAAACATAATAATTTTAACATTAAATAAAGTTAAATTGTTCAACATTACATTTCAAATTCAAAGAAAACATGCTAAATTTAACATAAAATAAGTTAAATTATTCAACATTACATCTCAAAACATTCAAAACAAAGAACACAACAATTAAATTAGGACATTAAAAGTTTCAATCTCATCATTCCCATTCCCATCCCCATCATCACAAAAAAGAATAGCTTTTAAGTTAGACTCATCAAGTGAAAGGTTTGCAACTTCAAGGAAATAAAAGGAAATGCAGAACAAGAAAAAAAAAACGAAATAAAAGAAGTGCTGAACAGAATCACGGATCATGAATGAAAGTCGAAGGCACGATGGAGGGCACAGGTCGTCGCCGATAACAAACTGCTCGGGAGGCCGTGGAGCAGCTCGTACACTCGAGGGAAAGAGCGAAGAAGAAGAAGATAGTGGCGACGGAAAGGAAGGCTTTGAGGTTTGAGATTGAGAAGAAGGAAAAGAAAAAAGGGAAAAAGAGATCTAAGGCAGAAAAGGGAAAACAAAAATGGAAAATGAAGGAAAACGAATGATCTGAGGTTAGTGTTTTTTTTTTTTTTTTTTGTGTCTAAAACGACGTGGTTTGAAAAAATAGGAGTATTTAGTCATACTTAGCCATATCCAAAACGTATCCATTTAAAAAATAAAATAAAATTGAGTATGTACCCAACCGTATCCGTGCATACCATAGCGTACTAATACTCATACGTACCTATACAGATACTCCATAAAAAATGGAGTACCCATGCAACACAGATAAACACGAGAAATTACTACTTGTGGTAAATAAAATATAGCTCTTTTGCCCACAAGAATAAGAAAGGAAGATTCATCTAAGGGTCAATGCTCAGAAGATGACATTTTCAAACTTTGGCAAGCATCTGGAAATTGAACACAATCACGCCCTCTCAACTACCCACCAGCACTCACTCGACCATACTTACACATGTATGGTCAGCCCTTTGTCATATCTCATATTAAAAAATTATATAATATTTAATAGTTAATATTTAATATAATGCATGCCCGAACACTACTCTTACCCGTTTTTTTTAATTTGATATTTCGGTCAAATAATGTTGGAGTAATTTGCTGGCAGCTCAGCTAATTTACCTCTATGATTAAGTTGGAAACGGTCATTTATGCTTGAACAAAAAAGACTTGTGAAGATATTTCTTTAGTTTTAAGTAATTGATATAACTAAGCTCTAGAAAAATACTTACCTATTATAAAACTTGGTAATTAATTGCATTTTTTACACTAATTTACACACTGTGACGCGCGTGTTAAGTTGTTAACAGTAGTTGCAGATAATGAAGTGCAACACCTTGGCTTGACTTACAAGTGATCCTCCATATCTAGGCACTGAAAATGGATGATGACGAGGGACTTTAATTTATTCCTATATTAAGTATCAGGAATATTTTTGTATAACTCATAATCTATTTTTGCACAACATATTCCCTTTTTTATATTTTTTTTCTTTCTCAATCTCTCATCATTTTTTTTCTATATTATTCTTTATGAATCAAAGCGTTTTTATTTTCATTTTCATTATATACATTATTTTTTGGTTTTTCAAATGTTTATATATGTATGTAAAAGAGTTTCTGCTTGCTTGTTCAAAGTTTTTGTTGGTTAATTAAAAGTTTGTGTATATGTATAAAAAAGTTTTTACATTCTTATTCAAAATTTTGTATATATGAACACAAAAGTTTTCTTCTTTGTCATCGTTTTTGTTTCCGTCATATTTTTTTTTCTAGTTGTGTAACTCAGTTCAAAAGTTTGTATATATGCTTTAAAATATTTGTGCATAGTAGAGAGTAAAATCAACACCCTTAGAGTGTGAACGGTTACTTTTCCCTATTTAATACGTTGTAGATCCGGTTTGATTTGGTTTCATATTTGAAAAATATACAAAAGCTTGTCTACTCAATATCATTATATAAATCATGAGTTAGTAACATACTTGACAACATTTAAGTTGAACACCTTAAATATTTCTTGAAATTCTTTTTATAAATAGGTGAAAACAAAGCAGAAAGTTTTATCAAAAGACAAAAAATGGTTAATGTAGTTTGTCATCATCAGCACACCTTTTATTTGTCCATTTCACAACTGAAAACACCACAGGCTAGCTGCCTCAATTCTCCTTGCTGCTTCCCTTCTCCTCGCTTCCACTCCCTCTCTCTCTCTCTCTCTCTCTCTCTCTCTCTCTTTCTCACAGTGTCTCTTCTCATGTGACTGTTCTTTATTGGATAATTAAGACTCATTTTCTGGCTCAAAGCATTGGACTCAGTTCTGCTAACTTAACTGCAAAACTGCACTTTGTTTATTCAAGTTTTAGCCTCTTCACATCAGGTAATCCTTTTTTCCTAAATATCTTTGGTCATTCACTTTGTGAGTGCAGATCTTTCACTTTTTGACCTTTTAAGATAACGAAATCTTTGTTTGATGCCTTGTGTCTTCCTTCGTGTGGGTGTTTCTTTCGGTACTGGTATTAGTGGTGGTGGTGCTGAATTAACAGTATGTACTTGTCTTAATCATATTTGGTATGTGTGTGACTCTGGTCATGAAACCTTGTTGCTCCCTAGCTCCTTCAGCGTCTCATATTTTACCCAAATTGTGTCTTAGTGTGGATATTAGTTGGAGAGGTAGAACAATGGTTTTTGTTAGTCTAGTCTGAATGATATCTTAAACCTCAGAAATCTCATATTCAGCTATTTTTTATTCTCTATTTGTAAGATTATGATGATGATTGTCACCAAATTTCACAAATGAGGCCACTTCTTTTCTTAAATAGCAGTTGGGGAGATCTTAGCTTAGAATCGGCTATTAATCACTCAGGTTACTTCATTTTGAAGATTAGCCATTCCATTTCAACTATGACAACTAATCCACCTCCTCCTCCTGGAACTCACAAAGAAAAACAAATTCTCTTTGAGGTGACTTTCTTTAACTATCAATATCTATTGATTTAGGTTTTCTTTTCAATATCCTTTACCTTTGAACTTGTGACATCATGCTCGCTCAGATTGGGAATTTGGAAAAGCAGTTATGGGCATTGATCCATTCTAAAGGCCTATCACACTCTGATGCACTAGACTTGTACCGCAAGGTCAGGTCAAGTTATGAGAGAACAATCTTGAACAATCACACTCATTCAGAACTTCAGGATGTTGAATATTGTTTGTGGAAGCTTTACTATAAGCACATCGATGAATTTCGCAAAAGGATAAAGAAAAGCTCTGGCAATGCAGAGAACAACAAATCAGGAACGCAGCGAGATGTTGTTGTGCAGAGAAACAATGACAATCACATAAAGGCATTCAAGTCATTTCTGTCAGAAGCTACTGAGTTTTACCATACTCTGATTGTAAAACTCAGGAAACATTATGGAGTACCTGAGGAGGCATTGTTTTGTAAAAAGGGTTGGATTTCCACTTTTTTGGATCCGGAATCCATGAAAAAATGTCAATATTTATGTCATCGATGCTTGGTCTGCATGGGGGATCTGGCCAGGTATAAAGAACAATATGAAAACCTTGAAGTTCAAAACCAGAATTGGTTAGTAGCTGCCACATACTACTTGGAAGCAACAAGGATTTGGCCAGACAGTGGAAACCCGCAAAATCAGGTAAGTTTTTGTTCTAAATCAGAATCTGTTGTATAAGAAAAGGTGCTATCATATTATCTGTTCCTATGCCAGTAAGTAACCTTCTTAGTTTGCAGTTGGCTGTGTTGGCAACATATATTGGTGATGGTTTTCTCGCTCTTTACTACTGTGTAAGAAGTTTAGCAGTTAAAGAACCTTTTCCTGATGCCTAGGATAATCTCATTTTCCTGTTTGAAAAGGTAAGATGAGGCTCTTTTGGTAAACCAATATTTATTCTATCCATATGTTTAATGGTTCTGGGCTTTTTATATTGCCATCTACTCAAGTGTCTCTTCGGATCTTGCAGAACAGGTCATCTCATCTGCAATATGTTCTCGGCGAAGTCTGCTTTGATTTCTTTAAACCTTCTGCAAGAATTGTTAAAGAGATGAAAGCGCAACCAAATGATGACAGCTCAAACCATAATAAGCTTGAAAGTGAAATTAATCATTTCACAAAGTTATGGCCTCTTTTTGTCAGAACAGTTAGTTTTCTCTTCATAACATCAAGGTACATCTTGCCGTTTTACTGTTTGAATTTCACCCCCTTGTAGTCAACTTGAGTCATGCATTCTCACGTGAACTTACTGATGTTTTTTCCCTCTTGAATTCTGAAGCAGTTTGGAGGAATTCCCCATTGCATTGGCCTCTACAGTTGGAGTGTTGGATACTATAATGGAGCTAGGAGATATAGAACTAAAGATTATTTTGGAGTCATCTGGGCAAATGAATTTAGCCCGAAAGGGTCCTTTCCGAGCCTTGCAAGTAATTTCTATACTCATATTTGCCCTACAGAATCTAATCGATAATCATGCAAAAAATGAATCAGAGGATAAAAATGATTGTCAGCAACTTGTGCTGATACAGTTGGCGATATCTGCTGCATTCGTTTTCATGGGGCGTTTTGTTGAAAGATGTTTAAAGGATACTCCTTTGAATTGCTGCCCCTTGTTGTCTTCTGTACTTGTTTTTGTGGAGTGGTGCGCAAGCACACTTGATTCAACTCAAGTGTATGCATCTGATCTGAAGAGTATAAGAGCTATTTCTTACTTCTTTGGTGTGTTAGTAGAGCTTCTAAATAAACTGAATGACACTAGAAAGGAAACCAAGAAGCTTCTAGATAGTACCCCTCTTTGGGAAGATTATGAATTGAGGGGTTTTGTACCTGTAGCTTGTTCACAGTTATCACTAGATTTCTCCGGTAGTTGGGAACGCATTGACAGTTTTGAAAGTGGAACTGAATTGCGTACTCAGCGCATGACTGAAGCAGCGATGAAAATTGCAACCAGATCAACCAACTTGCAAAAGCGGATAACATGCGATGCATTAGGAAGAAAATTTTATGCAGCTAGACCAGATGAAGATCATATGAAGAAAGAGACGGAAAATGTGGTGTCCAATGACAATAGAATAATAGAGGAAGAACCTAAGACTCACATAGACACAGGGGATAATGCAATTAGTTGCATTACCAATGGAAAATATTTTGAGGTAGAAGAAGAGGTAATTCTCTTCATGCCTCTAACAAGGTATCATTCAGCACCATCATACCCCTCTATTTTCTCTGATGAACAGGTGTCACCAAAAGACAAGGATGATCAAGGCTTACCTTGTGATGATTCTCTGTGTCGCGCTACATCTGTGCTTATGGCACAAAACCCATCTCAAAGTGATCCATGGGGATTCCATGGTGAAGATTTAACAAAGGAATCAAGTGCACATGCTATTTTTGAAGGTCTAATCTCAGCAGGGCCTCCCTCCCTCAGTTCTTGGGTCCTTGACAGAGGAAGCTTGAGTAACAACACAAATATGGGAACAAATGGTCTTTGTGAGCACAGGTTGTAGCCCATTGATGAAACGGCTACTTCATACTTGGCTGGTCTTTCCATCAATGAAACAGCGAATTCAGTCGTGAGTTCAGTGGATGAATCTTTATATTCTCCTTCCTCTTGTTCTGCTACATGTTATGCTCAAGTGCCTTTTGCTCTATTATTGCCAGATAATGCTGCATGGTTACAATCTAGCTTCCCTGCGCCATTGAGCTTTGTAGCTTACTCCAATGGTTTCGCACAACCTGGCAGAATGTCTTCTTCAGAGTGGCTGCATCTGCATCGGTACAGAGGGAATTACACACCTGACAAGGTCAACAACAATCACATCCAGCCTACTCATGGAAACTATTTCTATCATGACACGCACACGTATATGGAGCAACCAGCTGGTCCCCCGCCATTGCAGCCAATTTTTCCTAATCCTTTTGGTGCAGGTAGTGTTTTCAGCAATTTTCAAAGACCAAGCCCTTACGTGTGTGGTGGTGTTGTGGCAGAACTGAGAAATGAGCCACACACTCTGCTAGAGTACCTTAAGGAACAGGAATGGCGACTCCGGCGAGATCCTACCCTCAAAGAAAGTGGATGAAATATCCTCAAATTAGAGACGCAAAAGTTGACTTGATGATATTATAATCATAACATGAGGGAGAGAAGTTGGTACATGATTTGTGAAAATAGGCTTTCTAGTCAATAGTCATTGATGGTTCAACATATTAGATACATGCATGAGTTTTTTTTCTTTTTTTTTTTTATTTTCCTTCTTTTGGCAAAGAGGTGTGGATGAGATTTGTAGTATGCAACAACAGAAATATCACCGTAAGCCCGCCATCGTATGACATACCTATGGTATGGTATGGCAGACCCAACAAAACTAAATGCACTAATTTTTACACAAACTTTTTCTATAGCTATGCACAAATATTTTTCACGTATAGAACTAAATCAGATCGGATTGCGGTGCATTAAATAGCCGCGCCCTCTTACTCTCCACTCACACTCTAAACATGTGGGTTTAGTCACACAAACATTTTAATGCAGATGCACAAACTTTTGTACGAACATAAACAAATAATAAGACGGAAATGAAACGAAAATGAAGAATAAGAATATTTTGGTACTCATGTGTACAAACTTTTGAATAAGAATGCACACATTTTTATACACACATGCACAAATTTTTATACAACCAGAAACAAAAAAATTGACAAACGAAAACAAAGAAGAAAACTTTGGTACTCATGTGCACAAACTCTTGAACAATAATGCACAAACTTTTTAACAACCAAAAATTGCACAAAGTAATAAAAAATGAAAATTCTGAAATCCATAACTTGAAGAAAAAATTATACAAAAATATTGTATGTAATATATGAAGGGTAAAAAACATTTGTGATAAAATGAGAAAAAAAAACAAAGAAGAAAAAAATGAAGAGTGAGGGGGAGAAGAGAGAATAAAAAAGAATAGGAGAAGAAGAAGAAGATGAGCAACTTGAGAGAGTGAAGGAGATCGAGAGATAGGAGAGAGAAAATGTGCATTTAATGTGATATTAGATTAGTGGTAGAAAAGTGAGGTACACAAAGCTCTTTTCTATGCAACAACTACCCACTTAAGAGAGCCTGCCACTAGGATAAATACACAAAAAAAAAATACACAAAAAAAAAATCCTTTGTACACCAAGTTTTTGTCCACCATACAACTAACAAGCCTCTTACGAGATTATATAGATTGCATGTCTCCCCACTCCCATGCACTTCTTTTTCCGCATTAGTATGTCTAACTAGCGTGACTCTTGTTAGTTCGCCAATCACCCATAACTCACCATTAGTTTTGGATTGCAGGTGATCCTACATCTTCATGTGATCCTACATCCTTCATCTTTCTTAATCATCTTTGTTGGTGATTCATGGAAAGGGATTTGGAACATGCAAAATGGAGAATAATTTAATGTGATTTGTGAGAAAGAAATCAGGTTGGTGGTAGGTAATGGTGAGAAAACAATGTTTTGGGAAGATTTATGGGTGGGTGACTCGAAGTTAATGGAGGCATTTCCAAAATTATATTCTATTTCAAATCTAAGGAAAGTAAGAGTCTCTTATTATGGGTTATGGGATGGTTTGGAATGGATTTGGAGTCAAAAATGTTAGTTGAGCTTCAAGCAAGAATTATGGAGGCAAAACTGTGTGGGGTTCTGTGGATAGAATTGTGTGGAAATTTAGGAGAATTCTCAACCAAACCATTTGCAAGGCTTCATCGGAAGCGTTGACTTTCGGCTACTCTTTCCAAGTATGGAAAGGCTTAGTCCTAGAATTGAAATCTTATATTGGTTTGTATTGACCGGTAGACTTAACACTAGATATAGGTTGGTTACTTTACAAATTTTAAATGCAAAGCAAATAATTTTTGTGTTTTGTGGTGTGCATGATGAATCTGTGAACCAGGGTAATTTTGCATTCAAAATTTGGTGCATGTGGTTGAATCAATGGAATGTTGTGCGGGTGGGCCCCAGAAATGAAAAAGAGTTCTTTGAAGCTTGGGCCTACACTCGGTTGAGAAGAAGACAAAAGAAGAAGTGGACGATTGATTTCTATGCTACAATATAGACAATTTAGTTTATGAGACACTTCAAAAAACATGACATGAAGATGTAACCAGTAATATAATAACAAACATGAAAACATTTATAATACATAATAGGTAAAAACATTTGAAAACATAAACAAGTTAGGAGTTTTCTAGATATACAATCTAAACATTCTAGTTTAGCATTATGGTTTAACATCTTAAAGCCCCAAAGCACCACATGTTCAAGACATTCGTGTAAAGGAATAGTAGGGGCGATCTAAAAACACCAAGTGTGTAAATAATTCAGTTGTTGAGAGGAAATATGCTACACAAATTATCATAAATTCTAATCATCAAACAAGTTCACACTGCAAACAAAAAAGAAAAACAATTCTCTAATTGCCTTAATGTAGACTGAAATCTCTAGTTAATTACTTGTATATGTCGGTCATCACTATCTATAATATAAAATCAGAGAGTCTCATACCTTTAACTTCTAATTAATATAGACTATAGGATATAGTCAATAGAAGGGTTCTCGCTTTCTGTTTTGGAGGTTCAAAGTAAGACAAACAGGGAATCTAGAATTCTAGTGTGCAAGCAAACGCGATGCCTAAGCTCGCTTTCATCTCATATAATGCAATTTCTATAATTGTCGTTTGCCTCAGGTTTCCTAGAAACACCAAAGTCGTGGAAATATTCAGTCTCCTATGACGACTTCATGCACTCAAAGTAAAAACGTGTATTTCAATTATTCATTACTCCTTAGTTTCATACAATTAATTAACTTCATTCAGATCTTTCATGTAGCCTCAGGTAACCTTTTCACTACAAACACCAAACAAATTAAAAAAAAAAAAAAACGCAGAGGGAACAGAACGAAAAGCCAGAAAGATACGTTTCTTTTGCTCGTAGCATAGAAAACTAAGTAATGACGGTGGGTTGCCAAGAATCAAATGAGAATGAATATGAAGAAAATATTACCAAAGAAAGAAAGAGGGTTTCCTTTACTCTGTTTCTGAATCCCCAATTATATAGCTTTTAAATTTTTTGGTCGGTCTAAGGTATATAGCCGTTGGTCTTTGACTGTGTTTGCACGCAACAAAACCCAATTGGTCTATCTTAATTTACACGCAACCAAGGCTGAACTTAGTTTTAGGCTTTTTCTTTTCAACAGTAATACAGAGTATTACTAGGATTTTAAAATTAAAAAATAATAAAACATTTATGTTTCAATTAGGCCCACTTTAATATTGGTGAAAGGTTAGATCAAGGACTAGGCCCACTTTTACAAGTTTAAATCATTATAAACTTCATGAGTTATCAATTAATTATTGATAAATTTTAATTAAATTAAAATTTTACCTTCTACGATTTTTTTTATTTGCTACTTTCTAATACCTTTTAAATTTCCATTTTTTTAAATTAAAAAGTTCTCCAAAAAGAGAAATCCAAAGAGGAACCGACACTATAAATAATTTGCTTCTTTAGTTTCTTAAGTTTATTCAAATTACTCATAAAATTAATTTGTATTTAATTTTGGATATGCCAAGGTTACGTAATAATTTTACAAAAGCTATTAAAAAAAAAACGGCTCACTCTATGTTAGTGTGTCCGAGAGACTTTGCTATGACCCTTTTAAATAAGTTTTTTTTAGTTCATTCTTTTTCTAAGTCACATATCTCTCAACATAAGAGAAATACATATGAATGAAGTGATTTTTTTAATGGGGGATGAAATAATTTAATATATAAAATTAGGAATTCATTAAAAAAATGTTATCTTTATTCATATTATTATTAATTTTTATTTTAAAATAGACGTTGTAATAATCTAAATAATGTTGGCCCAACAATGGGGCCTAATGACGGTAGCCCAAATAAATATAACCTTAAGGCCCATGCAAATAGAAGAAGACAAACCAAGAGAACGATTGGAGCAGTCATGTTGGTAGGGACTGTCCACTAGGATATGCACCTCCTAGTTGCCTCCCCACATTTGAATATTGGAGTGCAAGTAGTTACAAAGAAGCTCAAAGTATCCCCTCATACTTGAAATTGTTTAGTGGTCACATTTCAGAGGAAACCCTAACTTGCTTAGACTATAGAAGGGGGTGCATGCCGTCAAACTAAGGTGTGCTGTCAATCTTAAACTCCATACCTCACACTTATGTTCTGACTTGAGCTTTTGAGTGTTTTGCAGGTTCACCTCCGATGTTGCACTACCTAGGAAGAGCTTGGACTAGGCAAGGTAAGAAATAGACAACTACCTAAACATGTTAACTCGTGTTCATAAGTCATATCAAACATATTACATTAATATAAATAAAAAATTGAAAGTTAACATTATTTAATTTTATATATAATTATTTAATTTTTTCATAAAAAATTATTTAATTTTCTTTATTTAATATTATAATTAAAGAGTAAATGTTCGACAATATAAAATAATAACTTATTTAATAATTTTCATATATTAAGTAACTATGAGTTACACACATGATAAAACCATTATCTTTGCTTGCCAACCATGTCTTTTTTGTTACGTATATATATTGGTTATCGCTTCTCTTTATTTATTTATTTTGGTATAACCCGTTACTTCTCTTTGGGAAAGAGTATAGGGCACCAACTGATATAGTTATTGTATGGCAAAAGAAAATGAAAAAAGAAATTTAAACTAATTAATTGTAATTAATTAAAAAAACTGGGATGAAATATAATTTTGTACATCATTTTGAGATAAAAATGCAATTTTGACAAACTTCAAATATAATTATAATTTACCTTAATTTTTTTATTTTATTTTATTTATAAATTTTACAATTGTGGAAGAGTGAAAATAGATCAAGTTGAGTTGGATTAGGATATGACTAAATATGTCTAACAAACTTTTAAATTATTTTGTTCGAATTAAGTCTATTATTCGTCATAAATTTTTTTATGGATTGACCTAACTTTTTTAAACATTTAGCCTACCCTAAAAATCTATTTAACTTGAAACAACGAAATAATAATAATAATAAATGTTAAGAAGTTGTTTGTCAATAAAACTTTACACTATGTATTTAATTAAGTCATTAACATAAAATATAATGACTGGATTTTTTTTTCATTTATTTAAATTTAACATCACCAAAATAAGCATGAAAGAAGATGAATCATACTAATAACTAAGAAAGAATATTACTCATAAAAATTGAAGTTACATGACAAGATAAAGCAAATTAATATGTAATATAATCAAATATTGAGACAATAATTTGTACTCGGTGAGATTATATGAGAAGAGACGGAAATGGTAGTGGAACCAATAGATGAAAAGTCAAAGCTCAACAAAGAAGGAGAAGATATAACTTTGTCTTTAAGGGAGTGATACGAGAAATATAGTAGATTTTGAATCTAATTAAGTTGAATTAGGAATATGATAAAATTTAAAATTTTTAAAATTGACATTATTTCCAACGTTTTAATAATAATAATAATATAAAATTAATAAATATAAATAAGTCAATTTGTTAGACTTAATAGACTTTTTTATTGTTGCAATCTAACCTATTTAACTAAAATGATTTTTTTAAAAAAGATTTAGCCAAACTTATTTAGTAATTGGCCCAAATCTATTAGTTCTTAAACAAGTGAAGACAAAAACTCTTCAAAAGCGATTTGACATATTTTTAATCCTATTCAAGATTTAAGAATTATATTTAATTTTCATCCCTTCAGTTGACCCTCTGAACTCAAGACCAAAGGTTTTGTATTTGTTATGTTTATCATAACTGTTATTTTTCAATTATTTTGTTTTACATTCACTGTATATGGTATCCGGTTTTTTTAATAATAATAATAATAATAATAATAATAATTACATTCACACGAGCCTGCCCAGTCTCCAGTTACACAATTTGAGAAGCTTTTAGCCAAAAATGAAAATTAGGGTTAACGAATAAGGAATTGGGAATTGGGAATTGGGAATTGGGAATTGGGTTAACAGTGACCGTTCACATTTGCAGGCTTGCAGGTGGGTTTATGCCGCTGCTCTCGTTCCCTTGTTCTTCCTCGTCGGATAGGTAATAATGCTTCTTCCTTCTCTGTTCCTGTCACTACCCACTAAACCATGATGCGGTAATGAAACGTTGGTCTTGTTAATTGAAATGCTATGAGCGTGATTCTCAGCCGGTGAGCTTGCAAATTCACGTTTCTGTACTCAATTGCTGTGCTTTTGCAGCTGCGTGGCTACACTGTACATTGAAAGATGGACCGTCATGATCAACACCATTCAGGATCTGATGGTGGAGATGTATCTTCAGCTCAAGCTGTTCTCCTCGGAGCCTTAGCTCCTGGCGTTAACGTCTGTGTTCTCATTCACCCCTCTCTCTCTTTTGCATTTCATCTTGTGATTCTTGTTCTCGTTCTTTCTGTTTCATGTTTCAGGGTCCTACATGGATTACTCTAAAGTCAACATTTTTAATGCTGGGTCTCTCACTTGCTGTTATGCTGGGCTTGGCATTCTCCTCCAGTGACTCATCCTTGATGCTTCATGTTGCATTCCTTGTTATAATCTCTCTTACCCTCTTCTTCCTCCTCAGCTGGTACTTTCATTCTTTACCTTTCAAGTTTATCCCTAATGTGATTGCTGTCAAATTGAAATTGGGATTTTTACGTCTTCATAAAGTCTAAATTGAACGTTTCTGTACCGAGTTACCGACAAGTCCATTTAAGTATTTGGACCTGCTGTTCTTTTGGTTGTGCTTCTTGTGCTCTACTATTTTATTCGTTTCTTTTTTTTTCTTTTGCATTGAGTATGTAACGTGGCCTTCAATCCATGTTAATGCGGTGCAAAAATTCTGTGATTTAGGTTCCTATATGAGTTTTAGATCTACTAAGGCCAAGAGAGACCCAGCTTGGAAGCTGTCATTGTTATGAGACTAAGATTTTGGATTTGTGTGCATCACCATATATGATTAGTAGGCCTTTGTTTTTCCTTGTCTTGGAAAATAACAGAGAACTACAAAATTAAGAGAGAAAAATGTATGTTTTATCATTATAGCATATATGAATTAAATTCATTAAATGCATTGGGGTTTGGGGGTGCTTTTGATATCTATTTATTAGAACAATTGTTGGTTAGAATTAGCTCGGTTGGTTTTCCTATGCTCTACTGAAAACAATTTTCCCGCAGGTTTCTTGAACAAACTGGTTTAGTCTCTATTGAACATCAAATGCGCGAGATGGGCTTACAGCATGATAACGATCATTTAGATACAAGCAGAAAGAGCAAATAACTATCTTTTTATAGACATTTCAAAAGGCATATACTTTGGAGACTAGGAGGCTTTCTGCGGACACTTCACACTTCATTGAAATGTTTGAGAGATATTTTTGTTGAATTCCTTCATACTGAATTGAACGACTACCAAGTCTTCCGAATTTCGCGAGGAACACTGGTTGAAGGTGAGCAGCAGGCAAACTACAACAAGAACTTGAGTTCTTTCGTAATATGCTCTGTTATAGAGGCCATGGCCTTAAATTTTGTCTCAATTGTTTCAATTTGTATTCCTCTCTTTGCTGTTGCTTCTAGTCCCAGCCCAATGGATGTCTTGTGCTCTTGCTAGTGGTATAGATTTTTCTTTTTCTCTTTATGATGATTTTATTGTTTCTTTTTGAATAAGACTTCTGGCGACCTTTAGATGCTTTTTACACATGGAAATATGTATTTGTGTCTTTTTGTTTAAAAAAATGGTATGGAATTGAAAGCATGAGCATGATAATCAAGACTACTTGGTATGTTATGTTTGGTATTTTCAATTTAGTTTTGAGTATTAAGTAATGTTATTTGTACATAAAAATAAATGGACTTTAAGGACCTAGAAAGAGAGACAATGCATTTTGGTTTGTGTCTTTTTTCTTGAGTGTCTTCTTTTCCTATGTACAAACTTCATTATTCTGTAATTTTATCTTTATCCATTTGCTTTCTATTAAATAAATAGACAAGGGGAAGAGGTCTTATTTTGCGGTTGAGTCTTCAATTTAGTCTCTAGTGGTGGTTACCATGTCCGGTTAAATGGAAGGATCTGAGTTTGAGTCATAGGAGAAGTGTTTTGGATGACGAGAAGTGGTCTTGTTCCAAAATTTGGGGTCTAGTCACTATAATTCAATTCAATTTGTTTATTATTAGTATTGGTGTAATGAATTAATTTTATTACAAATTAATTTAGTCACACTATTCTTATAAAGTGTTTTAAATTATCAATCAAACATATATCACTGAATTCAAACACCTTTAGATGATTATTAGATGCATGCATAAAAATAAAATCAGGGGATTGTATTAAAATTAAATATTTTGATCAAATCTAATTAATGTATTGAATAAATAATGAATTATTCATGGTTTATTATTAAAGAACACAATAACTTTTGAGGTATAATATAACCTTAAATATATAAAGTGAATTTTTATCTCTAAAATAATCAATAAATAATTCAAATAATTTATTAACGGAGTCAGTTGAACATCTTCAAGGTGCTTAAGTCTGTCCTCAATATCAAGATTGAGGGATGTAGAAGTTCTTTCAAAAAGATATTAAGAATGAGGAAAACGATTTTTGGATTAATTTGTCTGTGAGATTAGAGAGAAATATTGTCTATTGGACAAAAGTTTATGACACATTGTTCAACGATAAATCTCCAAAAGGGGGTTGGGTCAGATCTAACTTGTTAGAACCGACTCGACCCCTCCATTTTATTTTATTATCTAATTATTTTTATTTATATATATTAAAAAACAAAAAAAATATTTTTTTATTAGATTTACTTACTTTTTTGACCTAAGATCATTTTATGCATTAAAATATAATATATATATATATATATAGTTTTTAATTAAAAACATATTTTTATTATAAAAAGAATTCTTTTTTTAAAAAAATAGTAGGCCACCTGCCAACCCCGACCCGATCCAACCCAAACGGATCATAAGTCCAACGGGTGCCCACCCAAAAAACTAAATTTTGACCAAATTTGCCAAAGTTGGGTCAGGTCCAAAACATAATCAAATTTGACTTAACCCGACTCATGTTCACCCCTAATTATTTATCTTTAGGATTGATCGTTTTCTTTCTTTTTATACTTTTTGTAATAAATACATTTTGTTATTTATCAATTTTTATTTTAATTTTATTTTTTAGATCAAATATTTTTTTTTAATTAAAAGACACCAGCACACCATTACTTTTTTTTAGAAAGCATGATACAAAAACCATGTCAACCCAAAACTAATTTTCGATAAATGTGTGTTTTATTTTATTTTATTTACTTTTGTAAATAGTGGCTTGAATCTTATTTTAAGTTACTACTTAATTTGTATAATGGACTCTAAAAGCATCTCCAACGAGGAATTTATTTTGGATCTTGTTATTGGTCTCATTCATTCACACATCAATGTTATCTAATTAATATTTCATAAAAAAAATTAAAAATATGGTTAAATTGAGACTCTCCTCTCTTATAAGAATTTCACTTTAAATTCACTTTTAGCCACGTTCTATACTAAAGTAATCATGCAAAATTAAAATAAAAATATATCAAGTAACAAATCTCATTCTAGCATTGATTAAAAAAAAATTGTTTATAGTCCCTCAAATTGGAACCAATCCCAACTTTTAGGTCCCAACTCCAATTAATTGTGAGACTAAAAGAATAACATCATGAAAGAAATTGGTACTCTAATATTTTTGTTGTTGGAGATGCTCAATCGTCCCAAGACGGGTGTAAAGTTTTCACTCTTATATATATGGAGAAATTATTACTTAGATAGAAGATTAATAGTTTAGTTTTGAGCAAGCACACACAATACAAATGAGACTTACTTGGTGAGACCCAAAAATACTTGGTGGAATACAATAAAAATAATGGGACTCACTTTTATAGTGTATATGCTAAAAAATGAGGTATTAGTTTTATGTCTAGACGAGAATTTATCGTCTTATTTGTACATAATTTCAATTTGTCTATATCTGCCTTAGTTTCAGTTTTCAATTTCTCTGGGCACAACAAAAAGTGGAAGAATATAAAACCTAACTAACTAACTCAAAAACAATATAACTAACAGTAAGCTCGTCATTGTGTCCCACGGGAAGGGGGTTGTGTTATAAATGCATACACTACGCAATGACCACTTTCACTAACACTTGGTAGTAAGAGATCAGAGAGAGAAGAAAAACCATTATGGAGGATCAAGAAAGAGGAGGGAGGAGAAGCAAGAAACCCAGACTTATTGGCAGTGAAGGAGGAAAAGATGGGAATAAGAAACGAAGCTACCAAAGTTTATAGCTTTCAAGATCTTATGAGCCCAACTAGTCTTTCTTCCTCCATTGTTCCACCACCACTACCCAATGCTGGCACTATTCTTCCTTACATTTTCTTTATATAGTGATAGGATTAATTTTTGTCATATATGTTTCAGTCCAACACATTATCTCAGAGATCGAGTGAGAAATTTGATGAGCGATGAAGGCGTAATACGTGACTTCTTCTTCTTCATCAGCAGGGTATGCATGTTTAAACTTAAATTAATTAACAGGGTGAGAGATGTGGTGTAATCTTGTGCACTGGGAGTCATGTGGTTAATGAAGGTTTAAAGCTTGATGTGTGGGTGGTGTCGTTGGCATTGTCATTTTGTTTTCAAAGTGTATGCTATTGGGGAGATTATCTTGTTGTGAATGTGTGGTGTAAACTCTGAATCTTGCAATTGCTATCCCTGTGTAGTTGAATTCTGGTATGCACGTCATTCAGGTGTGCTGTGCTGTGCTGTGCTGCGGTTCTTGATAAAAAATAAAATAAAATTTACCTATGAGATTTTTGGCTCCAATTTCAGAGAGATGAGAGGATTGGAGAGACCAAAGACGGTCTCAAGGAGAATAGTTCTCCTATGTCCCATGTGACATAACATTTAGCCGTCTCAATGGGGGCAACGACCTATGTATAGGGTTTGGTTCGTCACCGTATGTAGACAGCCCATACAAAATACAATGACAATTGTATCTACAACGTTCCTGTCTGTACAAGAACGACAGACAGACATCGATCGCCTCTTTTGTGTAGAGTAGCCAGAAAGGAGAGTGTCTTATGATTGGTAATTAATTATGGATTTTTCTTTTGTAGGGTTGATATGGATGCACACAACTTCTTGGTAAGGATGACAACATGAACTCTACATGGACGACATGAACTCTACTAAGTGTGTTCTATTTGTAAGGTGGGGGCAGGATAGGGTATAAGGTGAACCCATCCCTACCCACCCCACACCCTATATATTATATATTATAAAAATATATTAATATATATATATATAGAAAAATATAAAATTTACCTAATCCTAAATCTCTAATATCCTTATGCCCTTTCTTTCTCCTCCCATCCTTGCGCACCACTAATCTTCACTCCAACCACACTCCACTTGTCCTTTTCCATTGTTGGTGACTGTGTCTTGCTAGCCCTCTGACGTCGATGTCGAGGAAGCATCCTCCACTCACCGCTGCAAAACACATTGTTCCTCACGTTGAAGTCATAGTCTCCATTTGTGTTTCAATCGTCATTCGTTCTTCATCGTGATTCATCACCTAGTTCACGATTAATCAATGTTAAGTATTGACATTTGTGGTATTTTATTATATGATTATGTTATTCTATATGTAAATTAATTAAATTTCATAATATTTTAACAAATGTTCTTAAAAAATGGGCCAGATGAGTACTTGTGAAATGGGTGTGGGTTATAATGTTTACCCACAAATAGAAACAATAAAGGTTAATATTAATAGGATGTGGGATCGGAATGAGGTAAAACCTGCCCCACTCTACCCCATTGTCATCCCTATTGCCTTGTCAAGATGGGATTGACCACGACCGCTGAAATTTTCGTACAGACAAGAGTTGGTACGTCTGTGCTTTTGGCTCCTATATTCACTTATTGCCTTAATTAGAGTAATAATCTTGAATTGTGGTGAATGTTATATTCGCTTCCAGATACTGTTGATCTTTCGGAACATCTAATTGAAGAATGGTTATCTGCCCTCCATGTGGAAGATGGTTCTAATGAAACCAATCAGGAAACCATAATCGAGTCTGTTGGAAAAAAGGCTGTACAAAAGTTAGGCTACAATGACGATATACTACTTCTTCCTAGCTTTGAAATCGAGCAATAATGACCTCTTTCAGGCAATATAGGGCATTACAGTTGTAGTACTAGTATGAAAAGGCTCCTTCATCTTGTATCTTGCTTTTGTCTGCATGCTAATAGATCAGTAACAACCTTGCCATTTCTGTGCTTTTACTGCTTTTAACTGTGCATCTTTGAAGCTCGTCTTTTTTCTTTTTCAATTTTGATTATGGGAATTCACACATTTGTTAGAACTTTTGCCTTAAAATTTCATTTATTTTTCGATCCCCTTTCGGCGGGTTTTGTTTAAGTGAAAAAAAACCGTTGAAACATCTATTAGAAATATTATTACCAAAGTATTTGAAATAATTCTGCAACTCGAACCTTGAGCATGGCTCAAGAACTTTGAGAGATGAACTCGGCTACTGTAGTTGTAGTAATAGTGGTGGTGAACTTGAGTTGTGGCTATAGTACCTGCAAAATACACTTTGACGCTCAATTATGTATACTTCTTAAGTGTTTTAGCATAAATTAGTTAGATAAAAATGTATCTGAATATGAGCACTATCCTTTCTTATATAGGCTGTCATGGTTATGCTCGTTATGGCTATTGGATATCCTTTAATATGTCTTTGTAACGGTCTGGATGAGGCTTAAATATCTTAAAGCATGAAACCGTTGTGCATAAATATTTTGATGAGCATTCATAGACATTATTATTGTTTAACAGTTACGATCTTTTAGTCAGCTGTCCCGAGATGAGATGAGTTCATTTGGTCGACCCAAGATGAGGTGAGAGGTGAACTGACTTGTCGAAGTCCTGTGTCTTCACTCATCTCAATTATATAGTACCTAAGTCAAGACCAAATTTAGTCCATAACACATATCATCCACCTATTTGTATAACTAGTCAAAAACCCGTGCTATAGGCATGCACAGTTTATTTTGAATAAACTTAGTTAAAAGAAAAAGTAGTTATCGACAGACTAAATTGATTTTTATAAACAAGAAATTGTCATTAATAATACAAAAAGCATTTTCCACCAATAAATGTATCTAAATTCATTGCAACTTATTAATTCTTTCTTGTCTCTTGTATGATAAATTTCTTTTTTAAGATTTAATATTAACNCCCCACTCTACCCCATTGTCATCCCTATTGCCTTGTCAAGATGGGATTGACCACGACCGCTGAAATTTTCGTACAGACTGGTTTCTATGGAAGAGTAGAGGTGCGTATATGGATCACAGTTTACAGACTGGCTTGCAAATTGCTCAATCCGCATGAGTTAGGATCAATTAATTTATTGATCCATTTAAATACAGGTCTTTGGATCCACCCAACGTAACCTGTGGACTGTGGGTTTAACAGGCTCAAACTGCTGGGTTCAGGGACCAACCCACAAACTACTCCCTTGTATATTTATTTACAGTTGGTATTTATCTATTTTTTATTTTTCCATTATTTACTTAATTTATTTTTCTTATAATACCCAATATTTTAAAAAAAACTCAACCCAACTAATAATAAAACCTTTAAAGAACAAACACAAAGTATAAACTCATTCCACAAAAACTCAAATTTCATATAAAACATTTTTAACCTTTTATTAATGTAAGTTCAAAGAATAATTCTACTGCGTATAATTTTACATTGTTTTACATTTTTCTTTTTACATTTTTTTTGTAATGGATAAAATTTTCTTTTTAGATATGATGAACACAGATTTAAATTAAAAAATGTATAATGCGGGTAAGTCTGCGGACTCTACAAACGATTTGGTGTGGACATGAGTTGATATAGTTGTCAGTCCATTTATTTTTGGGACTAACCTAATTTAACCTGTTTAAATTTGGTCCATTACAGATCGGGCTAAATAGACCGAGTTGGCCTGCATATCCAACTCTGTGGAAGAGTAGAAACGATTGTATTTTTAACAATTAGCATGAAACTATGGCTTAAAGGCCTAGTTGTATGGCATTTTCCCATTTAATTTTGCCGTAGGCCCCGGGAAGGTTTATCTTTGATTATGGAGTAGTAGTGTCAAGCTGAGAATAAATTAAATCCAAATCCTTTTTCAAGTTGTCATGTAATTTAGGGTTCACTAAATTAGTTAGAGAAGAATGGCACAAGATGGGGGATGTTCTCTTGGTACAAAAGTTGAAGCTGACCAAAGCGCCAACAAAGAAGTGAAACAGAGAAGTTTTTGGGAACATTGACAACAACATCAACCTGCTGGAGAAGAATCAAGTTGAAACCCAAATAAGACTAGACACTCAAGCAAACAATGAGGTGGATCAAGCAAGGCCATTGGCTATCAATGCTCTTCACAATAAATGGTATGAAAGAAAAGACAGTTACTGGAGGCAGCTGTCTAGAGATAAGTTCTTCAAGATGGGTAACAAAAACACCAAGTATTTCCATGGTGTGGCAGTGGGAAGGAGAAGGGAAAAGGCAATTGATCGACTACAGATGGGAAGCAGAATTCTAAAGCACCCGAGAAGCATTAAAAATGAGATCTTCCACTATTACAGGAACCTATACAAACAACCCCCACAACCCTCTATCCATATGCCACATGGGAGCTTACCATCTATCAACCAACAACAATTATCAGATTTGGAAAGACTGCTAACTTTGCCCAAGATTAGAGAGGTTGTTCTATCCTGTGACTCGTCCAAGACACCAGGCTATGATGGGTTTAACATGAACTTCATCAAGCAGTTATAGGACGACTTAGAGGAAGGTATGGGAAGGCTAATACACAACTTCTTCATAACAGGGAAATTTCCTAAGGAAATCAACACAACTTGGGTGTCTCTGATTCTGAAGTTAGAATGATCAACAGAGTTGAAGAACTTCTGTTCAATCAGCATGGTAGGATGCATATACAAGGTCATCGCGAAACTCCTCTCCAACCGACTCGAAAGGTTATGCCAAGTTTAATTGGTGAAACCCAATTGGCTTTTATTACAGGGAGAAACATCTTAGATGGGGCCTTGGTGGCAAACGAGGCTATTTGGTGGTTACGTAGAGCCAAGCAACAAGTAGTCCTCCTCAAACTTGATTTCTGGAAAGCCTTCGACATCGTGTGATGGAGCTTCCTTGAAGAAACCATGGTCATCATGGGCTTCGGGTCTCGATGGATAGGCATGATCATGCACTGCATCTCGACAACTTCCATGTCTCTCCTGATTAATGACTCACCTATTATTCCGTTCAACCTCTAGAGAGGCCTAAGACAAGGAGATCCTCTCTCCCCCTTTCTCTTCCTTATTGTAGCAAAAACCCTTAAAAGATTGGTCAACTTTGCTATTGTTGTGGCAAATTGGAAGGCACCCGGATTGGTGAAAGCATAATTGAACTCTCCTACTTATAATTTGCATATGACACTTTCTTCTTTGCGCTGACAAATTTATCCTATTCGACAAACTATAAGCATCTATTGTCTTACTTCTCCATCATGTCAGGGCTGAATATCAATTTTAACAAGTCAACCATTATTGTGATAGGTTGTGAGAGTGGATGGATAGAGGAAGCACGAAATACGCTACAGTGCTCGGTGGCACAACTACCCATCACCTACCTAGGAATCACCCTAGGTGAAAACCCAAGAAAGGTTGATACTTGGAAACCAGTGGTGGAGAAAGTGGAAAAAAAAGACTTCCCCTTTGGAAGGCCAACCTCTTATCAAGAGCAAGAGGATTAACTCTTATAAAGGAAATGCTGAGTAGCCTCCCTCTATACTACCTCAATATTTTCAGAATCCCGCGGGTAGTAGCTTCAAAAATCATCTCCCTACAGAGAAGATTTTTCTGGTTCTCCTCATCTAATAGGAAAGGAATTCCGTTGATCTCTTGGGATGTCATCCAGAGGCCCAAATTAGTGGGGGCTCAGGGTTGGTGACATCATTGTTCAAAACGCGACCCTTTTATTCAAATGGTGGAGGCGTTTCTCGGATGGTCACTTCTACTGTGGAAGAAGATAGTACCTTCCAATCATGGAGTCCCTCCGAGTGAACCCCATAGGCAACTTCAACCTTATGGACCGTACAATTTATGGAGGCAACTATCTAACATGGACAACTTTGGAGAAGAAATCAAAAGCATAGCTCAAATTGGGCTAAGGAAGAAAGTTGGTGATGGAGCTTTCACGTACTTTTGGGATGACATTTGGGTGGGCGAATGCTTGCTGAAAATCCACTTTCCTAGATTATACTCAATGTCACTCCAACAATCTTGAAGAATCGCCGAAATGGGTGAGTGGCTATCCGATGATTGGAATTGGCGACTAGAGTGGCAAAGGCGACTGTTTGCATGGGAAGAACAACTACTAGCCGATCTTCTTCTAGCTATAAACCAGAATTTACTCATTGAGGGTGTGAGTGATGAGTGTGCGTGGCATCATAATTCCTCCGGTCAATTCTCTATCTCTTGTTTTTCCTTTCAGGTGTTTAAAGCTAAAATTGGTGAATAGCAGGAATGGCAAAATGGAAACAAGGCTTGGAAAGGCTACGCTCCTCTAAAAGCAGAACTTCTTATGTGTTTCATTCTTCAAAACTGCCTCAACACAAAAGCGCGGGTAGCAAGACTCAATTGCCTGCCAGCAGATAATGTCACACTCACATGCTCATATGGAGCCCAACAAGAGGAAACTATAGAACACCTATTCTTTAGTTGCCCATTCTCCTCAAAGGTTTGGTCCACTTGCTATAGGAATTGGAATATAACTTGGTGCCTCCCAAACTAATGATTCGAATCAAGTTTATGATGCTTGGTTTGGAGCTCGATCCATTCAAAGCCTTTGACAAGAAACTTTGGATAACTCTCCTATATGTAGGGGTCTAGTCTATTTGGTAGATAAGAAACGAGAGGATCTTTAATAACCACACCCCAAATTGGGATGTCGAATGCACTAATATTCTTCGAAGACTTGGTTTCTGGACCAAAGCTTGGTGTCAAAACATGCCCTTTGATCATGAATCCTTCATCACTGACTTGCCACTTGTGCGGGCGTAGTTGGAAAAGAATATTCATTCAGGATCCTAGTGCTGCCACGTTATCTGATTGGTTGATTTCCCAACTTCAGGATACCTCCACCGGAGACACTTCGATTACCTCCCCTAGCTTCAGGGAGTTGATTTTTGGTTTCTGTTAATTTCTGCTGCTAGAGTGCTAGGTAGTGTAGGTGTTAATTTTCAACAGTTGTTGCTATCTATTAGTTAACTATGTTGTAGTCATGTGCTTCCCAGCCCACGACTGGTTCGAGCTATTTCAATTATCAAAAGAAAAAAAAAANTATATATATATATATTGTAAATCAAATGTTTTTTTTTCCTATTTCAAATCTCAACCATCCTTTTTTGCATAAATATTTTTTAATTTTTTAATTTAATCAATTCCTTTTTTATTAAAAATATAGATTAAATCAACCCTTTTTTCATAAATCAAAACATTTTTTTAAAGCGGCATTGATTTTTGTAGCATCTGTCATTATTAGCGTAAGTCAAATAATTTTTGCAATTCTTCTATATAATAATCAGTATCATCAAGATTCCACAAATAATTATTTTTCTTCTTTTGTGTGAAATTCAAATCGTATTTGTCAATTCAATTATGCTTATTTTTTTCCTTTTTATTTTTGACAAGCAATTATGCTTATCCAAGCTTATCTATGTATCCTTGTAAACAAAGTCACACCTTTCTTTATACGATCAAAACCCCACAATTAATTGTATTCGTCTCTTTGGCACAAGCTTGTTCTACATCAGAAAAAAAAAACCAAAAGAAGAAAGAAATAATAAAACAATTAATTGTATTTATTCCAAAAACTTGTACTATAAATAGGCAATGACTCCGCAGTAATACTAAAAAAAAAAACAACAATCATCAACTCAGCAGGCACACATTGAGAAAGCTGCGACTGCGAGGTATATTTCCAGCTTTTGGCTTTCATTCTTCTTTTATCATTATTACTAGCATGGCAATTTGTTAAAAAACTTGATGGTGGTAGGGTAAAAGCTCACTTTTATATGACTAACTACTTGCAAAGATTACGATAGAATTAGGATTTTAATGAACCCATTTCAACCTTATATGTAGCAGTGCAACCCATGTATATATAACGAACACACGTAGGTTGTTGTTAAAAGATTGGTTAACTATTATTTGTCTTAATTTGATTTTTTTATGTACCAAACAAATTATAATGTAATATTTTTTTAATTGTTATGAATAGAGATGGTGATATTGGGTTTAATTTATGATTTTATCGTGTTAAAATGAATATTTTTGTTTAATTTTTATGAATTGTGTAGTTGTTAATATAAATTATTTTATTGTTATGCACAAAAACAAAATTGTACTTAAAACTTATATTATGTAAACATAAAAGTAATTTTTAGAAAATAGGTAAAATAGGATTAGAGTTAAAAAAGAATTTAGTAAATATCTTTTGATTTTACGAAAAATTTAGTATCAAAATCATTAATATACAACTAAATTAATCTCAAATTTTAAAGTACTAAAATTAAATTGATGTAATTTTTTTTATGGAATTATACTTAACTTTAAAATGTTAGTACTAACAATAATTTATTTGTTATTTTTTTTTATTATTAACACCATCAAATACTATATTTTTATATTTTATAAAGCAATCATTCAATCGTATATAAGTACAGGAGCCAATTCTTTGTAATAATTACAACATAAGTTCTTTTAACGGATGCAGTTATAAACAATATACTTCTTATCAAGTTATTGGCTTAAGTGCGTGGCGATTGAATGACATGTTTGGAGGCATAAGTTCGTGGCTTAATTTTTTTTTTCTTTCGTAGCATATTGAGAATTATGTTATTGTTTTTTCGTAGCTCAATATAATAATGGATAAACTCAATATGCTTCTATCAATTCTCAACAACATAATCAATGCCGCTACCAAGTTCTCTTGGTATCACCACTTAACCTCCCGGTCATGATTAATTGAAGCAAGATCTTGGATCTGTGGATTTTTAAATGAGGTGACCTATCTTGAGTTGGACTCGTCATATTGTCAACTGAATCACCGATTAATTAAGTTTTTTGTCCAGAATTTTTGTTCATTATTTTGAGAGTTTTTAAACATTTTTTTTGGGTCTTTAAGCCATTTTTTGGGTATTTGGGTCTTATAAGAATACTGTATTCTTTGTAGTAAAAAGAAATTATGTTTTTAACAAAAAATATATTTTTTAAAATAAAAAATATGTATCGAGTAAGTGAGGGTGAGGGAGCATCCAGTTGAGTGAGGGAGAGAGCGCGTGTTGGCAGACTGTGGTGGTGGGTCGTAGCGTGAGAGGTGATGCTGTCATGTTAGGGTTTTTTTAATTTTTAAATTTTTTAATATATATATATATATATATATATNTTTTTTTTTATATATATATATATATATATATATATATATATATATATATATATCCTATGTTAGTTTGTCGATTGAGTCAGTTTTAGAATGCTTTAAATCGACCTTACAATCACTTTAAATTTGTCAATTTTGACTCATCGAATTGATGATCCGACCCATTTGACCCAAAACATCTTCGAGTCGAGTGAATGGATTTGATGAATTACTTGACCGGTTTGTACACCCCTACGCACTTGGATCATTAAAAGATACCTACGGCACTTCCCCTCACTTTAAGCATGAGCACCATACCTTAAATTAACCTTATGCTTCTACCAACATAATTATGCATGTATCATCTTTAATATAAGATTTAATTTATATATTCAATTAAAAAAAGTTTAATTTATATGTATTGTCGATGTAATATAGAAATTTCAAAGAAAGTGGATGAAATATCCTCAAATCAGCCTTTGTCTTGTTGAACTTCATACTGTACTTATATTCTTGTATTCATATAGTGAACATTATTGTGGGATATTCAAGCATAATTTGTAGAGTTGAAGTCATGAGGCGGAGGTGGAGGTGGAAGGAATGTTTATTTTCTGGATTGGGTGCACGATAAGCATCTGGCAGGTACCTGACCCTGGGAGGATGTTTAGTCTCGAAATGCTCCGCTACCATTACAGACCCAAAAGTTGCCCTGATCATATAATAATAATAATAACAAGAGGGAGAGAAGTTGATACATGATTTGTGAAGACTGGCTTACTAGCCAGTCATTGTTTGTGAGAAAACAAAAATTGTTACATGTGCATCAATTTTGGTGTGAATATTAAGTTTTAGGTTAAATATGTTTTTAATTCTTGTAAAATAAAATTTTTTATGTTTGGTTCCAAAAAAAATTTTTGTTAGTAATTAGTTCCTGAAAAAAATTTAGTAGCTTTTAGTTCCTGCCATCTGAAGGAGACATTAAACTCTAACGTGACCGTTAAATGTGTTATGTGTAGGGATGGGAATAGGCCATGCTAGGCCAAGTCAGGCCCTCAGCAGGTCAAGCCTGTCTCGTTAGTTTTTGGCTTGGAGCCTGACTAGCCTACCTGTGTATATTTTTTATTATAAAAAAATCTGTCGTCTAGCCTGTTACGACAGCCTGTTACTGTGGCCTGTTGCGGGGGCCTGTTACTGTGGCCTGTTACACACTCAATAAAACAACATTCAACAACAATAATCAACCATCTTTCCGGATCTAAGCCCAAAGCATACAGGACCAATAATTTCAAAATTCCTTACAAGATCTATGCCTGAAACATATAAGACCAATAATATTCAAATACTAACAAAACAAATAATTATTCTCAACACACAATACATAATTGGGAATATAATTAATGTCACTAAAATTTGAAATAGAACCTCTCAATTAGATTTCTCATCATATATTGTCGAATGTGATCTCTTACCATTAATTAATGAGGTATGCTCCATACATGACATAAGCAACAAAGAATTAATGGTTAAAGATCACACTTAACAAAAAATCTAATTGATATGATCCATTTCCAAAATTTGGGAATCTATTTTATTTATGAATAAAAAAATATTTAATTGGGAAGTCATGGGAATATAAATTGACAAATGAATTTCATGGAAAGTTAAAATAAGAATTGATTTGATTTTGAAATCAT
Source organism: Nissolia schottii (assembly GCA_003254905.1). Lineage (NCBI taxonomy): Eukaryota > Viridiplantae > Streptophyta > Magnoliopsida > Fabales > Fabaceae > Nissolia > Nissolia schottii. The sequence continues at coordinate 87,881 of QANU01045287.1, read as the reverse complement.
TCCATTTTAGTTGTAAGACATTTGATTGACTTGATTCCTAAACCAAATGGTTCCAAAGGTGGTGAAGATCAAAACTCATAGCCTATGAGTTTAATTTAGGGCTTGTTTAAAAAGAAAAATTAAAATAATAAAATTATATTAATAAATATGATTGCATAAAATGTTACAAAAAGTAATGATAGTCTAGTGGTTAAGGCATTGCCTTGGTATGATGAATGTCACAGGCCGGCGGGGCCTGACCTCTTTATTGAAACAAGCCTTGAAACCACCCCTAGTCATGTGGTACCACACGTGACGTGCCACATCTGTTACTTAAAGTTTTCTTTTAAGTAGAGACTAAAACCTACCAAAAATATTTTCAGGGTAAGAAAAAAAATTGTGATATACTAGATACATGGATGAGTTATCTTTTTTTTTTTGGGCATATAGATATATAGATGAGATTTGTTGCTTGGTTTAGTAAAATTGTTGTTTTTCAAAAGCTGCTGAGCTCTCAAAAAGCTGCTATTAAAAAGTCATAGTGATATTGTTTGGTAAAATACGATAAAAGTGACTTTCAATAAGTAAAAATCACAAAATAGTTTTTTTTTATTGAATTGAAAGCTTGAGCCAAGGTGGCAAGCAAAAAACAACAAAGTTATATGACAAGAGGAAGTCACGGCCACAACACTAGCTCTAGCTAGGCATAAAGAAGTAAAACAGAGAATACCCAGGGAGAAAGAAAAACAGCACCCTCCCAAGGGCTTTCTACCACAAAAACAGCAAACAGAGGGACATAACAACTAAACAAAACAGCAAAGCCTCAAGGATACACATATCGAAGCCCAAAAAAAAAAAAAAAACAGAACCTAAAAAACAATTAGAGAGCCTAAAAAAGACCAAAAAAAATACTAAAATAAGCATCTGATTGGACACGTGAAATCTACTCCTCAGTCCATCCTCTAATGGCTTGAATGTTCCAAAGAAAGGTCAGCGGTATATATGGCAATTTTGGTTCCTAGACATTGGCCCAGTGACCCAATTGCAGCATTACATTGCCAACTTCTTGGTCTTAGTTTGACTTGTATTGTTAAAAAAGTACATGATTCCTGATCCACCAAATAGACCAAACAACCACAAAAAGCAAAGATTTCCATAGTCTCTTGTCAAATCCTTTAAAAGGCGCTCCGCACCACGAGTCAAAAAACGCCACTGGGTCATGGGGTAAGGACCTATAGAGGCCCCAACTCTAGAGGCACTCGAACCACAACCTGTAAGAAAAGGGGCAAGAAAAGAAAAGATGAGCAAGCATCTCTACCTTCAATGCACATAAGGTGCATCGAATGTCATTCCTCGATAGACAGTTCAACCAGTGGAGTACTCTCTCCTTTGTGTTGAGACGTTTTTGCAAAATGAATCACATTAATAGCTCTGCACGAGGAGGGGCTAACCCCAACCACGCCTTCCTGCCCTCTAGCTATTCGCTAGAGGATCCCACAATGCTCTTGAACACCTGCAAGGAAAAATTAGAAACAGAATATGTGCTTCAACCATTTAAACTCCACATTGATGCGTCTTCAACCCCCTTAATAATGTTATTTTGTCCTATGGTTAGGAGAAGATCCTAAAGCAAGTGTTCCTCCCAAGCAAACAACCTCCTCCTCCACAACAAGTTCCATTGCCAACCTCCATTAACCCATAGCCCCATATCAACAATATAAAGGTGTTGGACGGTAAAGATAGAGAACAAAAGTGGGAAGCTCTCGCTTCTTGAGATTGTTCTCCCCAATCCAAACATCAAGCCAAAATCTAGTCGAGTTACCATTCCCCACTATGCAGTGCATGTCTAGCCAATAAATTCTTTGAATCTCTTCCCCAAAGCTTGAGGAATCACAAAGTTGTCCTAAGGGATGGAGAGTGTGGTCAATTAAGAAAGGACTGATGCCGTGGTTGGAATATATAATTCTTTTCCACAAGGGAGTTGACCTCCCAGGAAGTCTGAGCTACCACTTGAAGAGCAATCCAACATTCCAGAGGAGAATATCACCTACTCTTAATCCCCCAAGAGTATTTGGCCGTTGAATGACCTCCCATGGTACTAGAGGAATTCCTTTCCTATTATCATTACCACACCAAAAGAATTTCCTCTGGAGCTTTATAATAGAGAGCGCCACTGCTTTAGGGATCTTAAAGAGGCTCAAGTAGTATAGAGGAAGGTTGTTAAGTACTGATTTAATCAACACTAGTCTCCCTGCTCTAGATAAGAGCTTTGCTTTCCATAGGGTCAATCTTTTCTCTATTTTCTCTACCACCGGCTTCCATGTTGATGATTTCTTGGGATTGACACCAAGAGGGATCCCCAGGTACAAAATGGGTAGCTTGACAATAGAGCAGTGGAAAAGCTCCTTAATTTCCTTGACCCATTCCCTGTCATAGACCATCGAAATAAGCGTTGATTTGCCAAAGTTAATATTTAGCCCATACATGTTAGAGAAACAAGCAAGGATCTGTTTGTAATTTTTCATATAACTTGTATTTGTCGTAGCAAACAAAAGGGTGTCATCTTCAAAATGCAAGTAAGAAAGCTCAACCCGGTCATTCCCAATCTGAAGGCTCCTGATCAAACCAATGTCTTTCGCCTTAGTCACCATTCTGTTGAAAACCTCTGTCATTAGGAGAAAAAGGAATGGTGAGAGTGGGTCACCATGTCTAAGGCCTCTCTGAAGGGGGAAAGGGGTTGTAGGTGAGCCTTTTACTATGATCGACATGGAGGTTGAAGAGACACAGTGAAACACCCACATTCTCCACTTGCTGGAAAAACCCATAATCTCAAGCACCTCCCTTAGAAAGTCCTACCTGATTATGTCATAAGCTTTTTGAAAGTCAAGCTTCAGAAGAACCACTTTCTGCTTAGCCTTCTTAATCCACCAAATGGCGTCATTTGCATTGAGGGCCCCATCTAATATCTGGTAATCTTTGATGAAAGCAGAGTGAGTTTCCCCAATGATGGATGACATCACCTTTCTCATCCTAATAGCCAAGATCTTGGCAATAATCTTGTACAAGCATCCGACTAGGCTTATAGGCCTATAGTCCTTTAGATCCTCAGCAAAAATCACAAAATAGTGTTTGGCAACTATATTATAAATTTGCTCATCAAATATAAAATGATTAGAATAGAAATACATAATAAAGGATTGATGAAGAAAAATCACGATTTTAATGGGTAAAGTTGAATTTCTATTTAAATTTAAGGTTATTTAGTTTTTTTTACATTCTAAAATGCACAAACCATAAAAACTATTTTTGAGAGCTCTTAAAAGCATCCCCGACTTTCATAAGTTAAGAGTAAAAGCTTTTTAATTTTTCTGTTTACCAAACACAAAAAATGATTTATGCTTTTTGATTGGAAAAACACCCTCTCAAAAAGCTTTACCAAACTAAACCGTAGTATGCAACAATTACGGGCTTAAAAGTGTCCATCAACGGGATAATAAATAAAACTAGTTTCAAGTGATAAAAAAAGGTAGAAACTTCTTTTGATACTTTATTTTTATTTAGTTAATCACTTTGGTCCCTAATTAAAAGTATTTAATTTAGTCTTTTATTTATAAAAATGAGTCAATTTGATCTTTCTTTTATTTAACCACATCTAAATAGCGATATTACTTATATTTAAAAAATGTGATTAAATGAAAGAAAAAACTAAGTAACCTATTTTAATAAATAGATAACCAAATTAAACATTTATAAAATAGGATACTAAAGTGATAAATTGATATAATTAAAGGATTAGGAGAGAATTTTACCCTTTTAGTCACTTTTTTATATGGTCAACTTTATCACTTGAAACTGGGTTTATTTATTATCCTGTTGGTCGGCTTTTTATTTTATTATTTATTTTAGTATTAATTTTTGATCAAATATTTTTTTTTCCTAATTAAAAGATGCCAAAACGCAATCAATTTTTGTTTTAGAAAGAACGACAAGGGCACCATGTCAGCCCAAAAATAATTTTCGTTAAATTTGTCTTATTTTATTTTTATCTATTTACTTTTATAAACAGTGGCTTAAAATTTTTTTTAAGTTACTAATTAATTTATATAATCAACTTGAAAAGCATCTCCAACCAGGATCCCATTTTGTATCTAATTACATACTATTATATAATTAATGTTTCATAAAAAAATAAAAATGAGTAAAAATTAAGACTCTTATTTCCAATAAGAACCTCACTTTAAACCCGCATTCAGTCAAACTTTACCATAAAGTAATAATATAAAATTAAAATCAAAACGTGTCATAAGACAAGTGTCATTACCATTGGTTGAAAGAAATTTGTTCATAGTCCTTACAAATTGGGAACAATCCCAACTCCAAGCGCTATAATGGTTTTCAATTGGGACTAAAAGAATGTCAAATTGAGACTAAAAGAATGTCATCATTAGAGAAATTGAAACTAATATTTTTGTCGTTTGAGATGTTCTAAAGTAATCGACGGGTGCAAAGTTTTCATTCTTATATGGAGAAATTATTGTCTAGATAGAAGATTGACACTTCATTTTTGAACGTGTGCGCACACAATACAAATGGCACCTAATTAGTGAAACCAAAAAACATTTAGTGGAACACAATAAAAATAGTGGAACTCAGTGTGTGAAAAAAACAAGTGAGGTGTTAGTATTATTTCTTGGCAAGAATTTATCCTCTTATTTGTACATAATTTCAATGTCTATATTTGCCTTAGTTTCAGTTTTCGAATTGTCAGGGCACAACAAAAAGTGGAAGAATATCAAAACTAACTAACTAACACAAAAACAAAATAACTAACTAACAGTAAGCACGTGAGTGTGTCCCAAGGGAAGGGGTTATGTTATAAACAAATGCATACACTTACAACGATCACTTTCACCAACAGTTAGTAGTAAGAGATAGACGAGAGAGAGAGAGAGAGAGAGAGACAGGGAGAGAATAGAAAATCCACTATGGATGATGATCAAGAAAGAGAAGGGAGGAAAAACAAGAAGCCGGATGATGATCAAGAAAGAGAAGGGAGGAAAAACAAGAAGCGGAAACTTATTGGCAGTGAAGGAGGAAAACATGGGAATAAGAAACAAGCTACCAGAGTTTATAGCTTTCAAGATCTTATGAGCCCAACTGCTCCATCAGCACCACCCAATGCTGGTACTCCTCCTCCTCCTCCTCCTTCTTCATCCAGTAGGAGGAGTGCAAATTTGAACAAGTATGTATGCATCTGCTGTCTCTCTCTCTCTCTTTATTTATTTATTACAATTTTCATTTGCCTTCATCAATATCTGCCCCAATGAAAACATCAACTGATTTGTTCTAATTATCTATGAACCCATTGTAACTCTTAAATGTTTTTGCAAATCCGCATTTATGCCACCGATTGGAGTGATAATTAATCCTTGTTTAAACCCAAATAAATTAAATTTGTCTTTCTTATTTCTCCTACTTTGTCCAGAAAAGAATGATATATATCGGGGTTAGGTTGTTAATTTTACACGATTGCTCTATAATTTGTGTAGGCTTTCACATTATTGGAATTGTGGCCACACTCGTTCCTCGATGGATGTGTTCAGAGATGCGATGCATAGGCTTCCTTCTGCTAGGGAGGACGCTGGGCAGCAGTGAGTGCCATAAGCGATAGTCAAATTAAATTAGAAACAAAATATCATGATCATCAGTTACCGATTTTTGGGGTTGGTTTTGTGTGTTTTTGTAGGGTCAACCAGGGAACGGCACAGAACGATGGAGTTGCTGGATCCCTTGAAGATACTCATGTTTCGGAAGAAAGGAGGAGGACTCTTGACGGTGACAAAGATGACTCTAAGGAAACCAAGGATCACGACTGAGAAACTAGTCAGTTGGAAAAGTAATGTGCAATATTAATGGGCATTATGGTTTTGGTAATTGAAATTTGCCGATTCGTGTATGCTTCATTGTTTCTTGCTTTTCTTAATGCCACCGGAGCTAGTCAAAAGCTCAGCTCCTGGATGATGTAATAAAGTGGTACCACTTCCAAGTTAGTTTAGGAAGTTAACGCTGTAGGATATTCTAGTGCCTCAATGTATATAAATAAATAGCCATTTTACAGATATAGAACTCAGCAATGAGAATAATCATTTTCTCACCAACTCAAAACCACTCTACCTCTCATGTTGAATTTGTACACTCTGCATGCTAATGATCAGTAACAACCTACCCATTCAGTTACAGAAACGTACGGGGCCGAATATTATTATTACACTTCCTTGTGACTTTAACGCTCACAATTACATTTGCACCACCCGTTTCAATATAGATATAGAAGGTCCAATGACAACCGGTTTGGTTTTGTAAGATAATGGAGGAAAGAGGAAGCAATTAAGGTGGTGGAGAAGCTAAATGGGATCAAGGGGGGGGGGGGGGGTTGTAACATCTCTGTGTGGCTTGCGAAATTTGAAAGAAGAGATGCATCGTCAACAAGACTACACATCACAAGAGGAGCTGGGGAAGCAAGGAGTAAGGCTGGAGCTTTCATGAAGATGAGAGATGGGAGATCATATGCACTGGTGACAGCGCCCGAATGGAAGCGAAGGCGGCGAGACGTGGAAAGGAAACAAGTATGAGCAAGTAAGGAGAGAAGGCTCAGTGGTCAACCACCACAAGAACACAACCATTAGCATTCGAGGGGAAGTCGCGCAGGAGAACATGCAATGGCTAAGACAGAGTGTGGCTGGAAAAGGCCTCCAACAGCTGGATTTTGAAGCCATGGGCACTCTTCTCATCTCAGTGGGGATCCAAGTTGAACATGTCGCCCGTATCAATGAATACAAGGTACTCATCACGTTCCCTACAAGGGAGATATATGCACTTGCTTTATCAAAGAAGAATGAAAGTTAAATAACAAATTCTATGGAGATCTGGGAATGGAGGGTGAGAGACAGGAGTAATGTGAGAAGAATAGGGCTCGAAATAACTGGGATTCCTATCCATGGATGGTCCACAAAGAACATAACTCAAATTGGAGATAAATGGGGAAGAGTAGTGATGTGTACTGAAGGAGATTGGGATTTCCGGCGAGCTCAAGTGATAATTGATACTTGGAGAAAGGATCCGATTAATGAGAGGGTAGAACTAGAAATAGATGGCAATAAGTTCAATATTTATGTCGTGGAACACATTGGTCGGGATGGGGACCTATGGCAGGGGTTCAACATGGTGGTGGTGGACAAACCGCTGGTGAAATGTGGAACGTCAACATGGGAGGAGGAAGACAACATGGAAGACAAGGACGAGAGGATGGTGGGGGGCAATATGACAACATAGCAGACGACATACGGTGGTATGAAGGAGGATACAAACAAATCCATAGTACAAAAGGAAGTAAAGGCAACACTTGTTGTGGCCCCAATGGCACGACAAGGAACTGCAAATTCTAACGAGTAGAGGGGAGCAGGAAATAGAGTTGTGGAGCATCACCAACAGTATGACCCTTTTGAATTGGAGAAATTATTGGTGGATCACATTAGCCAAAGCCCATTGGACCTCTCCCCCAATAGTCCAACTGTTTTTGTGTCGTGTAGTGAGCCCATCATAGCGGGAACATTGCCCAACCAAGAGATTATTAGAGTGGAAAACCAAATGAATACACAGACCAATGACCCAAGGGAGGAGGAATACGAAGCCCAATCTCCACAGTCCCTCCACTTATGTGTGGTATTGGAAGACCCGAAATTAGGGCCTCCTGTGCAACCTTACATGTAGCACACAGAAAGGAGAGTGAGTGTCGACATGAACAACTAACGGTGTCGAATCAGAGGAAAAAGGGCGACAGTGATGACAGGTCCTCTCATAACGAGCAGTGCACAGGCCTCGGTATCCAAGGCGCTTGTGAAGCGTGGGATATAGCAAAGATCATGGGATTTAGTGCTGCAAAAGAAGGAAAGGTTATGGAAGCCTTAGTTAATGGAGATGGGGCCAAAGACGAAGGAAATACAAAGAAGAAGAAGAAGAAGAAGAAGAAGAAGAAGAAGAGGGGAAGGCCTAGAAAGATAAAGAATGGCCAATGATTGATGCAATCCAAGCCAGGTTGGGAGTTTCTAATCTTTATCCTATGAATTTAATTTGTTGGAATATTAGGGTATTGGGGGTGTAGGGAAGGATCCTGCCATCAAGGACCTTATTGCTCATCATAATTGCTCTTTCCTGGGTTTGGTGGAGACAAAACATGCAAACCTTTCTTAATTGAAAGTACGAAAATGGTTTGGAGTGGTGACTGGGAATAGGCACAATCTCAAGCAATACAGGGTGGTGGGGAGCTAATTTGTGCTTGGGACAAGGCTGAGTTCAACAATACAAGCGTCAGAATTGGGTAGAGATGGATTATGGTTGAAGGGGTGATTATCAATAAAGATTTCCAATGCAGTGTTCTTGTGGTTTATGCTCCTAATGATCGCCAAGATAGAAAGCTGTTTTAGGAGGAGCTGATTGACATACATAATACAATGAATGTATCATGTATGGTAATGGGTGACCTAAATGAGGTTTTGAATACTCAAGAAAGGAATGGTGGGTATTGTTGCGTGGGTAGTATGGAAGAAATGATAGTGGATTCAAGAGATGGGTGTACTTGATATTACATTGCATGGGAGGAAGTTCACATGGGCAAGAGGGCTCTCAATGAGCAGACTAGATAAAATGCTTATTGATCCAGAGTGGAGCCAAAAGTTCATTGACATGAAGCTGAGCACGTTGCCAAACTCAATCTCTGACCATACGCCTCTAAAACTAGAGCTAGAAAGGCATATCGGGGAACCTAAACCCTTTAGATGTATGGATGCTTGGTTTTCCCACCCAAACTTCAAGAAAATGGTGAGACAGAAATGGAGTGAGATGGGAGGCATCCCCATTATGGAAAGACTTAAGCGGACCAAAATTTCCTTGAGAAAGTGGAACAAAGAGGTTTTCGGCATCATCGACTATATGGTAGAGAAACTACTGAAGGAGCAGGAGATGACTTCGAAGAAGCTAGAAGACAATGAGGGTAACATTGAAGACCCAACAAGGCTGCAAGCAATCAATGCGTATCTTAGAATATGGTATGAGAGGAAGGAGATCCATTGGAGGCAATTCTCGAGATAAAGCTACATCAAACTTGGGGATCAAAACTCCAAGTTCTTCCATGTTATGACAGTGGGGAGACGGAGAAAGCAGCAGATTGAAAAATTGAAGGTTGGCTCAAGGATGATGAAGAATATAAGAAGCACAAAAAAGGAGATGCTATTGTTTTATTAGAACCTATACAAACAACTAGATGTCCCTCACATAAATATACCTCAAGACTTCCTCCCCGAGATAAGTAGAGAGCAAGCCACTCAACTTGAGAAGTAGCCAGGAATGGATGAAATTAGTGCGACAATGCAACCATGTGACTCAGGGAAGGCTCTGGAGTATGATGGCTATAACATGAAATTCATCAAGGAGTTTTGGGGAGACTTGGAGGAGGATGTAGGTAAGCTCATCATGGAATTCTTTCGATCAGGAGAGTTTCCAGTGGAGATTAATACAATATGGGTGACCCTCATAGTAAAAGTTGAGGGGGCATCTGAGATTAAGAATTTTCGCCCAATCAGTATGGTGGGATATATCTATAAAATGATCTCCATGATCCTAACAAACTGGTTGAAGTGGGTGATGCCTACTCTGATAGGAGAATCATAATCAACATTTATCTTAGATAGACAGATTCTCAATGGAGCGCTAATTGCAAATGAAGTGGTCTAGTGGATTAGGAAAACAAAACAGAAGGTGGTCATACTAATACTTGATTTCCATCAGGGCTATGATACAGTCAGATGGAGCTTCCTAGAGGAAAATATGAAAAGAATGGGGTTTGGTGCTAAGTAGATTTCCTGGATTATGCACTGCATATCAACGACCTCCATGTTGATTCTGATCAATGGCGAGCCATCAACGCTATTCAAAATACAAAGAGGCTTAAGATAAGATGACCCCTTCTCACCATTCCTATTCCTACTGGTGGCAGAGTCTTGAAATAGGTTGAAATCAAGAGCAAAAGAGCGTGGATGGATTGAGGGAATTGCGACTGGGAAAATAGAGTGCATATTTCCCATCTCCAATTCGTTGATGACACTATTGTGTTTTCCCCGACGAACTTAGAAATTATGAGGAAATACAAGTATCTCCTTGCATGTTTTTAAGTGATGCTTGGCCTTAAGATAAACTATAGTAAGTCGATCGACACTCATTCCCATGGGTGATGAGGATGGTTTGGCAGTACAAGCTCAACATCTTCTTTGGTGTCAAATAACTAAGTTGTCGATGTCTTACTTGGGAATCCCACTAGGGGCAAATCCAAAGAGAGTGGAGCCGTGGAAACCAATTATTGAAAAGGTGGAGAGCAGATTAGCTATGTGGAAAGCAAGATTGTTGTCGAGGGTTGGGCGTCTGACTCTGATCAAGTCGATGCTTAACAACCTACCTCTATACTACCTGGGTCTATTCAAGATTCCAAAAAGGGTGGCCAAGAGGATTATCAACCTTCAGAGGAGATTCTTTTAGACATCCTCTACGTCAAGAAGAGCGATTCCATTGATATCATGAGAAGTGATACAACGACCGAAGGAGTTGGGATGGCTTGGGTGGGCAACATCATGATCCAGAACGCGACACTATTGTTCAAATGGTAGTGGAAGTTCTCAGACGGGTCCACACCTATATGGAAGAAAGAAGTATGCTCTAACCATGGGATCCGAACAAACGCACCAATGAAGTCCCTTCCACCAATGGGCCCACCTAACCTATGGAGGCAACTATCTAACCTAAGTAATATGGGAGATATGATTCAAAGTTTATCTATAACTGGGCTGAAAAGAAGAGTAGGGAATGGAAAAAACACAAGCTTCTGGGAGGACAAATGGTTAGGGGATTGCACTCTTATGAGTAGGTTCCCAAGATTATATTTCATCTCCATACAAAAAGATTGCCTCATATCAGATATAGGGGACTAGGAGGATAGTTCTTGGAAGTGGATGCTTAGGTGGCGGAGAAGACTATTTGCTTGGGAGGAAAATCTTGTTGACAACCTTATCTTTACAATAGACCAGCATAATATTATAGAGGGGGTGAGTGATGTGAGCGCTTGGGACCATAACAAATCTGGTATCTTTGTTGTTTTGTCTTTTTCCTTGCAAGCTTTCAAAACCTTGGTTGGCTCGTCGACGGAGTGGCTGCTAGAAGGACGATTGGTGTGGCAGGGGCTTGCTCCCTCCCGTGCTGAACTCTTGATGTGGTTCATCCTTCAAAAGCGGCTCAACGCTAAGGAGAGGCTATGTAGGTTAGGGTGTTTGCAAGGGATCGACATATCTTGCACATTCCATTCTGCGGAGGAAGAAACATTGGAGCACCTATTCTTTACATGTCCATTGGCTCATAGGGTATGGGCCAGGTGTGTGAGCTAGTGGAACTTGGTGTGGTGCATGCTGAGGGATCCGGTCGCATTTGTGAACGCTTGGATGGGAGCCCCAAGTAATGGCCTTAATAAGAAGTTGTGGGTATGTTTTATGTTTTGTTGTGTGCTGGTCCTTGTGGTGGGTCAAAAACCGGATGACTTTCGAGAACTTTAGCCTATATGGGAAGCAGAAATCAGGGATATCCGAAGGAGATTAGGGTATTAGGCTAGTGCATGGCGGGAAAAAATCCCGTACTCACCTGAATCTTTCGTCGACAACCTAGAGTTGGTGAGGTTGTACCCGGAGGTGTGACAAGCAGCCTATTGTCACAGCAGAAGCTTGGATTAGGTGCTGGTGTTGGGGGGCGATTTCCTACAACGAACTTGAACAATAGGGGTGCAGTCAGCAGTATAGCAGCAGCGTTGTCGGAATATAGGGCTTGACTCCTATAGAATTACCACCGCAGCTTTCTGGCCACTCCCTACTGTTGAATCCGAATCTTATATATGCTTTGAACATAATCTCTTTGTTGTTCTGCTTTTGTTATCTGCTGTTGTTGGTCATAGGTTTCGACAGCTGCTGCTGGCTAACTCTTGCTGTTGTGCTGGATTGGTCATGCTCATCTTGCCTAGCCGTCTTCTGCTTAGCTTTCCTACCATGGCCTACCACTATTTTTGCTCGTTTGTGTTGCTGCTGATGCTGTTTATGTTTTCTTTGTGTCACCTTCTTGTATGGGAGCTGCCAAATTTTATTTATTTGCTCTTTTAGGATGCTGCTGCTGGCTTTGTTTTAGTTTTCGATGCAGCATTAGCTATGTTTATGCTATTATATGTACTCCTATCTTGTACTATTTTGCTCCTCATTCTTGGATGATTTGAGCTTTTATAATCTATAAAAAAAAAATGTGTTGTAATTCAGCTAACTAACTTGAGAGTATCAGTAACTAACAGCTAACAAATTGAGCGCTGATGTGGCATAACTACCATAACTACCAAACTGATTTATCAAGTATGCTAAATTAGGTAGGTGTACATATATGGTGTTAGTAGGTTTGCCTTATAATAAAAATGCCCACGCTAATATATTCTTAGTAAATGATTACAATCCTTGTGTAAAAAAAAAATAAAAAATTAAACCCTCAAAATCCCAACAATGCATTATATAAAATCTATAACAAGTATCAAGGCCTACCATAACACGTCAACTAAACCAGTGCAATTGGTAACAATAAAAGAACAACTGGATTTATATGACCATAAAATATCAAATGAATGTATCTCTTCGTTGATCGTATAGCACCGTTGAATTAAAATATATATGACCATAAAAATTTCAATTACTGATTCTAAAACATTTTCACTGTTACGAAAACAAATCTCTGTCGGTCCATATCAAGTATAAAAGAATACTAATAACCATCAATCATTATTGGAGAGATAATCAGCAAAACATTTATCCTTTTAAATTAATACAAATCATCAAGCAACTGGAAATTATGATTATTTGTGGGCAATGCACTTACGGACAAATGTTAATTACTTTTTGACATAATTAGAAATATGAAAATATATTAGCTTCGACTGTCATCAAATTTTATTCATCAATTCATTGAATGAATTGTTATTTACCATCTTAGAAAGCTAAGCTAGTATATCACAGTTAGTGTATCTAACTAACACGGTTAGTTTAGTTAACAGTTATTTCTATTAGAGTGGTTAACTTAATTAGTACTTGATTAATTTAGTTGTTAGAACTATGGTTTAGTTAGTTGCGAACTACAGTTGCATGTAACAGACAATTTTCATCAATCAATGAAACTCAAGTGAGTATTTTCTCATTCATTTCTCAATCAGATTCAACTGTCTAGTATGGTATCTGAAGGCAACTACTAAGTCTTCACTCTTCCGCTCGTCTTCAATGACCACTTCGTGTTCTGGTTCTCCACCAGCTAGCCAAAAACATACTGTAGCAACGATCATTTAGAGGCGGTTAGGCAAAAATGCCTCCAAATAAAATTTTCCAGCCGTTACTTGCAACTGCTGCAGGTTAGTAATCATTTCGCGGTGGTTTTCGTGTAAATTGCTGCTGATTAGGTTATTTTGTTGTAATTAAAAATTAAAAAGAAAAGAAAAGAAGACGATCACAAATTTACCCTTGCAAACTTTTATTGTCATGGCGATATCACTTTCACTCTCACCTAACCTAGCCGTAGCCTCCAACACTCTAGCTCTCACTCTCAGTTGCCGATCGACTGCATCGACATCGCGGAGACGCTCTACATTACCGCTGATGGCATCTACACCAGCGACGTTGTCCCGTTGTACTTGGTCACCATCAACGTCGACTACTTCGGCTAAGGAGAGCTTCGTTGTCGCCGACTAAGGAGTTCATCTACTGCGACTGCATGTGATCTACAACGTCCTTTCACTCAGATACATTCACGAAGAAGCTGCAATCTGCAATGTCGAGCACCATGTTGGTGACTCTGGCATGTTTGCTGGGGCTTTTGGTGATTCTAGGTATTTTCTCTCTCTTTCGATTATTATTTTCCTAATTTGAGAATTTTACTGAGACAGATTTGGGGCTCTTTGCACACTTGTTGGCACACATCTTGTGGTTCTTTCTTCCTGTTCCATCGACATATATCGTTCTTCAGGTTATAGTAATTTTTTAGTTCAATTTTTAGAGCTTTAATTTTGGTTTTAATAGCATTATTTGTTTTCTTTTTGGATTTGGAGCTTCAAATTAACCAAACAGGTCAAGAATCCTTCTTCATGTTTGATTTTGTCTTGGACATTTTCTTAGTTTGATTCATTGGGCTTCAAATTTGTGAAAGTCCAATTTGATCTATTAAGCTCATTAACTAACTTGGCATTGCTTGAACCTGCCGTTGAAGATTGCATTGAGTTTATCCACTCCTCCTTTTCTAAATCCAACGATCCTCAACCACTACGTACATCTATATACATGCTCCATGATACACTTTTAATCATACTCTATGAACTACTAAGGTGTGCTCGCTACTATTTTTGTACCTCAGTACTGTTGCTGAAGGATTATTTTATCACAATTTAATTTAGTCACCTTTTGAAGGATTTGTAAACATGCATGTGCATTTCATTTCAGATAAAATAATAAGTTTGAATTTGTTTGTTTTTCATCTCAAACTGCTTACTTTAATTTGAAGGCAATTAGACACCGACTAGGCTATCTCATGGCGTCAATTTAATTATTTGATGTAATTGCAGTGGGTGCAAGGTTCTTTCACAGTGTTGCAACTCTTACGAATATCGTGTTTCGTGCTGCCTCAACCCTAGCTGCACAGGTAAGTAAATGTAAATCTATTGGATGCTATTTGTTTTTCCCTTTTGTGGGGGAATTAACCAATTGTACAAGGCTCCAAGTCTTTATGGGCTTAATTGAACAGACAAGAAAGAATCAAGTACGTACTGAAGGTGAATGTTGCAAAATCAACTACTGCAAGTAAATTAAGTTTCTATCTTGTTACTTATCAATCTTATTTGGTTGTAAACTTGTTTTTAAAGAGACTTGGATTGACAAGGATACAGTTCTCATTTCATAGATATTTGCCTCAAAATATATAAGTGTAACGGATATTGCTTGGAAAAAGGAACACTTTGTTAAGTATAAAAAACAAAAACTCCTATGCAAGTTGGAGTAATATAGATAAAGGCAATGTTTGATTCATTTGTTCCAACACACATTCTTTCATTTTATGCAGGGACTTATGCAAGTGTTTTCAACTATTACCGAATGAATTGGAGGATGCTGTCATAGTTTTGAGTGTATGGTGAGTATACTCCCATTGCATCTGGTTAGTATGGTATGGTGGTTAGGTGATTGTTGATGTTTTCTGTTTATGTCCCACCATATGCTGACAATCTAACTTGTATTTTGGATTGGAGATTAGGTGCATATATATAGCTGGAGTGAGTGATTATAGTCTAGCTAGCATTACTGCTTTGGAAATGATAATAAAGCTGCTCCTGGAGTCTACTTTAAAGAACATATCGAGTTTCATGAAGGAGAAGAGAAACCTTTGGAAGTGATGTTGATCAAAGTGATCTACTTGTGAGATTGAAGTTATTATATTTGTGGAACAGAATCTTGCCTCTCATATGATCATAGGAAAGAAGCTAGTTTTGTTTTATGGTCATTGCCTTTCAATTCTTTTGTTGCCTCTCATATTGTTGATTTGTTAAATATCAAGTCCCCAAATACTTGTGTGATTCTATTTTAGAAGTTTATCTTAAAAGTAGTACATTTCTTTTTTTCCCCTTTAATTTGTGTCTCTTCCACCTTCACATGTACTGAATATATATATATATATATATATATATATATATATATATATATTCTTGGTTTTGACTTGAGTTTAGGATGTCTCTATCTTATAGTTCTTGGTTTTGGACTTGTTCTTTGGTGGAGGCACAAGCGTAACCAACAAGCAACCTTTAATGTTAAAGGTACTTCCCAATTAACAACCTTTGAGTGGAGATTAAGTATGCATCATTATACAAAAATTTTATAGTGCAACGTATGTTAACATAGTAGTTCCTCCAATTTTCTATGCTATGTTCCCCCCTATTGTTTTGTCTAGTTTTTATTGAGATTTAATAGCATATGATAGTTGAATCTATTTACAAGTCTCTTGATTTATATGTTGTATGGGGTGTACCAAAGTTACTTGCAAATGTACAAAATCTGATTTGTTTCTGTATTGAACTTGTAATGCAAATTTTGTAACATTAAACATCAATGAAAATCATTGGTTTTTTTTATGTCGAAGTGTAGAACATCTAATGCTTGTAGGAACAATAATTGATCATAGCTTGTCTTCTCTTGTTTTCTCCTTACATCTAAATGGTCACACAAATCTATAGTAATACTTTTCTCCTTAAATGATTGTTGTAGTTTCAATAAGGATCTAAACTTCAATGGAAATTATTTAGAATTCTAATTGTCACTTTTCTCCTATTCAAACATTGATATCACTAAATCTATGATGTTCATAATTAGTTCGTATATCTGTTTGTATCACTGTTACTTTATCCAAGCAGTGAACTATTTTATTCTCGTACAAATGAAGCACTACTTTAAATAGTTAAATGATAAGCAGCATAAAACCAATGGGTACTCATTTTCCCTTTTTATTGGCTAACTTTTATACTAGTCTTATTCATTTTATTTGCTCATTTTTTGACATTCTTGTGAACCAATGCAATTTATGCAAGTATTTGATGGTGACCTCAGGCAGTTTTCATTCTCAGGACAAAAGAGAAGACCATTATAAAGGTAGTCTATCACTTTCTTAGTTTAACATTTGATGTATAACTTATTTAGTAATAGTGTAATTATCTTGATCTTGCTTAGGCTTCAGACCATACTATTGGTAAATACATTCTTAGCCTTTTAAGCTCAGCTTCATTCTATTTTTAGAGTAGATAAATGCCCTGAGCAGGAGTATCTTGATGTTTTATTTCTACCATTGGGAGGTCTTCTAGTTCTCTGTTTGACTTATAAGTAGATAAGAAATTCAGTTTGAAAGTGACTTGGAACCTATTTTGACATTGTATGTGACTCTCTTTTTATACAAGTTTATATTATAATAATGAGTAGTCATATTATTATTTTGTTCCTAGTGTGAGTTTGGTTTCATTATGGTTTTTCCAGTTTTTAATTATGTCATGTGAGTGATAGTGGTCAAGTAAGACAATAATTATAAACTAATTATGAAGATTTCCCCACACATATTCTTAGCGGCAGTTAAAAGCTGCCGTAACTTTTTTCCTCGTTTAATACAAAGCTTCTCCCAATAACACTAGTTACAGTTGGTTTTTCCCAATGGTTTCTAACCGCCGCCAAATTCAACTAAGGACTGGATAGCGACGGTTTAAAATCGCTGCAAATGTTTTAACGGTTATTCCAGCAGTTGCATTAAACTGTCGCAGGACGACCTTGTGACGCTCGGGGTTGCAGCAGATAAGCAACTGTTATGGATTGTTTTTAGCGGCGGTTAGAACCGCCGCAAAATGTAAAATAGAACCACCGCAAATTGACATTTTTGGTGTAGTGTGATATCATACATAAGTTGCCAAGAATGACTAATTCAATGGTATAAATAGTAGTTATTTTGCGCTTAACTAATGTAAAGTACAGGCATTATAAAGACAATTGACTATAAAAATAAAATAGGGTGCACCACAAGAGCTTAGCATATTAGCGACGACCAAAATTGGTCGCTAATCCCTCACTAAATGAGTTAGCGAGGGAGTAACAATAGAATAACGGCCACTTTTGGTAGTCACTATTCTGAAGTTACTGATTAGCTTGGAGAAAATTTTGGTCTTTAATCCGTAACAAATTTATTTTAGAGACAAAATTATCAGTTGCTAATGCAGAACTAACTTATAATGGAAACGGTTTTTTAAATCATTACAAAATTGCGAGAAATTGTATCATAGCTAAACCCTAGTAGATTTTTCGCAACAACATTCATCACATATTTCTCACTAATTTATAGCTAATCTGACACGAATAACGAATATGACAAATGGCAAAAGGAATTTTATTGCTAATTCATCACTAGTTCCTCGCTACAAAATTCAATTAATAAATTATTTTCTTTTTACAAATTTTTAATTCTAAAAAAAATTAATAAAAAATAATGAAAAATTAAAAAGCAAATTAAGTAAAATATTTATGTTTTCAAGACCCCAAAACAAAATTTGATTTCAAATCTTGATCTATAAAATATTTGTCTTCCACTTTTTATTTTAACCAATGTGGGACTAAGAGAGTAACACTTGCAACGCAAAAATGTTGTCTTGCCTTGATGTAACTCCTTTCATTTTATAAAAAAAGGTTTGCCTTCAACTTTTCATTTTAACCAATGTAGGACTAAGAGAGTATCACTTGCAACGCAAAATGGTTGTCTTGCCTTGATATTTTTATATTTTTGGTCATTGCTTTTATAAACCTTCCAATGGACTATTGCATGAGTATTTAATTCTTCATATTTTAGAGGTTTTGATCTAAAATTATGTATACACAAATGTAGATAATAGACTGAGAAAAGATTTAACACTGGCAAGTAAAAAAATACTTTTAAACAATAAAGATTGATAAAAAGAAAATGAATATTAATTTATCAAATATTAGTAATAAAATAACATTGTCCAATTTTATGCAAATTGCATTATGTCTAAGTAATCAAGAGACATGCTTAAGATGTTTCTATTTAGATCAATTTTTTCAATCATATGAATTGTAGAAATTCAATGGCAAGTGAAAATAAAAATTATTTCTTTTATTGTTTATATTCGTTATAATCATTTTATATTTTAAGAGTGACTTTATGGTATATTTACCAAACACTATTCTTGTGATTTTTTCATTTTGAGAGTCGCTTTTACATTATTTTACCAAATTATACTAATATAGCTTTTCAAAACAACTTTTAAAGAACCTAAAGATCTCAACAACTTTTAGAAAATCACAACATTACCAAATCAAACATTAATCAATGATATGTATACAAATATCTAATAATTTTTTATTTACTTCGTAGCATATATTAATTATATTTATATATATTTATATAAAATATAAGCTAGCCTGTTTACTCACAAATATTTATTTACTAAAAAATTAAACTTATTTTACCTTCAGTGAAACTCAAACTCAAAACCTCTACTATTCAAAGTAATGTCTTATCCACTAGACTAGCATTACCTTTTGCAACATTTTATGCAATCATATTTATTAATATAATTTTATTATTTAATTTTTCTTTTTAAAGAAACCATAATCTAAAAAGTCCCTAGGACTCTCCCACACTCGCACTCTCATCTCATCTAAATAATGTGAGCGAGCTTTTCTGACATTTCATTTTTTGTTTTTTGTTGGTCAAATGCCATATATTTTGTTTATGATCTTGCTATCACATACTAAGCAAAAGAATTTGTAATATACATAACAAAGTTGAACAAACTTTTTTGGGATATAGATTTTGGTTTCTTAATGATAAAATCAATGGATGAAAATTTGATTTTCCTCTCACAGAAATGATATTCACGTTACTCAGACTTGTCTTTTGATCTGTTTCTTCATGGGCATACCCCAGCAACTTGCAGAGTTTCAATTTTTTTTTATTGAAAATGTCTTTTTGATTCATATTGAATTAATACACCCTTGCTTGTTATATAGTAAATTTTATATATTCAATTAAACTCTCTCCAGAAATACCTTTATATATATATATATATATTAGTTTTTTACTTTAGAATATTATTATATTAAGAAATTAAGTTATTAACAAAAATAATACTTTGTTATGATTATTTTTGAAAAATTAAATTGCATATTTTATTTTTATTTTTTATAATAAAAAAATACACAGGCAAGTCTATCACTAATATATGACATTTTACCAATAAAAAACAAAAAGAAAAATGCCATCAAATCTCTCTCATATTATTCAGATGAGATGAGAGTGTGGGTGTGGGAGAGTCATAGGGTTTCTTTAAAAAGAAAAATTAAATAATAAAATTATATTAATAAATATGATTGCATAAAATATTGTAAAAAGTAATGCTAGTCTAGTGGATAAGGCATTACTTTGAAAAGTAAAGGTCTTGGGTATATTTTTTTAGTAAAATAAGTTTATTTTTTTAGTAAACCTATATGAACATGTGTGAGAAAACATTTTAACTGTTTGTGAGAGATTAACAAGATTACGAAGGATCATGTTCTCACTAATTTCTCACTAAACATTTTGCCCTTCAATTTTCAATTTTTTACTACGAAACACATTTTTCTCGTTAATTCCTCACTATTTCCTCGCTAATCAACTAGGGATTAACGAGAAAAAATTTTCTTGCCAAATTTCGTCGCTAATCCGTATCTATTTTTAGTGGTAATGAATCTGCCCATGAAAAAAATGATAAATATCAAAAGATATTAGAGCGAAACCCTAATCTACTTTTTTTTTCTTGTGAGAACATAAGAATCAGTTCTTTATCACACAACCTTCTTCAACAGGATCTTTTCTATAAACTTGTACATCTATATCCTTGAGTTCTAAGGAGATAGGAATTTAATTAAGTCCGGTGAACGAATCATGATCGTGCGATCAGAGCGTGATTAATAACTCATTGATAAACTCTCCTTGAAGTTGATCAATTAAACAGTAGAGGATCGTTTTCAGTTAGACACACTAATTGGGGTGGTCGCACAATTGTCTTTATAGTTATAGAATTATTTTCAAACTAAATATTTTTTAAGAATCAAATATTGTTGAGTTTTGATGGAGTTTTGGTTTGAACTGCTTGTCCTTTTCAAATTTAAGCTTTCTTAATAAAATTCATAAAAAAGAAAATCATTTTAGTAACACAATCAAACCGATTAATTATGACACAACTAGCCGCTTACCTATGTTTTGCACAGGTTAAAGATTGAATAATAATTTAATTAAAATTTGATGATAACATTATAATATATATACATATATACACATTAAAAATTTGTTCATGAAAAAAGACCACAACATATGAAACAATTATATGCATTAATTTTGAAATGTTTAGGGCGTAAAATAATTATATATTATTTGATGTAATATTTTTTCTAGGTATATTTAATTTGAATTAACTTTAGAAATTTAAAAAATTGAATATACCTACAATTTATTCTATTTTATTCATAAATTTTAGTTAAATAGATCAATACTTGTGTCATGCATGCACAAAAACTATTTTAGATTTATTAATATTATTTTTATACAAATTATTTAATCATTAATTTTTGTATTTTTAAATGTTATTTTTTTATGAGATTGTATTTTTTTAAAATGTTAGGAATTTATAAATTTATAAATAAATACAATAGTCTATAATCAAAACTTGTCTTTTTTTCTTTTTTTTTTCAAAGATAGATATTTCATTGCAAATATCGAAACATTACAAGAAGGTTACAAAAATCACAACAGACAGTAAGCGGGATTATCTAGATGAGTTAAGAGTAACAACAAAGCAATTAAGAGACTACATAGAGGGACTACAAAGAAGGCAAAGACATATTAAGACACACATAAATTTGTTTGTTAAAAAAAGACTATTGAAAACAATCTCTGGTTGAGTTATAACCTTATTTTCAAATATCTTAATATTTCATATCCTCTAAATAGTAAAAGAAAGGATCTCAAGAGGAGTTTGAGGTAGGAGAGCTTTCCATCCACCATTTTCAGAATGGATTTGAGATTGCCTACAGTTCAATCATTGGGTATCCAATATCATTCCATACCTGACCGTTGAAATTAGAATCAGTTAAGGGACTAACTTATACAATTGTGTCACAAAAGTTGGTCAATAACAATTCAAAAGGCCGACCGAAAACCACTAGACCAAAAGAATCGGGTTAGCTTAAACAAATAGTAGTTTGATATAATATAAGATTTTATATATATATATATATATATATATATATATATTATAAAAAATCTTTTATTACATTCCGTTTGAATTGGTTTAACTTTTGAATCGCTGGACCAAAGGCTCAACTAGTTCGATGCCCTGTTTGGACAACCTTTAATAATTTTGGTTGGCAATTTTTTAATGGAAAATTGGTTAAAAGAATTAGTATGTTTTTCTATAATAATAGGGCCTAGGTCCAACAAAAAGGAAACTGCACTGGGCAAGGTACAGCACCAGCATCAGAGCGGGGCAGTCCAAAAACAAAAATAGAGAAGCCCGCCCAAAGCTTTCTCAAGCCCATTTATAGGGCCCAAAAGGGTGGAGTAGAGGGTATAAAAGCTGAGGGTGAGTTAAACCCTATCTTCTCTCGTTTCTGAGCTGAGCCGTTTGTTGTTCCAATTCCGAACACTCGCCTAGAGTTAGCTGCGGCGGAATCAAGGCGTGAAAAATGAAGGTGTTGTTTCGAAACCCTAATTGCTCCGTGTGCTTGGATTTTTGTTTTGTTTTGCTTCTGGCTGAAGAATCATGTTCGATTTTTTATGCAGTTCAACATTGCAAATCCCACCACTGGATGCCAGAAGAAGCTGGAAATCGACGATGATCAGAAGCTGTAATTTCTTTCTTCTCTTGTTTTTTTGTTTTTCCCCCCAGTTTCCATTGATCTCGCGTTTGTGTTTCGTGTATTGTGTTAAGACTGCTACTTTGACGTGCTGATACTCTGAAACGAACACGTAATTCAATATTTCTTCATGTGCTTTTTATGTTTGGGGTTACAGTTCAATTGGATTTGTAATGTGCAAAAGGGATCTTGAGTGTGATCGTTTCTTCATGAATTTTAATCTACACGCTTTTTCTTTTATAACTTGATAGCTTTGTAATTTTTTCCCCATAATTGTCTAGTGCAAACGTGGTACTTGTATTCCGTACCTTTGTTAAGATACCTGTCACAATGAACATTAATGTGATGCTGGCCACATGCTTGGGCTTTTGATTGATGTGATATTCATGGCAATTTGATTTAGCTTTTGGGGAACCTTATTTTGTTGTTCTTCTGTATATAATCCTTCTTCAAATTGCAGGCGGGCATTTTGGGACAAGAGGATATCCCAGGAGGTTCTTGGTGATGCTCTGGGTGAGGTATGCCCTTTGACTGTAAATCTTCAATGTCTGCTCCAGCATTTCCATTAGTGATCTATTATCCTATATAATTCTTATACATACAGGAATTTAAAGGCTATGTCTTCAAAATCACTGGTGGCTGTGACAAACAAGGGTTCCCAATGAAACAGGGAGTGTTGACCCCTGGCCGTGTGCGCCTCTTGCTTCACAGAGGTAAGATTTCTAAATCATCAAGGTTATTACTTTCTTTGGTTGATCATAATCAAATTATTACAATCATTTTTGGTCTGGGCTGTGATGTACTGCATAGTGTTTATTCAACTATCATGTTCAACATTGTCCTTGAAATTTTGTAAAAGCTTCTATTACTTTCTGCCACCTCTTTGTTGCACGTGTCTGGTTGTAGTAAATGCAATATGCACTTTTTTTAGGAGGCCTGCCTCTTTATGCAATGTATTTTGACTTAACCTAGAAGTCTACTTATTGTAGGATTCAGGATTCTCACAACCAAGCTTGTTTCGTAACTTTATGTGTTGGTGCAGGAACTCCTTGCTTCCGTGGATACGGTAGGCGCAATGGAGAGCGTAGGAGGAAGTCTGTTCGTGGGTGCATTGTCAGCCCAGACCTCTCTGTTTTGAACTTGGTAATTGTGAAGAAGGGTGATAATGATTTGCCGGGCCTGACTGACATTGAGAAGCCCAGGATGAGGGGTCCAAAGAGGGCATCCAAAATCCGCAAGCTCTTCAACTTGTCAAAGGATGATGACGTGAGGAAGTATGTTAACACCTACCGTCGAACCTTCACAACAAAGAATGGTAAGTTTCTGATGCACTCAAATTCTCTTTCAGACTCTTAATGTTTCCATTAAGAATAGCAGGGTAGATACAGAAAAAAGTTTTAATGAAAAAATAGGTGTGGTTCTAATTAACCGGGTAGTTCTAATCAAATTTGTTTTCAATTATTTGATTGTGGTTCCAATATTTGAAGGATTACATTATACGAGTTTTCAATAATATTGATGTTGTTTTACCTCATTCCTTGGGAACTAATGACTTCATACTTGGTTATGAAACAATCTCCTGTTCCCAATTCTTCCAAATCCATTTGAATAGAACAGTTGTTTTAGTTATAATTTGCGATGGTCCCCTCTATGGCATCCAATTAATTTGAAACTGATACTGATTCAATTTGTAATGAATTCTAGTCTGAGTGATGGATGTTTGGATGCAGGGAAAAAGGTGAGCAAGGCTCCCAAGATTCAACGTCTGGTCACTCCTTTGACACTCCAAAGGAAGAGAGCAAGGATTGCTGACAAGAAGAAGAGAATTGCAAAGGCAAAATCAGAGGCAGCCGAATATCAGAAGCTTCTTGCATCCAGGTTGAAGGAGCAGAGGGATCGCCGTAGTGAGAGCTTGGCGAAGAGGAGATCCAAGCTTTCCAGTGCTACCAAGCAAGCCGCATAGACTCTTTCCGAGATAGAGTAGGATGAAAGTCTAAACTTTCATCCTAGTTTTTGGTAGCCTTTTTCCAGGATGGCGACTGTGATAAACATTTATGGTTTTGCTATTTAAACATGTCGAGTTATTGACTTATTTTGTAATGTTGTTTTGAGAGCTCAACCGTATTGAAGGATCTTTTTGCCTAGTTTGAATTTCTTAATTGAAGGATTTTATGCATGCCCTGATTATCATGACTAAACGTCTATGTTAAGCTTGTTTGGAATTGTACCTGAAACTAGCTCTGTTTTGATTGATTAACCAGTTCTTTTTGGTGGAAAGCTATTGTTTGAATTGAATGTTTTTTCATTTCGCTCGTTTGCTGTTTATTAATTACTATTGAAAACATTCCATTATTCGCGATCCAGGCCCCCTTGAAAAGTCCATGAGTTGTAAAAGGCTCACATCAGAGTCAAATATTCTGAATTACAAACCCAAATAAATAATTCAACCAGCGATTTCTCTCGGTGTAGATATTGTACTAGTGTGAGTTGGGACAAAGAGCAAAATTTAACGTAGCAAACAGCTTTTTGGCACGTGTCAAGTGACTTGCATTCGACCTTACCTTTCAGACGTGCAGTTGTGCTAGTACTTCTGGAACGGTGATAAACCTTTTCTAGCTTTTAAACTCGCACCCAGTCACCGAAAAAGAAGAACAGGGCAAGCAAAACAAACCTCTCGAGAAAGACAAGGCAACCAGGTTCACTCTCCCCCGCCTCTTCCCACTAGCCCTCTAGGATCATCCTCGCCAATGCTTCAAACTATTCTGAGGTATTTACAGCCATATTCATAGTGACCTTAATATTGATGGAGGGGAGAGAGCACCAGAAATGAAAGAGCATGCTGGTTCGATGGCTGACAAAGCCAAAGAAGGGGCAAGCAAAGCAGCAGAGCGCACCAAGGATGCTGCAGGGACACTGGCTGATAAGACCAAGGAGACGGTGGAGGGTGCATAGGGAGTGTGAGTGGCCAAGGTATGATCGTGATTGTGTTGTTGAAGTGAGAAGATCTGATGAGAGGAGGGAAGATTTGGAAATCAAAATACCAACTACAATGTTTGTTTCTACTTTTTCAAATAATCCAAATAAATTGGAGTCACTTTGTTAGCTCGCTTGCAGTGGGGTTTAATACTTAAGTGCGTCAAAAAACAAACAAGAAAATAACGTACGTGAAAGAAATTAAATCATCAATTATACTGCTACTTTTTACTTGTTGATCCATTTACGCTGAGGTTACGTAAAAAGGTTTCACAAGAAGCTCTATCATCAAACGAGAAGGGGTATGGGACGAAAGATTCGATACGATAAATTTTTGAAAGTTAAATTGATTAAGCCATTCTCAATCGCTTTTTAGGTGCTTACAATGTACTGTTCTGTTACTACATAACACGCACATTCACTTCTTGTCAAAGCCTGTTAAATTTAGTTCAATCATCTTTTCCTTCGATGGAATCATAAAAAGAATTTGCCACACGAAAGCAAGTGATAAATAACGGCATACTCTGGCTGCTTCCTATATTTTTTTGGCTACACTGAAGGAAGATGCAGCAAATACTTGTAGCAACACAAGATCTAATGTCACTGAACAAGGTAAAAATGTGCTTCTGAGCAACAAGATCATAAATGCTTGTAGAACCGCGATAAAGCCATTAGTTAGTCAAACTGCAGATTTCACTACGAAAAAACAAAGTAACCAAGCCAAACAGCATAAGAAACATACCATCCACCCCTTCACCAAATCTTTCCGTCTCGCCCCTTCACTCTCCCTCAGGTCTTCCCACAAATTCTCCTGTTTTGTTTTCAACAAATTTTCACTCTTTGGTTGTATGTATAGTTCATCATAAAATTTCCATTGGTAAAAATTCGAGTTCAACGTTCAATTCTCTAGAGTGGGGTTTCCACTGGAGAAATGGAACAGACAGGCACGAGCAATTAACGAAATTCCTGTAGCTGTAATTCTACAAGGAAATACTTGAAGCGAGAGTGGAGACTAACAAGGGACAAGGAGAGCCCGAGAAAAAACAAGCCGAGGGATGGCTGAGGCCAAAGGCAAAGCACAAAGCACAAGTAACGGACGAGTGAACCAAACAGTATACGCATAATGCAGAGGCAAAGACGAAGGACATGGCGGGTCTGATGAATGATAAAGCCAAAGAAGGAATTAACAAAGCAGCATATGCAGACAGTAGAGACTTGGAGTGCCAAAGAGTAAGCACACAAGAGAAAGGAGGGGGGCCAAGGGTTTAAGGCGGGCAACCTAACACTTATCAACCAATTTTCGATGAGGGGAAACATGGCTTTCTCTCCTCCATAGAGATTGAGAAACAGTATGGCAAAAACGAACCCAATCATTCAGCCAATTTTGATAAAACTTAGAGTAAATAGTAAAGCTACGTTATCAGTTACCACAACAAACTAATATAAGGTTTCACTCAAAGAATAATGTCGGGCAATTTTTTAAGGCGCACATAACACATTTAATAACAGAACGCAAAACGAAATTATAAGAATGGAAGAAGAGCTCATAAATAAGCATGACTGAACATGAAAAAAATGTGAAAATTAAAGAAAAGCAGAGCCAAACAACTGTTTTATAAACAGTTACACAAACCCACTGGTATACGCTATGCATACACAATCCTGTTACAAGGGAGGACGACTAGATGAGCCACTGTGAAACTGCTGCAAAACTCTATCTAAACTCATCTAAGGAATCATATCTAGAGCTAAAGAATCTAATCTCAGCACAAGTAGACTCGACCCATATTTGGTCCTACCATAAATATAATAAATGAAAAGCACTGCGCCTAACTTGAAGGGTCAATCACATTCACAATACAGATGTTTCCAGCGAGGAATTGGGTGCAGAAAATGTCATGCAGCAACCATCAAAAGCAGCAAGAGCAATCAAACGGACAGAGCGGGGTGCTTCCAGCATCCCCTTTATTAATACCCAATTCCTCTTCAGTGTAGATGGAAAGCCCATCATTTGTTTTCCTTCTTGGCCGAGAAGGTGGGTCTACAAACTCGCCGCCGCCTGCCCCTTTGGTTTGCTTCTTCTTTTTCATCTTCCTTGTTTTATCATTGGTTCTTTTAGTTCCATCATCGAGTTTTCCAGTCTTTCCCGATTCAGGTTTCTTCCTCTTTTTCCCAGCAAAAATGTCATCAATTTCACTCCCCGCCTTCTTCGGTTCCACCAATGGCTTCTTCTCTTGGACATCAGTATCCTCTTGCAACTTACTAGGGGTCACCTTAGAACCCTTCTTCGTCATTGTAGTGAAAAAGGAAAGCTGCATATCATGTCGCAACCTTTGTGAGAAACCAGGTTTTTCGCAACAAACATATATAGAAGAAAAATCATCATGCTTTGAAACTTTAGTAAGTGTCCTTTTATATCCTTGGCAACACCATAACGCCAAAAAGTTGCAGCTTACAGAATGAAAGTCCAAATGCCTTTTAAATTTAAATTTAGAAATTTTCATTCAAAAAATAAAATCAAACCCAAAATCATCAGAAATCGAGATATACACACATTAAAAAAGAATAGAATATACAATCAGAAAACCTCCACCTGCTGAAACAGATCGTTTTGAATGAGAGAGAATCTTGATTCACGGCGAGGAAGGGGAGCTGACCAGTGTCGTGGCGTCTTCGGTCGCCACTAGTGAGATAATGCAGCCACAACTCACCTGCGATTTAAAGCAAAGATAAGCTGAGCTGAGTTGCAACTTGCAAAACCCTAAAACACAAAATCAATTTCGGGGAAGAAGACGAAACAAACAGAGCAAGTCACGATGCACCGTTCCACCCCTCACTACGAATCGTACCAAGTGGGCTAACTAAACATTTCATGGGCCAAAGCCCAATAGGATAAAGTAGAGACTAATTAATCTGGCAATTATCAACGGGGCGCATTCCATTAACGATTTCAAATGATGTCATAATCATAGGTGGCTTGGCTTGGCTGCAAGAGGCTGAAATAAAAAGGTCTAGAATGGGATAATGAGTTTACCATCAGACTTTAATGCAAGAAGAATCAAGGAATTGTTTTCCTCCTAAAGTGGTAGCAATTACAGGATGTGGGGGTTAAAATTTCCAATTTCCTTGACCAAAGATTCTACCAGCTCCACTAGAAGATTTAATCACACATACGATCTATTGGATTTTTGTGTATATATAATCACACAGCCAAAATCTGCATCATCATAAACAAAGAAATCTTCCTCTCAAATCCTAACAAAAATCCATCCTCATGGCTCATTGCAACAACACAAGTTCCTATTTGTGTAAAATGGCCAATGTTAACAACAGCATCATCAAGGCCACCCTTTGCATATTCTTGTTTCTAACCACAACCTTTTTTTGTTGCCAACCCTGCAAGGATCCTAGATGAATTGGACCCTGAACCCCAAGCCATAGGAAATCTACCAGGACCTAGAGCTACAATTCCTTCAGCCACAACACCCCTTATAGCTTTGGCCCTGTTGTGTTCTATTACATCGTTTCTGGCACAACAACAATTCTCTAATACAAGTGATGCAGGGTTAGCAGCAGAACAAAGAAAGAGAAGAAAAATACAAGAAAGCAAATAATCATCCTAAATAAGCCTCAGAGAAACACAATAATCAGAGAAACAACACAGGGTTGCAGTACACAAAACATGCAACAAGAAAACTCACCAAAAAATCACGAGAAACTAAAAGGGGGAAAAGGATAATCACAGAACAGAGATCAAAACGCACCTGATTGGAGAGAAACGCGAGCTCGCCGACACAGAGGGATGGCAGCGTGAAGCAACGGCGCGAAGCTAGCCCGAATGAGATGCAGAGATCAGAGAGTTTTAGGCTTTGTTGATTTGGGAGATACAGATGTGCAGAATGAGATGAGAGATCAGAGATGGAATGAGAGAAGGCTGTGGATTTGGGCTAGCCCGATGGTACCCGACCCAAGCCCAACGTGAACAAGGTTTTTAGAGAGCTGCGGCTTTTGAAGCACATGACAAATATGGAATAGGGCTTGGGCTGATAATTATACGGGCCTTAGGGCTGCCCTCTAACTAAGATTGTTTTCAATTATTTGATTGCGGTTCCAATGTTTGAAGGATTACATTATATGAGTTTTCACTAATATTGATGTTGTCTTACCTCATTATCAACGGGGCGCATTCCAGAATAATCAGCCAATGGGTACGGTGACAGCTCCTCTGGTTGGCCACATAATCAGCACAATGATTAGGATTTAGGGGTAAATTTTAATTAATAAAAGAATGAAAACAATTAATTAACGATTTTATACGTTAATGTTGTACCCAGTCCCCACCAGCACCGTGAAACACCAGTCAGAGAATGGCGCAATAGAACTGAAGTGGTTGGGTGTTGGAGCAGTTCGTCAAACGGATCCACTCGTCAGAAATCATGCATGACATGAGAGGATAAAGGATGATGTGGTGGGCACAACTTCAATAACTCATTACAGCATGAGCTAGCATGTCATCCTTTTTCTTTTTTCACTAATTTATTATGAAGTACACAAAATCATTATAGGCTAAGAAAGAAGCGATGATGTGGACACTTGGATCCCATGAGAGATCGACTCACTTATTAGAGTTGGAATCATTAAAAAAAAAAAAAATCAAACAATAAACCCTTTAAAAAATACTATTTTAACTAAAGTGTATAAACTTCTTGTCCTTACTCTCATAACATATTATGAGGTGATGGGTTTTATGATGTGACACACTTTTTAAGTGATTCAAATAGTATAAAGTGATACAGATAATATTACTCATAAACAATCATATAATTGTTAATATTTCTTTGTAAAATATTATATATAATATACAGAATTTTAAATAATTACAAATTACATATGTTACTACTACTAATCTTGCAATTTATCATGACTCATCCCTTTTATTTATTTTGCCATTGATTAAAACACTTAAAGACTATGAACATGTTTTGCAATTGATTTTTTTTCAGAAAATATTAACTGTAAAAGAAATATCTGAAGAAGTTTTTAATTACAAGCTATTCAAAATAAAGTTAATCCAAATTAAGATGCACTGATTTTAGTAATCAATTTTATTTTTTTTTCAGTTGTAGCAACAGGCTTTTGTTTGACCAGTCCATCCATGACTCATTGATCAAGTCATTCTACAGTGGGATTTATTTGCAAGGCATGCAATAATACTTTATCTTTTCCATTTTTAAGGATGCGCTGGGACAAATAAGGCTGCGATTTCAATCACAAAATAAGAATGTGGTCATGCTGTATGAATAACTTTAGTTGAGAAAGCTAGTAGCCAGCACCAATACTTTGGTTATGTAATTAACTAGTCATTTTACAAACATTAAATAAAAAAATTACATGAATGTTTATTTAATGTTAAGAATATTTTATATTAATGATCATAATTGATTTGATTTGATTTAGTCTTATTAATTGATTGTAATTTATTTTTGGCCGTTGTGTTTTGGCCGTTGAGTCTTTGGCCTATAAATAGGCTCAGTCTCCTATGTAAAGATACACAACTCTCATAATACAATTCTATTATTTTTTGTTCTCTATATTTTCTCTGTAGTCTTTGCTGTGTCCCTTTGCCCGTTTACTCAAGATCTTTAACATGGTATCAGAGTCATGGTTCCCACCTTGAACCCATATTCTTGCTTCCGCCAATTTTCCCCTCAACCGCCTCTACATAATCTTGATGTTGACTCAATCTGCCTCCGCATAGTCTCGATTGTTGCCTATCATTGTTGCCTTTGCTAGTTCTGCCTAGCTCTCGATGTTGCCTTAGTTGGTTTCGCCCAACTCCCGATGTTGCCTCCATTGCTGCCTTTGCTGGTTCCGCCCAGCCACTATTGCCTTCGCTGGTTCCGCCCAGCCACAGTTCCCTTCGCTGGTTCCGTCTAGCCTTTGTTTCCTCCGTTTTGTTGGTTCTGCTCCACTGAGCCCTCCGTTGAACTATGACAAGCTTAAAGCTCGGGGAGCTTTAGCTTGAGGGAGGGTGTTAAGAATATTTATATTAATGATCATAATTGATTTGATTTGATTTAGTCTTATTAATTGATTATAATTTATTTTTGGCCGTTATGTTTTGACCGTTGAGTCTTCAGCCTATAAATAGGCTCAGCCTCCTATGTAAAGATACACAACTCTCATAATACAATTCTATTATTTCTTGTTCTCTATATTTTCTCTGTAGTCTTTGCCGTGTCCCTTTGCCCGTTTACTCAAAATCTTTAACATTTAAAATTAAAATCAAGCCTTATTCATATTTTTTTTTTCATGTGTATTTTCTGATTAGAGAAAATCTTAATTCCACATTTCAAGTCACGACTTTCACAACATTAATTGTTCCATTCTCAAACACGACCGGCTGCTAAGGTCAGAAATGATGTTAGAAGATATATATAAATTGCATCAATTTTTTTTCTTTTATAAATAAAACTAATAATGGTAGAGCCACATAAGTTATAACTGTAGTAATGGATGTGGAATGAAATGAAAACTGAAAAGGAAACAGAGAGGAACCAGCCAGAAATAGAGAGAGAATAGGACATTAGCTTTGACACTGCCACCATATTTGGTTCACCACCCTTTTCCTCCTCCCTCTTGGCTCGCCTATTACCTCAGCTCTTCTTGCTTCTGCATCTGCCCCTTCCTATACAGCAATCATGTTCAGTTAATTTCACTGATTAATTAGTTCCTCTCCTGATAGTTGTTGTTTTTGTTCTACTATTTGTCTATTTTGGTGTTTTGGGAGCACATGGCTATAGGTTTCTTCAGAGTCAGAGGTGACAGTGAAAGATCAACTCTGTGAAAGGAGTTCCAGGTGGTGTTTTGATTTAGGCTTTCATTCAATTAAAGCTGAAAAAAAAGTTGTGCACTTTATTAGCGGTGCATTATTTCTGTTCCATTTTCATTTAAACTAAGTTGGTGAGTCCACCCTCCATTTATTTTTTCACCATAATACATCTGACATCTCTCTCTATTTCCCCACTCCACCACCAGATTGAGACCGTTCCTTATTGTACCTTGTCCACGTTGCACATGAATCAAATTTTGCTGCGGAAACACCAAAGCTTGCTTTCTTCTCCTTCGCCTGGTGCGGCACATCTCAATCACAATCTGAGAGACATTTGAACAAGAGCAACAGATCTCAGAACAATTCAGCAATTTGTTTATGGAGAAGAACAAGCAGCCTCCTCCTCCTCCGCCGCCGCCGCCGCAAGCGCAGCAAAACCAGAAATGTCCACGGTGCGATTCTGTGAACACCAAGTTCTGCTACTACAACAACTACAGCCTTTCGCAGCCTCGGTACTACTGCAAGGGATGCAAGAGGTACTGGACCCAAGGCGGAACCTTGAGAAACATACCCGTTGGCGGCGCTTCCCGCAAGGGGAATAAGCGTCCAAAGACCTGTTCTTCTTCTTCTTCCACTCCTTTGGGATCATCGCAGCCTCACCCACCAGCACTGGTCCAAAGCCAGTCAAACTTGGCGACCTTGATGGGCCCTCCTGTGGTTCCATCGCCTGGCCCCCATAGTTACCATGCCTATTTGTCTTCTCTGCCTGATTCTGCCTTCGCTGCTCCATCCACTTTCTATCATGATCATCATCAGATCGGTCCTGATGAGGCTTCCCCGCTTCAGGGCTTGCTTATTCCACCAAGCAGCGCTGCTACTTCTCTCCTTCATGATCCTGCTAGCTCCCACGTGTGGAGTACTATCAGCACCACCACTTCCATCGGAGGTAACATTAATTCTGATCAGCGGAATATCATTAGAGCTGCTCCTCCTTCTTCTTCTTCTTTGATCCCAAATCACTACAGTATGCCTCCCCATCTTCCGGGCTATGACGGCCCTCCTCACTAGTCTTGTTAATTGTAGTAATTGCCAGCTGCTTGATTTCTCACTGCCATCTATCTCATGTCATGGTTCAGATTCCTAGCGACGGTAGAGAATTTAGTGATGCATTTTGGACTTTATTGTTTGTACTTGCTCTTTGTCGGACACCGTCATTAGAGTCGATAACATGTGAGACAGTGTTTCACAAATAATGAGTAATTATTGTAGCCATTTTGTTTTCCTTAGAGTAAACATAGATAGACAATTACAATATTGCAAAGAGCGAGAGGGATTTTCTGGGTTGAGTTGGGTTAGGGATGCAAATTTTACATTTCTATAATTTGATTGTATAAATTTATGAGGTAAAGTTTTGTGAGTTTTTTCAATTGTCTTTTGGAATGCATTTCTGCTAATTGCTCTTAAAAAAAAAAGAAAAGAAAAACTAAAGATTTTGCTCAATGCAATCTATTCCATAGGAAAATAAATATAGTTTTGATTTGTGAGTCGGATGGTAGAAGAATTGCTAATTAACGAGAATTAAGGCGAGGGACATGTTACTGAAAGCATGCATAAAGGAAGGAGTGTGATGTATTGGTTCAAAAGGTGTTGATGGAAAAGACGGTTCCATTTTTGAGCACCACCACTACTACTGCTGCGGATCCAAATGCTCTTTCACTTTGCATTCCCATTTGTTTTGTTTTATTCTCAACACACAGCGTTGTGTGCGGCTTACTGTGTTGTGTTTTAGCTTCCATGTAATCTCTTCTTGATGCGCTAGCTAACGATGCATGCAAAAGTCTACATTAGAAATTTTCCGTGAAAAGTTCTTAGTTGTTTTGTTTTTTGGAGAAAAGATAAAAAGTTAACATTTTAAATTATTTATTCTCAACATTTCAATTATTATATACTATAAAGAGTTACAAATACTAGAGTAGTGTTGAACATTATATAAAGTATTACTTTTTTTTAACCCTCAAAGTAATTAAAAATGTTTCATTTGTCTTGTATTTTGACACTGTCAATTGCAAATATCAGATGGCATATTAATTTTATAGAGAAGAAAAAAAAGATAGCACATTTGCCCTGCATGATTTTCATTAGGGAAATACTTTTCAAACCCATATATAAAATAATGACTTTACATAGACATCGTTTATCAATTTTAGAGTACATAAATACCGAAATAAACATGGATTAAGGTGTAGTGGATCTCTCTCTCTATTGTATTAAAGTTCTTCTACTAAAGTTATCAGGTGATATTTTTTTTTTTACATTTAAAATAATTTATCCAATATCAAATATATGATTGATAAACTTGGTAATATAACTCCAATCCAAATTTAAGCTACTGACCAATGGTTATGTGAAAAATGTATTTTTATAGATGAGGATATTGATAGTTTTGGTATTATTTATGTGACTTTTAAAGTAATTATTAAAAAAATTAATAATTTAATTATTATGTCCTAACAATCTAAATTAATTTGTTTTAGACAATCTCAATTCTGCTCAACTAAGGATCAAAGGGGAAAATGATGTAAAGTGATCATTGCTACTTATAAAGTATTTATTAGTTCATACCCTATAATCACTTTTTTCTTCTTCTAAAGTGATCAAATCCTCGTTTTAGAGATCGAAATCTGGGCTCGGTTTTCCCTTTTTCTACTCGTCTCACTTGAGCTGCGAGGTGAAAAGAAAGAAAAAAGAGCAAAAATGATTGAATGCGCAATACGTGGGAGAGTGAGAGTAGTGATTTTTCTTGAAAAGCAAATCTTTGGTCTGCGCCATGAAGAGATGATATTTGAGCAGAGAATATAGAAAGAAAAGCACTGAAACGTCTAGAGATATATGAATGACGCCCCCACCCTTGTGAATCACGTCATACAAATATGGAAATTTTGACAGGAAAAAGCATCAGCATTCACTACGTAAAATTGAAGCATGCTACTTCTATATATGGACTATGGTCACAATATGTCTATACTCCTATTCCAAACTAGGCACCCACCTTCCATAGTCTTTCTAAATCATGAATGCGCTAGCTGTAACCCAGGTAAAAATATCTTGGTTTTTATAAGGAGGAGGTGTCCCGCTAGAAATTAGATCTTTACCGGCTACTCTTTGCGACACCCTATGTTGTTGGGAAAAAAATGGTTATTTTTCAGCGACTTTACCGTCATTGGTTTACAGTATTGTTGGTTTAGTCGTTAGGCCTAACTAACATCTAAAGCAGTGACATTATACACCACGGTTATACGTACTATGTATATATGGCAGCGACTCTTATTATTTGGTTGGTATAATGCATAACTATGCCAACGATATAAAAGTCGTTGGGAAAGAGCAATTATATGACAGCAACTTCTAATATCGTTTTTATAGATTGCATATAACTTAACCACTCTAAAAGTCGTTATGATAGATGAATATCTGCAACAACATTTTTAAAGGTCGACACACATGTTATTCACCAGTAGATGAGATTTTAACTAGACTCACGATATTTCATTTCTCTTTGATAATCAATCATTAATATTCATGTATGCACTTTAACCTCTAAAGTGTAATCTGCGTTTTAGATGAGTAACTTCCTATTAAGAACTAATCTAATGATAGATAACATGTGAGTTGACACAGTGTTTCATATAACATGAGTACAAATAACATTTTTTTGTATAAAAGAGGTATAAATTTCATTGATATATTTACCGTCGGATTTTTAAACAAACAAGCTAAATGACAATTAAGTGAGATACAAAAATGAGTTAGAAATAGATGTCACCTTTTGATCCAAACCCTTAAGATAATGAGTTTGTGAGTCTTTCCAAATATGTACCTTTAATTTAGTCCAAACTTCATTAACGTACAACTATTACATTCACAGTACTTGAATGGAACAGTTGAAAACCCAAAAGAAAAAAAAATTAAGCCACGTCAAATATAAACTCTAGTGCTTGATTACTCGAGCGAAGGTTGTGAACAAAAGTAAATTTAATACAGCATCAAATCATACAAACATAAGGTTTCAAAAAATGGCAATAATCTATGCGAATCAATGTTAAGTGATATGCGTGACGATGGGTGAAGTTTCTTCGGTTTGTTTAGGTCTAAAGTCGACTTCAACATGATGTAAACGAAGGACCCAAAGTTGTTAAGTTTTAAATCTAGGTCACAAATAATGAAATTGAAGAAAGTGAGGAGTGGGGAACCTTCTCCATCTCTTCCACACACTTGGTATTTTGGCTCCTTTATTCAGACCCTATATATAGAGTCTAGTTAAGCATTTTTGCATTTTGCATAAAGCTGTTGGTGACACATGCATGTAGAAACAATCCAGTGTCTGGCTTTAGCACCACAATCTAATCCACTATGATTTTGATGCATATATGTACATGTGCATTTGTGGGCCTCTTTTCCATTGCTATATGGGAGAGAAATATATCGACAATTATTTTTTGTAAATAAAAATTAGACATATTTTTAGATGACGTTAAAAGAGAAAAAATAGTGAATAAATCCATCATCTTTGTATTTTATTATTATTATTTTATTGTATATATATATATATATATATATAAAAGATGTTTAATTTTTAATGTGCGAATAACAATTTTTTAAATGTATGAGTAGCAACTTTAGCATGAGTGGGTGGTGGACCCGCACGCATCTCATCAAGTATCAATGGGACTCAACTAATTATCTAGCTACATTAGTCAATTGGACCACCAAATCAGTTGAGCTTGTAAGGTTGCATTTGATTACTGATTCGTGATTACAGGGAGGGGCAACGATTTCATAGAATAGCCTTTTTATTCGGTTGATTGCTTGGCCAATGCTTTTCGCTGGCAGCGACGATGTATAGTGTAATTATTCGGTTAAGTTAAAGCATATGAGTGGAGGTCTCCTAATAATGATGGACTATATATATCTACGTGAGTAGAGTCTTCTGGCCATAAAAATAAAAATTCCCAAAATGAGTTTTATCCTATATTGTTTCTAATAAATGACAAATGTCCTACTATTTATTAATTATTATATAAAATGTTGTCTTGGTTTCCCAATTCCAATTAATTGTTAATTTCCTAGAAAACAATAAAAATTCTAATTGAGTAACGTTAAATTGTTAGAATTTTTATCATAATTTTTTATTTTTTTAACAATAAATAAGAATGATAGTTGAATAAAATAAAATGATATTATTATTATTATTATTATTATCATCGATCTAAATGTTACCATAGATATACGCATTAATAAAAAAAATGTTACCATAAATGCAACATTATTTTAACAATTAAATTTGGACAAAAATTATAGCATTCTACAATTTTTCTCACTAATTATTCTTTTAAAGGTATATTTTTATCTAAATTAATTAAAATTTTAGTCACCAACACAAGGTTGATTGATTCAGTGATAGACAAGTTCATCATTGTTCGAGATCCAGGAAGTACAAAACCCGGATCAAGATAATATCTCGAGTTGGATTAGTCGGTCTCACTAGTAGTAGAGTTCAAATATCAGTGTAAAGAAATTTAAAAAAAAATTAGTTAGATATTCAATCATGTATTTTCATGTCATTAAAAATGTTTGGTTTTTTAATTAAATTATATGCTTCAAATTAAAAAAAAAAAATTTATTCATCTGAAATTACAATGGTAGCACTGAGATCTGAGATTTGAACCCTAAATCTCATGCATATTACTCAAATTGATACACACCATAATTCAAATTGAGTTTGTTATGATATTTAAGTAAATTATATGTGATAATATAATTTATTGTCTTTGAGTACATGAGTGTGTATGTATATATATATATGTGTGTGTGTGTATTAAGCCTTCTCCTTTCATAAAATTCCATTCCACGTGATTTTAATGAAATTTGAAGTTTAAACTTTTAAATGGAGTAACCAATACTCAACTTATTCAATACCCTTGACTATGTCATCAAAGCATTTGATAAGTTTCCGTATTGGTTATAACTTTCGTTTTAATAGTAGGTTTTATTATGAAGAAAGCCTAAATTTCTTCATAACAAGCTACGGCCCACATAAACTCAGATTCTCTCCCATTCGTGAATTGAGTGGTGCATCTTGTAAGGTGTAGTCTCATCATGAAGTAACATAATATGAGTGCCAAAAGCCTAAAACTGATGATCACTTGACAAATTAGCCACATATTCCCCTGTCAAGCTCGAGTCAGATGTTAACACTTACGGTAAAAAAAAATGACTTTATATATATATATGACAATGTGAGAATGAGTTTTTTTATGTGAGAACATGAGATTGAATGTTTAATCATTGAATTGTATTTTTATGGTCAAGATTAAATTTTAAAAATGAAATGTATTTGAATTAGCTGTAACTCATTAATTCTTTCTCTCTCTTATATAACATGTATAATATATGTGTGTGTGTCAGAGAATGTGAGAGATAAACAATTACTTAATTAAATGACAACATAGATTTTTTTTACGCTATCAGTCATTAAAATCAAATAAAATTCAATCTTAATAATTTACTCTTTTTTTTTTAAAGATCTTTTACATTAAACTTAAATGAATATAAATGCATTGAATTAGCTAGGATAAAAAAATAGTAACCATTATTAACTAAATCAAGAGAAGGAATCCTATAAAGGTCTAAAACGAAAAAAGAGCGCATGCATACCATAACTCTATCATTTTCTTTAGCCTGAAGAAGAAGGCATATTTTCCAATCAAGTTTTGACTTGGATCCAGGCTCTTCCATCAACAACACATGTTCAAACACCCTCTAACTTTTGTGTTGGGATTCCTTGTGGTTAAAGTTTTGTTAAGTTTGACGCTATCATACCAACAAATTAATTTTACACATATGGTTTTGCACACGCAGGGCATGCTTTTGGCCCCTACCCTTGTTTAGTTGTTGTATGAGAAAAATGATAATATGCTTGTGACGAAATCTGTCCACTCACAACCCCACAACTGCCTCTCGTGTTTGGTTTGGGGCTACCTGTCCTCTTTCTATTTGGCTTACATGCAGAATGATTTTGGTGGATTTATGGCCTATCATAAAATAATGTTTTAACCAAAGATGTGGTTAATGAATTTGGTGGGGGTGTGTGACAAACGTCAAATAAACGGACTAACATTTGTTAGGTATGGCACTTGAAGGGAAATATTAGTTGTTATTATAGAATATAGATGCTCGTTTTCAGTCAGAATTAATTATTGGTTTTTGTATTATTATGTTAGATTGTGTTGGCATGAAAAACAATGGGATGATGTTGTTGCAGTTGTACAATTAAGTCAAAGGTGAAATTAGTAAATTAATTAACAAGTGTCAGCAATAAAACCATGGAATATGGATACCCATTTAAGTCTGTTTCAAGTCCGAAATTTAAACCAAATCAAAATGATACTTTAATTTACGACTAAGTTTTATGTTACTACTTCATTGAATAAATTTGACAAACAATAAGTTCTAGCTAGTAACAATGAGAGACCTAGGATTCGGGATATGAGGTTCCTCCAAAGCTCAGTGAATAACATAAGAAAGTTACGGTATGACAAATAAAATTAGCAGCATGGTGACCATACTTTAAATAGTAAATAAAAGTTAACATCCAATGTCATATGATATAAATTTTTGACGCAACATCTTTCCGAACCGCACAGAACATATGTATAGGATGTAAGGTACTGTTTGTTTACTGAGATAAAATAAAAATAGTGAGAC
Source organism: Nissolia schottii (assembly GCA_003254905.1). Lineage (NCBI taxonomy): Eukaryota > Viridiplantae > Streptophyta > Magnoliopsida > Fabales > Fabaceae > Nissolia > Nissolia schottii. The sequence goes on along the minus strand of QANU01045287.1, from coordinate 47,744 downwards.
ACATGAATAAAAATCTAGATTATTTATTGAGGCAAACACAAAAATTTGTATATTAGAAAAGAAAATTTATATATTTTATGTACATCAACTTTGTTGTGGCACGGTGACAGGACACTAGGGACATAACCTTTCATATTAGAATAATGCATTTTTTTCTATTAAATTAAAGCAATAAGAGTATTTTAAGTTATTTGGACTATATTTTCTGTTTTACCTCTATTAAATCAAGCAAGATATAAATATAAATAAGTGTCTTATGCACTATCACCATATAGAATATAAGACTAACTTGTTCTCTTATGTTTTGTGTCTCTGTCTCCATGTCTTTATATTTCTGTCTTGTCTCAGCAACTAAACGCAGCTTAAAATTGCGTTTAGTTGTTGAGACATAACAAGAAAGAATACAAAGACATAAATACACAAAATCATGTTTGTTGTTGAGGCAGTTACAAAAACTTGTGTCTCAGGAAAAAAAATAGTATATTTGAGACACGAAAATAAGACACAAAACACAACCTTTTAGATTAGGATAATGTGTTTTTTCTATTAAATTAATGCAATAAAGGTATTTTAAGTCATTTTGAGTGTTTTATGTCTTCTCTCTATTAAACCAAACAAGATATAGATACAAATAAGTGTGTCTTGTACACTGTCACCAAACAGAATACAAGATTGACTTGTCCTCTTATTTTTTATGTCTCTATCTACATGTCTCTATATTTCTGTCATATCTCACCAACCAAACACAACTTAATAGTGGTTGTAAATGGAATGTGTCCTAGACACACTTTAAATGAGAGATTCTATGATTTATACATGGGTTGATTTCTCTTCATCAAAAAACATTAATCATCTTTTTTAGTCAAAATAGTCAGTCTCAAGTCAGTAATCTTGACTCAATCATAAGTCAGCAGACTTGACTTAGACATGAGTCAAGAGGCCTGACTCAATCATGAGTTAGACAAGCAAACTTGACTCGGTCATGAATTAGCAACAATTGAGCAATGTAAAATCACTTCAAGAAAAGATTTTTAATTGAAATTTTAATATTGGTCGTAACTTTGCATTGGTTTAAATTTTGAATTATGTTGTATCAAATATTAATGTACTGTTATATTATGTGATATTTTATATATATATATATATATATTTATTTATTTATTGATTGATTGATGATCATACATATCAAATTTAGGGGAAATATTAATAAATATATTATCTAGAAAAAATACTTACTAACCCAACTTTTTTTGCCATAATTTACAATGCTAGAATGATGCCCTTGTGTTGATTTGTTATGAGTTACACTTTCTGTCCATGTTCGATTATTTTGTTTAATAGTTATCAGTCACATGTGTTGTGCAACTACATTTCGAGCAATTGAGTCAGATTGTTTAGCACTTCTCATTATCTAATAATTGATATTTATTTAGGTATTCAAATTAAAAAATATATTAGACTTCAAAATAAGGTAAGACGTTGAAATATCAAATTTTTAAAAAATTGCATGAAATTTTATTAACTTAATTCATTTAGCTGAACTTTCAATTCAAAAATTAAATTAATGAAATTAAATGTGTATACGAAATTATCGCTAGGTTAAGTTGGAAGAAACTTAAACTCTTTCAAATAATCATCATACATATGTAATAACATGCAGAAGATTATATGACAACACTGGCTAGGATTCAATTGAATTGAACCGGTTAAGATCATGTGACAAGAAAGAAAGCCCCAATCAAGCCATGCGATAAAGTCATATAACGAGAGAAGTATTCCAACAACAATACTACTATGAATGAACTGCATAAGATATTTTAACTAATCTGAGATCGGAGTGCATGGGCACATTTAACTAACAGCAAATTTAAATATATCATGTACTGGAAAAGCTGGATTCTACAAAATAATCTCAACGATGGAAATCATCTGTGATCTCCAAATCCTGTACCCTTTTCTTACCTGAATGAATGTATTATGCATTCTAATTAATTAGAAAGCAAGCGGAATGGGGTTTCACATTGCATACTATAGAGAAGCAATTTGAGATATGGAAGAAGAAATATAGGAAATTGCAATGGATACAAGCTGAATTTTATCACCAATTCCCGAAGAGAAACAGAGGGAAGAACAGAGAACCCACTATCTGAAATCAAACAATGAAGGTTCGCTGACGAAATCAGATGCAGTCATAATCAACAAGAAACACTACCGTTTTCCCTTCCTTTTTTTTTTTTTTTAATAATCTGAGAATAGCATTTAAATATTCTACTGTCAATTCTGTGCGATATCAAAACTTCTAACTGGCTAGTTCATTGCACATGCATAAGTAGCACTTTTTGTATTGAAACATTCTTTCTTGCCCTTTTTGTTTTGTGTGATTTGATCTATAATCAACACCGGGACTCGATTTATGTGGGAGTGTTTGGTTGCTGCAATACAACATTTGTGTATTTTCTATCCCTTTATTTTGTTGCAATACAAACACAGACAATTTTTTAATAAATTTTTCTCTTTCAATTTAGCCTTTGCCATATTTTCATATTGCCAACTTTGCCCCTATCAAATGAAACCTCAAATCTTTTCTCTCACTTCTTCTCCTCCCTCCTCCTCTGCAGCCAACGATGCCACCACCGCAACCACCTCCTTTCCCACCACCATCCACGTACCCACTGCCGTCAGCCCAAATCCACAACACCCGCCAACCGATACCACCGGAAAACAAGCAAAAAAACCACCACCAACATCAATCATCAACCCCACACTCATCAATCCATATCTGTGCAACAACTGGAGGCAATGCCACCACCAGTCTCGACAGCGGCCTTCATAGACTCTACGAATCTAGATCTGTGCGCAGAGAGAGAGCATCGAGGAGAACAACAAAGAACAAGAGAAGCGTTTGGCACAAAGAATCATTGCAATTCTCAACGAAGCTCGAGGCTCCAATGCCACCCACAACCTGAAGCCGAAGAAGCTCTCACTCCTCTGATCCAAGTCCCTCTCCCTCTCCCTCTTCTTCTCTGCCTTCTTCAAAACCCTAATCCCTCTCTTTGACTTCTAATTAAAGGCGTCTTTGCCAAACACGTCGTCACCTTCGTCTCTGCCTTTGCCACGCCACCGCCTGTGACCCCGCCTCCAACTCTGACGAGTTCCTCAACCACTTCCTCAGGTTCGTGCTTGCCGCTGTGGTTTTGTGCAAAGGGTTGTATTTTTTTTTAAGGGATGCAAAAAGCATTTGTTGTTATTTGTCATATAATGATATAAATATAATAAATTATGTTATGTTTACTATTAAATAAAATATAAAACTAATTTTTAATCTTATATTTTATTTCTTTATCTCATTTTTATTTTAGTCATGTCTCAATAATTAAATTAAATGCAAGCCATAGTCATAAGTGTTAGAATTGAACTCGGGTTGTGTTGATCTATGCGTGCCTAGCAACCGTTGCTTGTCGATCCTCTGGGGCAAATCCTTTTGACCAATCAAATTCCAAGTCCAACTTCCTAACTCCCTAGTCTAACTTGATCTCTCAATAAAATTTTGCACTTTTACGGAGGGAGACACGGGTCTCAATTTTTCTCTCTGGTTATTGAATGAATAGACTGGATCAGCTTGTAAACCAAGTACGTACCTGATTTATCATCTTGGGTCAAAGACCCTGTTATTAATAAAAAAAAATGTTATACGTACACCTAATTTTATATACTCATATATACACCATTAATGATGTATAAATTTTATTTTTATGAGTGCACAAACATTACAAACTTATAGATGATATTCTCAATTATACTTAATTAAGTGCACAAATATTACAAACATTAAAATACAAACTTTATGTATATAAATATAAGATGTATGTATGATGTATATTTTTTAGTGTACGTGTAGCATGACTCATTATTAATTCATTGATTATTGATTTGAGGACTCTAATTTATGTAGGCACTGACCGAGGCTAAAACAAGGGATTGAAATCGGAATATGTTTTGTAATTAAATTTCAATTGGCAATATATTTATTTAATACTCCCTGATTCTTTTTATAGTGAAACAAAATTGTTTTCATTGCTTCATTTACATAATCATAAAAATTGGAAACAAAATAAGAATAAGGTGTCATTTTTTGTTCTTCCTAAAACCAAATAGACCGTAGTTTTTTTTTTCTTCCATTTTACTCATGAAAGACAATTTAAAATGAAATTTTAGGAAATGATGTCTAGAAATAAAATTATTGAAAATACTCATGTAATTAAACCTCAAACTTGTCTAATTGTTGAGAAATTATTGTATGGATATAAATTGTGGTAGGGTGGACACGCCAATTCTTAGTGAGACCCACACAGATGTCAATCCTGTGAATATACAAGTTTATCTTTAGAATTCTAAATTAAAACGGAGAAATAGTGACTACATTTACAACTTGAATCATGTCAAGAGTATTTCTACCCAAAGCTCAAATTATTGAGTAGATGTAATGAAATGATTTCATACGTATCTATTTATAATCAACACTTAGACTATACTTAACGACTATAAAGTGGTTATTAGGGTGATGGATGTGAGTATATGAAAAGATTCAAGGTGAACTAAAAATTAGAATGGAAGACGAATATGCCTATGCCGGGATGCACATAATATCGTCTTGTCAACAATATTAAACAAAGTAATCTTTCTTTTGGGTGAAAAACAAAGTGAAGTTTTGAACATGTTAGCAATAATTTTACACAGCTTAATAAAAGAGAAATCAGTTTTCTTTTAACTCAATTCAATGATATTTGTTTGGGAAAAAGATATTATCTAAAATATCATGAACAAAAATCTAATAATGTAGTGTTTTCCTACCTCTAATAAGTGGAAGGTGTGCTGATTAATTAGTGCTAACAGCACAGTAGAGAAATTTCGTGGTAACTATTGAGAAAGTTGAGATTTGAAGAAATCATTGTGTAACATAAGTCTAACCCATTATTTTTTAATATACATACAATAAAGATAGATCTTATTATTTTTATTGCACACTTCACTGAGTATTGTTAGGTCCTATTAAATAAGACCTATTTGTACTATAACTAAATATGTTAAACTTACGTGCTTAAAATAAATTCTCCGGAATTTGTATTGTGAAATGCATATATACTAGTATAGTCTATAGTTGGAAAGTTCTCACCTAGCTACTGCTTGGTTGATTCTAGGCACCTGAAATGAAATGCAGACGAAATGTCCACTACTGTCCACTAGAAGACAACATGTGAGTTCGAGCACTGCTTGAATTACATTCCTATTGTGCGCTACAGTTTATGGACAGTCTGCCTACCTAGTCCACTAACAGTTATACCACCATTTCAGGATGCTTGGCATGGTAGGGTTTGAACATGAATTGTCTAAAGTGCGATGCATAATTAAAACAAAAAATGAACACTAGCAAAATTATTGTTTGCATGGACCAAAGTTTCTTAGAAATTAGTACCAATATACTATAGGGAAAAGCACAATTCAAGTTGAAGATAAGATCCAAACCAACCCAACAACAACATCCAATCATAATATATATATATCAAAATCCAAGTAAATAATCTCCCTCTTTCTCTCTCTCTCTCTCTCTCATATGTACCATTAATAATTATTACACCCCACGATAACCATCCATTAATTTTCCCCACCCCTGTTCCAAACAAAGTTAACGAAGTTAACAAAAATGGAATCAATAATATCAGTTCCTTTTTTCATTAAGGACACACAGCAACACATCCATCCTAACTCTATAATCACAATACACATGGAAAGCATAAAAATCAAAGGACATGATGTCATTGCAAATCTATACATTATACAGATTAATTAATGAAAGACAAACTTACTCAACTAATTAATCAGATAACTTTGCAGCAAATTAAGGATCTCCACAACGATATTTGGTGGTGGCGGTGAGATAGAAGAGAAGAGGATCCGAGGTTCCTCTCAGCGCAAGTTATCATCAACCTTGAAACATAAAACTAACAGGGCTGAAAGAGTTGCAGCTGACATGATCGCTCCGATCCCAAACTCTTGTCATCTTTAGCTTAACTTGCCATTTACTTGTAAGTATCCTCGTTTCCCTTATTTTTCAATGTAAGTAAAACCCAAACCGAAACCGAAACCGAAACCCAAAAGAGAAAAAAAATAAACAAAAAAAAGGTAGCAGCAATAAAGAAATAAAGAGAAGGCTGGAAGGAGACCAAATTAATTAAGGATGAGGTCCACGAGGGATTGTGAGAGCGATGCTCCTTTCCCGGTGTTGCTAGATGAGAGAAGTGAGTGAATTAGGAGCAATAGAATTGGACTGATCACTGATCCAAGCACCCAAAGCTGTTGGAGTGTTCCAATAAAGGGAAGGATCAGAGGACAAGGGCGCATGCTCCATCTGCTGGTGGTTGTCTTGGCAAGCACCGCCAATATTCCACTCCAACGACCTGCCCTGTCCCTGTCCTTGTTCATCAGCTTTCACTTCTTTTGAAGCCATCACCGTACTCCTGCTGTTACTATTCCCCCTCACTTGCAGCTCTTCCACCGGAGCACCCAACCCCTGCATTAGAGAAGAGCTCAAGAGGGAAGAACCAAAGATGGAATTGTAGGAGGAAAGAAACGCGTTACTATTTGAACCAAACCCCTGGATCCGGTAACCATTATCATCACCAAGGCCAGCATTCAGCTCATGGTGAACATCGTACCCAGAACTGGACGCCCTAGACCCACTGAACCCTGGGAAAGGGACAAGATTCATGACATCACAGGAGCTACCATAGAACAAAGGGCTGATCTGGGTTTGGGAACTGGGAGAAGGAGAGGCAGTGGCAGTGGCAGTGGCAGTGGTGGTGGTGGAAGTAGTGGAAGACGTGGTGCCGGGGGCGGGGGCGTGGCGCTTGAGGCGCTTGTTTTTCCTGCAGCCGCCGCCGACAGGAACGTTCCGGAGGGTTCCTCCCCTTGTCCAGTAGCGCTTGCAGGCCTTGCAGAAGTGTCTCGGCTGCGACAGGTTGTAGTTGTTGTAGTAGCAGAACTTAGTGTTGGATGAATCGCAGCGAGGGCACTTGAGGGCTTGGTGCTGCTGCTGCTGCTGCTGAAGGAGATCTTGTCCCGGTTTCTCCATAACCCTAACAGAAGAAGAAGGAGAAGCCGCCGCCATGGAGGAGACCTTAATGTGATGATCCTCTATCATCTCATCAGTCTACAAAAATTAAAATTAAGATGATAAGCAGCTATTATTTTCTAAATACTACAATAATAATAATGAATGAATGAATGAATGAATGAAGAGAGAGAGAGATGGTTAAGGTGGCTGGGTGTGGTTCTAGGGTAAAATAACAACAGCACAGTGGAGCTATATTCTCTTCCAAAAGGAAAACAACAAAATTGGGGTGGTCATGTATTTGTCAAATAATTGAGATAGAGAGAGAGAGAATGACCTGTGTCGACCATTGGTTACTAGTCTTTGGAGGGATGGCATGAATTTCATCACAGTTGCTCAGCATGTTCTCTTGGTGCTACAAAATATGAATCGTTGAAACAAGGACTAATCAGACAAAGATCTAGCAGGTGCCGCCCCTAGCTAGCTTTATGGGTTATATATGTGAAGTGAAGCAAATGAATTGCAGTGGATAAAGAGAGCCAGTGAGTGAGTGGGTGAGAGAGAGAGAGAGAGAGAGAAATGGACATACAATTAATTTATTATTTATTTTATATTAATCACCCAATAATTCTTACATGTCTATACCTAGCTAGGCTCAATTGTGTAGTTTCACGTGATGAGAGTTGGGTCTAAGATAAACCCCCTGGCTGATTTAATTAATTAATATTAGAGGGAATATATAAAAATAAACAACATTCGAAATCCAACAAGAGGACATAGAGGTAAGTAAATCAGAAACGGAGATGAATCTTGAGTGCTTCAAGAAAAGAAAAGATAGAACCTTATTAAAATAATATATATACATGGAGACTAGACTAGTCCCCCGCCCATCACCGCGTAACATTCTTTTGTGCAGATAGCTACACATATTGAGGGAATCCCTAAGTGCTCAATGCCCAAAGCATAAGAGCAAGTTTAGTAATTCATTCTACACGATAACACACAACAATTTAGGGTTAATTAGCTAGAGTCATTAACTTGGACAAAAGTAAGAGACAATATGGCATTTTGCATGGAACCCATTTACAGATAGGTAAGTACAGAAGCATAAGTATATATATTAGGCAACAAAGATCGATGCCTTCTCTTTTTTTCTTTTTCTTTCTTTTTTATTTTCCGGGATTTATAAAAGGATAGACAAATTAAGAAAGTAAGGAAGCAGAGACGTGATCGAGAAATTTGTATTACGGACTAAAAGTTCCAAATGAAAGGGACAAAAAGCAACCATATGTGTGTGGATATTTATGTCACAAGACTCGAACATAAGAAGACCACGCTTTGCAGTTAACAGCCTCTTGCTTTATTCGCTCAAGTCTCATTCAGATTGACCAAGAGGATTTTGTTCTTGATTTTTTATTTTATATTATGCTTTTGCAATCGAAGACAGTAAACCGTTAATGGAGTGTGAGATTTGTCAGAGAGTACTGGTATGAGATGGATGGAGGCATGAGGTGCATAACATGTGGTGGGCAGCTCAGCTTCCGAAGAGAAAAAAAAGAAAAAGGCAAAGCACACAGATAATGGGAGGGAACAAGCGGATTTTGTAGTCCCCCAAGGGATCTTCTCCTCTCCTCCCTATATACTTCCCATCATTATTCTTCAAAAACTCTCTTATTGGCTGACTAAACTATTACACTCTTCATTTTAGTTACTAAAAGTCGTATTTTGAATAGAAAATATACAATTATCAACAACGACAAGTGTTAATTGTGTGCGAGAACTTTATTTATTATTAGATGTAGTTTCATTTGTATGATTTTATTTTTTGTAATATTAACATATCCTTAACTCTATTACTAGAGCGTCTCTACTATTATATCAACACTCTTGTTAGTTCTTGAATGAGTGTGAATTTATTAAAATTTCATATAATAATAAATGAAATTACCAATCAATAGTGTCTAGTATAAAATAAGTACAAATATAACTCAACTCATTGACAAATTAAGTGTACAAGTCTTGAGCTTATTTTATATTAAAAAAAATTCAATTACCTTGATTCTATAAAATTCTACACGTACAACAAGAGGTACAAAATTGTTACATAAAATTAAGAATATTATTTATGTAGAACTAATTTTCCGTAAACATGATGAAGTGGATTTGAACTATTGAACTAAATATCTTCAATAATTCTGATCAGTCACTATGAGTCATGATTAGGTAGTACCATTTTCATGTGAGTGAAAAATAATTTAACCCACAGCTAGTCTCATGTTAACGGAATACATTGATTAGGTATTCCATTAACATATACACAGAGAGTATTAGAAACATTGCTTAAGCCTCTTGATTGATTTCATAAATTCAAGTTTCAAATTAAAAACCCTTTATTTTTAATAAAATCGAGGAAAAGTTTCGCAGTGATTCAAGCTTACGGCATGGTCGACGTAAGTTGGTTAAGTATTTATAGAAAATATATTAATAGAAGAAATTTCAAAAATCAAAACAGAAGGTTATAAAACAAAATAGGAGCGAAAAGACAGATCCAGTTTGATTATGTTGGAGAAACTTTGATGAGCTCGTGTAAGGTGAGTGAGTGGTGGTGTGTAAATATTATTACAACGTGAAGTAACAAGAAACAAGCACGCGAGGGTAGAGAGGGAGGGACATTGGGTCAATATAGAGAGGGCACAATGTGGAGGTGGAGGTGGAGGGTGGGTCCCAGCAACCCACACCAGCGGACAAGAGATTCCAATTTGGCAAGCATGAAAGAAACCCAACGCGCACGTTAAAGGGATCTATTTGCCTCTGCTCTTCTCTTAGTAAAGCTTAGGGAGGGAGGGGACCAAAGCATCAAATCCAAGCCAACTGTACCCATCAAAAAGGTTACCACAATGCACCCCCCAAACAACGTGCAGACATAGATATTCTCACTCTCCGTTTGCTCTTCATCATCTACCTTATTACTTATTTTATATCATAAATTCTTCTATGCTACTAAAAGTGTGATCCATCTTTGATGCAGTGAATGTTACATAACAAATGACATTTTAACTTTTATTTTAAAATTATTAATTATTTATAACTAAAATGCCAATAGTTATTATTATTATTATTATTATTATTTGATTTAGAACATATTCAACATAATGGTCTCGATAGGATCATACAAGAGTTTCTTGTTATTTTATTATGACCACTTATTTGGACACCGTTGATTGGGGATTTTTCGTGTCTGCATATGGATGGAAAGACTTTGCTGCCCTCCCAAATGAAATCACTCTAGTAGTTTTCTCAGCTATCTCTATATAACAGAGTGCGTATTCTATGCTAAAAGGATTTAAATTTGATGATAGCCTACGGCAAGAATATGAATAGATTTTTTTTTCTCCGGAGCCTCATATATCATATATATGGTGGACGCGCACATCATGTACGTACCTCTTGTACTTTTATGCACAGTCGACGGCGTCTTGTAAATAACAATCCAAAAAAATATTAGACCACAAGAAGAGAACACATGCTATCATTCAATAAGAAAACTAATTGTTATTTGTATTCGTTTATCATATGATATTGTATGTATTAACTTACATTCCCTCTACTATTAAATTAGATCTTATTAAGTTATGAATCTCACTAAAATTTTATGTATACTAGATAGAATGTTACCATGCGAGTTTTCACATTGGATTAACACAATTCTTCATGACAATTTATTAAGCAATTTGGAATTAGTTAATCGATGGTAAAAAGGGAGTTGGGCATTCTTTTTCTTCTCTTAAGTTTTATCCCAATGAATTTTTTTAAAAAAAGGTTTTTACCAAGACTTGATTGACTTGAGTATGTTGATTTTAAAGGAGGAGAGATGATTAAAATGATGTTAAAGAATTTAGTTTGATGATATTGTGTGTGAATTTGTAATTTTTATGTAAGTGCAGAGCGTGTACATTGATTGGATTTTGAGGAGGACTATAATTGCTTGTACGTGGTTCTTATGTCTAGTGGCTTCATTGCTCGGTTATTGTGTTGTTTTTCTGCCATTACAACTATGGAGCCTATATTTAAAGGCATTCTTCACCCGCCATATATTTGGCAGTTATGAAGCTTCTATATTGTTTTAGGATTTTCCTAATTTTTTATATTTTATTTTCTTATTCACTTACAGGATTTATCTAGAAATCTCACTAATGTACTAATACTTGTATTTTAGATAATTCTACAATGTCCATAGCATTTTAATAAGGTCTTGTCCAAGATGCAATAACATAGAGTATTGACGCTATCCACTCTCTATTTTCATCAATAAATTCACTAATTAACCGCGCTTGCTTCCATTATATATTTTTCTTTTCCGGGGTTTCTTAGTCATGTTTCTTCAGAATATTCTTCCGGCATGTGTTTTTAATAGATCGCCATCGTAACATGCATGAGAGAGGGTTAGAAAACTTGTTACAATAATGTTTTCATTGATTATGAAATTAAAAGAAAAATGGGGGAATAGTGTAATTAATTATAGCTCTAATCTAGATGATAATATAAAAATGGACCACTTGATCATAGTGGAGGCAAAGGATAGAAAATTCCAGCAAGAAACCGGTCATACACGGTCTTTTAAAAAACAGAATCTACCTCTCTAAACCAAGTCCCTTATGGCTTGGACTGTTGCTTATGGAAGTTTCATGTATCTTCAGTCCTGTGGGGCCTAGAGAATGTTGGGGACGGATTATTCTGCAGTATTATTGTATGCATAAATTGAGATGCCTTATAAACCACCACTATTCTAATACTAGTACTATATATTTTCCTCTGCCCCTCGGAATGGGTGATGTGAGCCTCAAAATTCAAAACTAACTAAGCGGTAGAAATCAATTTGGTTTGGGATTCTTCCACTTTAGGAATATTAATAGAATAATAATTGGCTTATTATTATAATTATATAAAAAAATAATTAAATGAGACTAATTAATAGTGGTGGCATTGTGGCAATAGAAAGGATACTACTACTAGCTACTGTCTACAGGTCATACTTGCATTTGGGGGTTTGTCATAATAATAACTCTGAATTTGTTAATCATCATGTATATACCTTAATAACTATATATTTGCATGATACGTGTGGCCCCAGAAAGCGCTATTTTCTGAGATTTGCATGATAAATTTTGTACCTTCAGATTAGGACTTTTAATTAGGAAAGTTAACTAAGTAATTAGGTCCATGAGCCTTACAGTACAAGGTTCCATTCAAAATCAAACACTTATGATGAGAGTGAGTGTAAATGTAGTCCTATCAAAATCTGCAGTTAGTTACCCCAAATCAATCAGGATTTGTGATTGGCATTCGTGACGGAGAGAGATAATTAGATATAAGATTTCTCTTCTGCTTTTTAGCTAAATTACAATTTCCCTTTCAATTATCACAACAAAAGTCGGATAATGAATGAGGCCAAAATGAGGAGTCTTACGTTTGACTGAAATTCCCAAATTATTTGTCCAGAGCATAGCAAAATGCATATTTTACATCCATGTTAGTAATCGGAATCTCAAACTCTATCTTTGTTGCTTGCTTTTGGGAAATGAATTTGTTGTTTATCCCAACCAAATTACAAGTTGCAGCAGTACTACAAACAACAAGGTCAAGGCTATAATTTTATGACTATCAAATTTCTGAAGAGGAATCAGAATATATACATGTACTAACATGTGACTGCATCATTAGTACTTGAATTTTCATCAATATCACCAAGCACATGGTATTTTCTTTAATGCCATGACAAAAAAGACATGTAATTATGTTAATTATACCTGATTTGAAGCCAAGCACAGTTAAGTTCCTTGAGTTGGTTCCACAACACAGCTCAGTATGCTGTCTTTTCAAATTGCATTCACATGGTGCAAGTCAAATTGCAAGGTCTCTATCACCCTCACAATAATTACATTCTTAGTAGCTATCCTTTTTTGTCTTTTGTTTCTAGTTTACCTGTTTTTTTTTTTTTTAACTAAGTGTAGTAGTAATTAACAAATGCACTCGGCTAGTAAGATTTAGCCATAATCTTTATTAATGACAAAATTGCTTTAACTTTGCCTGCACCTGATTTCTTTTTCCTTTTCATTAAGAATATTGAGTTGAAATGTCCTGAATTTTTGGATCCTGATAATATCTGTACACTTGATCAGAAGAGGACTGAGGAATCTCATGAACTACAGATACAAGCACTAGCTAGATTCTCATAAATAGCAGCTGCATGCCCTGCAACATAGTACCATTCTATTCTTATCATCACAACAAACAACAAATCTATTCAATGAGTACTGGTCCACTACAAAGCATCTCTTCTTACCATCCCTATTGACGAGACATGTCAATAGACTATAGCTCCCTACCTCATCTCAAGTTGAATATCTCCATTTCACCCACGAGTTCTGTGATACATATAATATATATCTCCAAAATAGTCCTTCTTCTTCTTATTAATTGTTTATGAACTGTACTCCACAAATGTCCGAGTGCATGTTTGAAAAATTAATAAGATTGCTCCAAAATTAATTCTAATTAATTCAAAAGTATGTATATATATTTTTTAGAACTTTCAAAATTGATTTTAGAACTTGCTGAGTGAAATTCAAATAATGAATAACCAAAACGTAGCATTACAAGTTTAAAAAAAAAAAAAAAAAACACATAACTAAATCTAAACCTTACTAGTGATTAGGTAGCAATAGCATGACTCTGTTTCTCTACCTGTGCAAGTTTGGAAAACTAACTTGGTTTCTTGTGTGAGTGTGTCTGCTAGTTATTTCGAGTTGTTGACCAAATTAGTCAAGATATGGCTATCCCATGATAGTTACCATGTCATAATTATTGCTGGTTTCTCGTGCAGATATAGATTATAGCAGTAGGGATTGACTTCTCAATCACCCACCAGGCCACCAAATTCTGTATTTAATTATAATAGATAACATAATTTGTCACATCATCATGATAATGATAGTGGAGACCGTGTTTTGGCGTTCCAATCAGCAAACATAGGTGTGCCCTATTCATATTCGCAACAGCTCAATAGCTCAATAGAATATTAGAAATTTTTATATGGGGATGGGGTGTTATATTGCATATATTTTTTATCATGTGATGAATAATATTTTAATTTTAAGTATTGAGTCCTTTTAAAATGAAAATTAAAATAATATTCATTGTGTGATAATTTTTTTATTTATTTCATGATTACACAAGAATGTTCCTTTAATTTTTTTCGCTTAGTGTATATAGTAGCAGGTAGCCCTCCCACAATTTTAAATACGGGGCAAACAGCAATGTGACATTTGGGTACCAAATAAAATAAGCAATGCTGGAAGAGGTTGGCAGCCACATTGTATATGCTTAGCTCTCAAGAAACAAGAGAATGTCGGACCAATAAAAATATAATGGTGTGTAGAAAGCTGTACTAATATTTATATATGTAGGTGATAAGTGTCAACAACAACAACAAAAATCAAGCCTCACGTTTAAATATATTAAAATTATCTGCGTGACATTGTGGTAATTCATTTTGTTTCTTAATTATGTGGTTGAGAGTTTGATCTTCACTCATTAAAAAAAAAAAAAAAAATTCGTGACCAACAATCTAACATTTTGTGTAAACTTAATTAGCGGGGTCGATGGACATCTTGAATCCACCCAAATAGAATATATGAAAAGCCACTAATTAAGCCGTGTCAAGGTAATTGGCGTTCGAAGATACTATTATTAGAGCATAATAATGGGGTCCTCTAAGTCAATACACATGGCCTACCAGGGAAATAATTTGCCTCTCTTTTTGTCCATATTTTTAATAGGAGAGGCTTTTTTATTCCTTTTTTTGGGTCATTGTTGTTAGTATAATTTTAGAGGCTCAGATAGTGGGAAACAGGTATGTATGTAGAGCTGAAATGATGATCCAGTAAACTTATGGGCCAATATCTGGGCTGCTTTGTGGGGTAGAGATTGGGACGGGGCTGTGATTTTTCAATGCATTTTAACAGCTTAAAGTTAAACCAATAGGGTGTTTGTTTTTTTCTCTTATTGGAAAACTGAAATTTCATTCTTCCTTTTTCTGTTCGAAACTTAAATTTCATTCATGAAGCAAACAAGCCAACATTGGGGAAGATATTACAAAGGAGCAAGACCATTTATAAGGTTTGTTAACTTTGTTGAGCACAGATTGGGCCAAACTCGAAATTGATTCCTTAAAATCTATCAAATTCTTCGAATGGGCCGAGTTCTGCTGACCGAGTTTGTTGTTGTGGGATGATTTGGAGACGAGTATACTTATTCAAATTTTCTTATAAGATATTGATGAAATTATATTTTTAGCATAGAGCCTCACATAAAATCGATCAGTGGCCCAAAATTGTTTGGACTGTGAGTGGAATACATACTTGTCAGTTTTCTTACTGGCCTAGATTAAAAATGTACAAGGATCCTCTAGGTGTGTTCATTATCAAGGACAGGACTGGGGGATACACATACGGGGACATAAAATTTTTACATTTTCTATACATTGCTAAAGTTGGAATAAAGAGGATAAAAAATCTTTGTTGGGGAATACAAAGGGTTTGGAGGAACAAATTTTTTTTTTTTGATGTCTATGTCTTTGTGTCCTTATTTTCATGTCTTATCTTTAATACTAAACACATCCCTAAAACAAGGAGGATAAAATGAGATTTCTTACTATTAGAAATATTAGAAATAAAGTGTCTCTAATGGTAAAAGGTAAAGTTTACAACAAGATCAAAAGATTCTTTCGTCCTTTTAAACCTTTATATTTTAGAATCTGAAGTTAAAACCTCAGTTTTAGCTTTCTCTTTTAGATCTCAAATGTTGGAAATTGGAATAAAAAGGACATATGTAGGAAATGGTGAAAAGGAAAGAGCCAAATATTTAGTCATGCGGTTTCAGAGTTTTTCATATCACGTCATGAGAGAATTTATCCCACTAGTTTCTGATTCCAATTAAACTTTGGCGACGAACATATTCTGCATCAATTCCACTGATGATAAAGCATAAGTACAGTAAAAGAGACACATCTTCATCGAGTGATTCGTCAACACATATTAAGTTTGTGCGTGCCTTGTTACGTTGTCTTTAATCTTTATAATGAATGCCAATATCTTACTTTGACTCATTGATTATGGGACACTGTCAAATCACTAATTATTTATCTAAGAACGAAATTTTAATGTCTTTTATATTTTATTAAAATTTTATCTAATAATAAATACTTAGTAAGTTAATATAATATTCCATAGTATAAATAACATTTCTTAAATATATAAAATATTATGTAACTAGCGCCTCACAGAATTCGCTTTCATAGCTCAGTTTCCCTCGTAACTTGGGACCAATATATAAACGATAATGAGGAGATTGGTGGTCCTAGTAGATGAAGGAAAGTTATTAGAATTACAGCAATCACAATTTTAAGCAGTGATATAAAGCAAAGAATGATAGCAAAAAAATTGTATAGAGCTAGCTAGCTGGCCAGTTTGTTGCACAACAACTGGCTTTATACGTTTAAGAACTAAAGTATCTTAAATTCTAAAAAATGAGTAATGCTACTAAGCCAAAACTATTGCGAAAAATGTTGCCAGAATTTTAAAAAAATTCAAAAAAGATAATTAAACAAGAAAAGAGTTAAAATATTCATTTATCAAATGGTTAAAAATTATATCACATCATTCAGACAAAAGTCCTCATGAAAATATTCTATCAACATAGGATTTTCAATAAATAATTAGGAATCTCGGAATGAATTTTTATATCTTAATTAAGGGGCTGTAAACTTTTTGTCAATATTGTGGTCTTAAGAAATGTTTTATTTATAAGAGTTTTTATTTCAATACAAAATATATGGAGCAAGGAAGATAATCCAACACCATGCAATAGGAGTAGGCATTCGTACGTACCACGTGGCGGAGGCATATGGGCGAATTAAAGCTCGTTGAAAATGACCAGTTCATTGTATCTTCTCATTTTATTTAACTTTGAATAATGAAGAGAGCAAAGATGCACGATCTGGCTGAGGATAGAACCACACACCGCACCTCTCCTTATCTTCCTCTCAACGAAGAAAAGGACTATCCATCTAATGCTATGCTGCAACAGCAAAAAGAGACTGAAAGCGAGACCACACAGTACAAGAGTGAGTTATTGTTCTGATGTGCTCGCACTAGTAATTGTTTTTTAACGCTACTGGAGTAACAATGAATTTAATCTAAAATCAAATATTATTAATCTAAAAGCCTAACACAATTGTTAAATAACTGAATTATTTAAGTATTTGGTTAGAGATTTGAGTACCTATACCTCCTTAAAAGACAAATTAGTGCGTGTGGATTGCTGATTGCACATTTTTGTTAACTAAGTTTGGCATAATTACAAGAGTCAAAAAGGTGTCCACATTGACGACAAGATACGTAAAGTCGGTGTTTTGCCATTTTATTTACTTGTTAGCTTTCATTTTTTCCATGTCTTGAGCATCATTGGACTCTCTACTGGAACCATCTTTAAGTCTTGGTCTTTTTCCCCTTTTCCAACCATTGACAGCAAGAGTCGCCAAGAAACTCAAATTATCAAAAAGTCACTAATTACAAAATGCTAATTTCTCCTGTTAGGGAAGGTATTCAGTTCGAATTTGGCTTCTTCAGTTAATTTATAACAGATTTTAAAACCGGAAAAGGAAGAAGGAAAAAAAAAATCGAAACTTGATTAGAGTTTTCTCAATTTTTTGCTTTTTTTGGGCTTATCTTGAAAATGATGAACATGTTTGGGTCAAGCCGCCACGAATGGGAGACTTGGATGGTTGAGAGCCACGTTATATTATAGACAAATGTTATTCGTCTTAGATTTTGAAACATATTTAAAGAGATGATACGTAATGTTTGGTGAGAAAAAATTTGACTCACTCTGCCGTTATTTACTAGAAATTCTGTAATATTTCTTTAGAGATGTGGAACCAAGCTTGGGTAATAACATTCAGTAATAATATTTGTCTTTTTAATAAATAAACAAATAAAAGTTTAAGTAAGTTTTGCATAAATTATTTCATTAAAGCCAGAACATATTTTTAAGTTTATAAAGCGTTTATAAGCACTTATAAATTATATTAAGTGATGGTCATATTAAATGAGAATTAAACTGACATTAGTTTGCTATTTATATACTGTGTTAACTATTTGTAGATTTTTCTCTTTATTTAAACCAAAAGGAATCAGAGCTGATCCACGTAAATTGGCTATCATTATCTGTAGAAAAAGTATTGTCTAAAAGAATTCCAATTGTGAGAAGAGTGAGGGGGAAGTCAAGGATTTTTGGTTTTAGTCTTCGCTAGGTCTTCTTGAGCTGTGCATACCTATCACCACGTAAGTCTAACTACTCCTAAAGTTTTGAGAACCTTTTACTGTCACCCCCCTCTAGTCAGTTGCCAACCAAGAAAATGGAGACTCATACACCCTCTAAGTGGTCCTCACCCCATTAAATACTCTCATCCTATTTACCCTTGGATACTGTACTGGTTTCTTTCTTCCATTTTATACTAATGTTTTAAATTAGAACGTAAGGTTAGTGTAAGGGTAAAATTATCGTGTTGCTGTAACTTAAAATTTATGTCAACATTTTGTATGTATATGGTCTCGTCATTGGCCTTGACTTGTCCGAGTATAGTTTGTCTGCTCTCTTTCTGGATCTCCTCCCGAGGCTATGGAGACAAGGCAGGGGGGCGAGGGAAAAAGGGCCTCGAGGTACAAAGAGGAAGAGGAAGAGGAAGAGGAAGAGGATGAGGATGAGGAAGAGGATGAGGATGAGGAAGAGGATGAGGATGAGGGCGATGACAGATCTCTGTGGCAAGAGATCCTCCAAAGCTTCAGGAGGAGGGAGCTCAATGGTACCATCATGCCAGGTGGATGGATGCGACTCTGATCTGAGAGAAGCAAAGCAGTACCACAGAAGGCATAAGGTCTGTGAGTTCCATGCCAAGGCTCCTTCCGTACACATTGCAGGGCACCACCAAAGGTTTTGCCAGCAATGCAGCAGGTTAATCAAAACCCTAGCCACATACTTACTCCATTTCATATGCATTAATTAATTAATACGGTTTTCTGAATCTGATTTTGTTCGTGTGTGTGTTTTTTATAGATTGGAATTTTTGTTGTTATGTTCTTTTTCTTTTCCTTTCTTGATATATAGAGGAAAGGAGACACTCACTCTTGAATTTGAGTGGTTGGAGTGAAATAATTATATCTTCACTCTTGTGCCCGATGCCTCCCTCTCTGCTTATATTGTTTCCAAGTACCATATTTTGTTTCTTCCTACAATTTTTTACCTTGGGATTAATTTCACTTGTAACCAAGCACACTTTAGGTGTAATGATAAGCTATTTCATTTTCCTGAAAGATTCCTACCACTGCCGAAGTCGATAATTAGCATTGCTCATTATTTTACTAGTGTAGAAACCGTTGATGAAATGTGGTCAAAGCCGGTCCAATTACCATATGTAGCATTCTTCACCAAGGTACAATTGTCGATGATCACTTGTGCTTATTGATGATCATTTGGATTCGATCGGAGTCTCCATTTTGAGAAAGACACACTGAAATTGTTGGTTTATTGGTTATTTTAGTTTATATAGATCATCCTCAATGGAGATAGCAAACCGGGATGTTAGTTATTCACACAATTTTTATATATGATTTAGGGTAATACACAATACACGTCCGTCCTTTCCTTTTTTATTCAACTCTTTCTCTTCCGAAAAGCCAAAGCAAAGATTTGAACCGTCCCCCTTGTTTAAAATAAATCAACCTAGGAATATATTGTTCTCCAACATTGGAACCAAATTCTAGACAATCTTCCATAACAAGTAACTCTGAAGCTTTGTTTTCCAGATTCCATGAGCTATCAGAATTTGATGAGTCAAAAAGGAGTTGTAGAAGGCGTTTGGCGGGGCACAACAAGAGGCGCCGCAAAAATGCTGTTGATTATCATGGAGAATGACTTCATTGATGAGATCCACAGTAGCATGAACATTGAGGCGAGCATATCATTGAAATAAAATCTCCCATATTCAAATTAATGTTGCTAGTCTCTGTGGATGCTCTCTATCTTCTGTCAACCTATTTACTATTTGTATCTCAAGATTGTTACTAGAATCATTAAAATCTTGCTTTCATCACTGTACTTCTTTAATTTATTGACATTTTCTATTATATCTTGGAGGGATGTATTTTTCAATATAGTCCAAAAACTTAATTGTCATAATAGTAAATATTCGTACAAATTAATGATGAGTCAATCTAGTTAGCACCATTACGTCATTGACCAAATTAAATAGATATTAGTTGTGACTATTGTGAAAACAAATCAAAAGATTATTAATTACAGTAGAACAAAAGATAAATTGATAAAAATCCTTTCTTTGTTTTTTTTTTTATTGTAGAATTCACAAGAATTACTCTCTGGCATGGCGTCTTTCACCAGTACTATTCAGCGTATAATCCAATTTATCTTTGCTGACAAAACTTGTTTTCCACTTCGACTATCCATGATTAGTTACAATTGCACGAAGGAATAAAGGTAGTGCGTAATTATTGTCAAATAAGATTGCCAATCGCACCAAAACACGTGTGCATTATTAATAGGTAAATGCCCACATAACTTCGTTCTCATTTATACTTCGGATATTTTGGCTTGTTATGATCACACTCGTGTCACGTAGTAAGGGGCATTAATTCATTGCAATCTTTTCGTTTATGAAGAGAGCAAAACCTTATTCTTGCACTGTTATCATTATATTTTCCACCCATCAACATTTTGATTTACAATTCGCATTATTAATGCGTTAAAAATTCAATGGCATAGAATAAGAAAAAATGTTGGCTCTTAGAACATGTAAGTAGGTCTCTTTGGTTCATTTTGCGCAACTTTTCTTTCTTCGTACCATTTTGCCACGACGATTTTCCTCCTGCAAGGAATTTAATGGTTGTCTTTGTTTTTTTAGTAGGACATCATGCATATCTCTTGCTTTATAGCAATCCTCAATTTAATTTGCTTCGAACCTGACTTTTTTTCTTTTTACTATTTTAGGCAGCTCCTAGTGAAGTTAGGGAAAATATTATATTTAAATGTGTCAATCTTTTTCTTTCCGAAACTCGACATGGTCAGTACGTAGGTTCAGCTGATAGGGCCAATGTTGTATTTAATTTAAATATATAAATTCAGAATTGTATATTTCAATGTTAAATCATTATATTTTTAATCTTATTTGACACGAGGTTAAAATGAATGAACTCAAAAGTGTAACATGAACTCAACCTAAAGATATTTTGAACTTGATTTTAAAAGCCATACTTAATTTGATAAACTGTGCGAAAACTTGCATGGAGTTGATGAGCTCCTTTTATGCATGCATGTATGCGTCATTACTTTTCTAATGTAGGAATTTGTAGAAGCTACAATCAAGGCCCTTCTTCTGTGCATGTATGCATCTACAATACAGAGAATTGTCCTCTGATAGTTTTCACAGCCATGTTTCACAAAGATAAGGCTAAAAGAAAACTTGTCAGTATTAGCTGTTTGTACAAGAACTTCACTTTTTAATGGCAGTTTGCTCCTTCCATCATGGTTGTATTTGGCTTATGTCCTAGAACAAAAATGATGACGATAGTAGGACACTAGAAACACAATTCCACCTCCCTTCTTTTTTCTTTTTACAAAAATTAGCTTAAATTTTTTCCTAAAACATGTTTTGTGTATCTCTCCTTGTTAGAGGTGCATAACTTAGTTAAAATTTGTGCCAAACCAGAGAATCTTTAGTTTTGTTGTCTCCCTCCCTTTTCTAAACATATTTTTATCTCTAATATCTCTCTCCTCCACTTTAAGATAAAAACTAAACGCTCTGTGTAGTTCTTCTATATCTCCTTTCATTTGGATGGGTCATAGAATTGTCAGGCACAACACCAATTGAAAGCCGAAACCAACTAATAGCCTCAGTTTTATCATCAAACACACAACATCGAGCTATATGCACAACAAACCCAAGGTCGGACTCCAAAATGTCATCTTGAATGGCCATACAATTATCTTGCAGACGAATTTAAAAAAATAGTTTCATCCCAATGATATAAATGTTCCATCCATAATACTGGAGAAGGAGATAACATGTAGAGGGCAGCTACAATCAAGGTGCCAAGTTCTAAGTTCTCTAACCAAGCTCACTAATCTTAAAAAGTAAACAAACAGCTCTTCAAATGCAATACTGAATGCCGTCATTGTATTGTAAATTAAAGAATTTGAAAAAATAGGAGCTCTTCTCTACCAAAAATGCAATCTATTAGAAGCAGTCTTCTCTTTGCCCAGATGTGAACTAGTGTATATCATTGGTTTCATGACAGCATACTGGAGCTTTGTTGTGTAATCCGCAATCGAAATTATGCAGAATCTACAAATATCATAGCAATCACCACTTGATGAGTCTCTTAATAGAAAGTCATCATGTCACAGTTGAAAGGAACCAACCTCAGTCATGCCTAATGCCTAACATTTTCATTGCTAGCTCCCAGGTCACAATTGCTGCTGCATTAGCAGGAAATGCTCGAGTTACTGTAGGAGCCAGACCTGTATAGCACCCCCTCAATCCAGCACTCCTGTAAATCTAGATAAAATAAATGAATGAATAAGATTAATAAATAAATAAATAAATAAAATTGGGCTTTTATATTTTTATACAATTTTTTTTAGGCAATTAATGGAACAAATTTAGAAAAGGTTTAAGAATGCTTACCGTACTCGAGACCTGAAAAGGATTTCTTGAACAATTTTTGTCAGGATTTGTCTGGATTAAAGTCTTTGCCACGTCAAGGGGCAAAACTGCCAACCAAAACTATTATAACAATTGAGAGAAACTAAAATTAAAATGGTTTAATAGAGTTAAATGGCATATTTAGTTGCAATCACAGCAGAAAAAATGTGCTTAGTTGTCAAGATGCTTACAGCCACACCACCAAGACCGCCAGTAACGATCCCAATTCCAATATCAATCATGTTGTTGTAATTGGAAGAAACAGCTTTCACCCGTGAATGTAAGTGATAACGCACATTTTCGTATACGCTGAAAAAGACAGCATTCCCTATAGATTCTCTAAGCAACGTTGCACAACCTCCACGAAAAATTCCTGTCACCTGAAAGGTATCGCATCAGCTATAAAGCATTAAACATGATATAGCGAAATGTTTCGGAATCTCCTCACCCCTTCAGTTTTTACAGTTTTAAGGGCGCAATCAAGGGGACTACTGTATCTACTGGACTTTGGAACCAAAGAATCAGTGCCTTGGATCTGCATCCTACACTGTAGAAGTTCAAATTTAAATGGCATGATTAGAAACAATAGAGCTACTACTACCAATGACACTGCACGATACAACTTTATGTTCATTTACCTTTACCAGCTCCGTTGGACATAACACAAAACTGATGATGGCACCACCATAAGCAGCAGATGGTATTATGACTTGAGGCCGTGGTTCACCACTTTGCACACCCCCCTATAAGCAAATTAAGAGATACAAAATACATCCACAAAACCATTAAAAAGATTGTAATACTCCGCCACGTGACAAGATATGCTGATGTGTGCAATCAAATCAAAATAAACCTCATTTAAGTCATTTTTTGTGCACACCTGAAGGAACAATTTTGTCTGAGAGTAAATACCAAAAAGAAGTGAACTTTCAAAAGCCATCCCAACAAAAGAAGATGTTGCTCCTCTGTATAGTCCTTTGATCTGAAAAAAATTATTGCTAAATTACATTTCAAAGACTCAAATCAATCATATCAAAATCTCTAGTTAAAAATAAAAAAGGAAAAACACAGCATTTCATATCATATTGTTAGATATATAAAATCATTCACGGGTCTCCACCTAGCAGCCTAAGCATTTAGGAAGTTTGCCATAACATAACATCCAAGCCTCTATAATTAAGAGATTAGGAGTTCAATCACTGCCACTCCCATTCTTCATAACTAAAATGAATTTCACCACAAGATAAAATGGCCCAGTGCATTGTCCTTGTTTAAAGACAACAGTCTCTTGGGAGAAGGAGTGTGTTAAAGATATCAAATCAGTCGTAGGGTTTCCACCAAACAGCTTTTAGGAGAATAAGTCACTGACACATCAATTGAGTACAAAAGCTACAAATAATAATCAATATTGAATATAATACGAGATACAGTACATTTAGTCATGCCTCCCCTATCACTCAAGTCTTCCCTTCTCAACTTCAGTTACAAGATATGCCTATCGGTTAAAAGTTACAACCAACTTCAAAAAATTTGGCCATGGGATCATCAACCTTTACTCTTGCTTCTACAATATCGGAAGGAAAATTTAGCCTTAAAAGAAAAACAGTTAAGTTCAAGATGAGAAAGTGCACGTTTAGGTTGACCATTTTCTTGTTCGATTTTATCAATCAAAATTCAAAAGCCAAAATGTGGGTGCCAGATAGAGAGAAACAATTTCCAATGAGACGAAAGACTTACAACATGAAGGAAAAGAAAATGTAACAATTGAACATGTTCGGCTCTAACTTTACAGGATAAGGGCTGTTAATAAGGTTGAACTTGAAGCATAGGCAATTTTTTTTTTTACAAATAACTAAGAAAAAAAGTCGCAATCACTAGCTTCCATGAAACATAATCTCAAGTTCAATCATGACACCCTTTCTTCTCTAGGAAGATAGCTACCAAAACAACAGTTACTGTGTACCTACAATTAGACTCGAAAATCAGAACTAAAATATCAGACAGCCAAATAACTTTATTATCACCTACTAGCAGACCTTGACAGGACCACTAGGTGTAAAGGTAGTGAATAGTGGGAGACGGTAGTTTTTTAGCATTTTTATATTGTTAAATTTTCTTTTTTTAAAAATATGTATATGGATGTGAGATAAGGTACTTTTTTTTTCTCATAATGAGGGAAATAAGGTAGTTGGAATAAGAGGTGTGTGAATATAAAACTGTAAATAAAACGAGCAGGTGAGGGTAAAAAAGAAAAAGAAAAAACAAATATTAGACACCAAATGGGAATGGGTAGTTAAAATGGGGAAATATCCCCTTTATATAGATAATAGATGATAGATAACATGAGTGATTGGTCGCGTGATTAAAAGAATTTTCAACCTAAATTACTAGATGAAACAATATCAATCAAGTAAATGACCCACTACATAATACAACATGACAAACAACAACTGACCAGACTCCTTGCTCTATACACGAGAGCTTATTAACCAGCACTAAATAATACAAGTTAGCAGCTACCTATATTGCTATCTACACTTGGAATGAATAACCCATTAATTTTATCCCTTGGAAGTTAAAGTTCAAGAGCCATACTCCTTCAGTCTTCAATATCCTAGCAGTGCAATGCAATCCATTTCTATACTGAATGATATGTCCTTCTGTGTTGTGCTTTTGCAGCTTCACCTATTAAATGAAAGAGAGTAAAGTTTACAGATAACTAAAGAAATTCAAAAGTTAAGAACAATTATAATTAAACACAATAAACGCCATGCTGAAGTCACCACCAAACAAACAAACAAGGAAGAACCTAAAATAGATTTAAATCTAAGTATGATTGATTAAAACATTGTAGAAGATCATGGACCAAATGAAATTGACAAAAACAAAATTCTTTTGGAAAGGAGGGGAGGGCTTAAAGTTGTCATAAATTATAATAATGGTCTAGCTACTATAATTGCATTTACAATTATAAGGATTGTGACCATTGGAGACACCATTTTGCACATTACAACATCAAATGATAACACACCATTTCCCATTGCAACTTAAAACCCTTGATCTAGGAAAATCGTGTAAAAGAAGGAATGCTAATGTGCTCCAATGCACAAATTGAAAATTTCAGACACCCTTGCAATATATGAGTTGTGTTAAAATATTAAGCCACTGTAAATTTCTGCATATCCAGGTTGTGATGTGCTCTCCAGCTCAAAATTATGGTACTGCTGAACTATTTACCAGATACATAACAACTATGCATGCTACAATTACATGATTTTGCTCCATGACCTGTTTCAAGTTTCAATTCCAAGTCATATCGTGTACCTAGTCCTGCTCATATCCCATTTATCACTTAATCATAATAATTTTCAGTTTGAATCATAACATCAAAGTCGAGCATTGCCTCTTTTCCCGATTATTAAGATTATATTACAACCCAAACAAAAAAAGGATAAAACCTTCACCATAATTGCATTTACAAGAGCTTTATTCCTCATGAGAATTTTGTAAGCTCTCTTGAAGACTCTGGGTGGATGATCTTATCTGAAAATTCATGCTTGCCCTCATGGTGATCATAATTGACGTCCCCCCAACCCCCAAAAAAAATATAAAAAAATGAAGAGTTTGATGAAGGAAAGCAGTGCAATAACAATGCATTCACCATGGAGATGAGATTATCATTTTCTTCCATTGAAGCACTTCACAGATTAATTAAAGAAAAATGTTCTCAAATTTCCTATTATGTTCTTCATTTATTGTTATCACACAGCTTATTACATTCTCAAATCACTTGGAAAGACAAGAGCTTGGTCATGAAGCTTGTTGAGTAATACTATCAACAAAATCCCACACAATGTACACCCTTAGATAGATATATTTTTGGGTCAAACACATTAAACGTCCTCAAATAAGAGTTAAACACAGCTCCTTTAATTTACCCCTTGGCAAAAGACCAAAGGAGATGCCACTTGAGCTACTAGCTCTCGGCATACACCCGTAAAAGTTCACATTCACAGTACAATGAATAAATATTTAAATGCTCAATCAAACACGAAAATATGACAAAACTATTTAACACTATCCACATTAAGTGCCTGCTAGGTAAAACTAGAAATGGAAAACAAATCCTGCTGAAAAACTGGGATGGAAATCGTCTACTTTCTTAAAAATAGGGGGGGGGGGTAGTTAATCCATGGTTGACAATGAGGGAGAAACCCGTCTTAATTTTCAATCCCCTCTAAAGAAAGTTCCAAACAGTGTACTTCAGAACTTCCCGAGCCATAATTGACTATCTTTTCAAAATCCCTAAATAAGCACCAGTGGCAGCAGAGACACCCAGCAGAAACTGAACAATTAGGAACAACAATTATCAAATAATATCTGAAACCCACGAGGAATGAAGTAAAACTCAAGCGACAAATAGCAAGCATTAGAAGAGGTCAACATGAATACAAGACCTTGACGGTGTCGAAGGGGTGGCCAATGGCTACAGTGGCAACGCCGGCGATCAAGCCAGCCGCGTATTCCTTGTACCCTGAAGTTGAAGATGAGCTCTCCCCCATCTCTCTCACTCTACTTTCTCTCACTAGAACTGGACTTGTCAGCTACATAAGAACTACTCCGGCAATGTCCCTGGCCGCCGGTGCAGTGTGTAAGCCGTTAAGGCGGCGGGGCGGTGGTTAGAGACGGCGATCAGTGAGTGAGTGAGAATGATTGATTGATGCCTCTTTTAACGATAGAGGCCACTGGTAAAAATAAGATTAAAATAGTGAGGTTTATTTATTTAGAACAAAAAAATTCCCCTAAAGAAGGATTTTACTTTAGATTTATTTGTTTGTTTTGGCATTTTTTTACTGTCGTTTTATTATTTTTAAAATTCGTCTGAATAACTAAATTGAGATTTAAATCTACTTAAAATGTAATAATTTTTATTTTTATTTGAACAAATATTTGATCATGATAAATTAGAGGGATTTTTAAGGGGGGAAAAACTTAAAAAGCATAACAAATATATGATATGATTTATTACACAAATATTCATATTATATAAAATTAGCTAAATATTCAATTGTTTATATATGAGTTTGACTAATTATCATGTTGCACTTAATAATTAGCTAAAGCTAGATGGAAGTGTATCGTCTATTTTTAAACATGCATATGAATTAAGGAAATAATTTGAAGAGGCTCAATTTTTGATAAATTGATGAGTATTTTATAAAATTATTCTTACTAATTAATTATCTCTCATTTTTTAGTTTTGTCGTATTATCTTTTCAATTTTTTTTTATTTCATCCATTACTCTTGTTTAATAGGAGTATAACTGAAAAAAAAATAGTCTAAATTTTTAAAAGTAAATAATTAGTTGTGAAAAAATAAAAATTTCAAACGTAGAAAGTTAATTAAAAATTGAGAGTATCTCTATCATTATAGATCCTTTAAAATGAGAAGCGATGGATATTCACTTATTGAATTAAAAATATGTGAACTAGAATTTAGTTCATCGTATATCCTCTCTTTTTCTTTTGAAAACATGAGTCAATAGTCTATTTTTTAGACATCTCTTAATCTTAACCTATAAGGAGAATATTATTTTATGTATGTTATATCAATAAAATATCTAAATTAACCTAAAAAGTAAAAAATATACTTCATAAAATACATATTAACCTAGCATTGCCTAGCAGACCTCCTTTGAGTTGCTCTGACCTTTGTGTTTTTAACCTTAGCCTCCCCTTGTTTTCGATTCCTTGCAACAATTGTTGTTCTTTCGCGTCACGCCTCCCCCCATCTATTCCTCTTCCCCATATAGGCGTTTTGTCTCTAATCGCCTTGCCCCTCTTTGCTTCCCTACAACGATTACATCAATGCATTTTCCTAGATTTTCTCATTGTAGATTCTGATTTGATTTCTCTGCTAACAAATAACAAATATCTTTAGCCTCAGATGTCATGGGCCAAAAATCGTGACCAACACGCAAGAGACTAATTCTCTTACAAAAACTTCTTATAACATTTTTTTTCTTTGTAAAAACATATTTTTTTAGCCTCAAATAAAACAACTAAAATTTTCATTTTCTGAGTAAATATAAACTCTTATAATTATTAATTTGAAAATATAAACATTACCATACATTTGAAATATGCAATTGATCTGAAGATCCTGTCTGTGTAAAATTGAAACACTTTAGACACTAACTCGATTATAAAATAAAATAATATAACATGAACCTATGAATAGTTTTACTTCAAGGTAACTGCTTACTCAAGAATCCTAACGTTGCTGCAACTGACCATGACCTTCATGAACTGCTTCTACATCCTAACATGTAACTGGAGGAAAAGTTGAGAGTTGAGAACTATGGGGAGAGTCTCAATGAGCAAGCGATCACCCATGAGACATTTCAAAATATGGACATACATAATCCAACACGTAATACTTATCATACAAAAACATTATAATATCATAATAATACTAATAATAAAGCTTTCATAAAAACATTTGAAATAAAATAGCAATTGGGGAGGTACCTAGATGGACGGATCCCGAGCAATACATTCTCACTTTAACAGAATACCCAAGTCTCTAGATCCTTGATAGTTGGATTGACTCTAAACTACAATGATACCAAAGGTCAACGTGAGTTGTCCCTAACTTACAATTCTATTTTAGATCCAACTTCCATGAAAATAAATTAAATATAATAACATGATTACTAATAACTGATATAAATGACATGATCATAAACCTTGAAACCCGTGAATATAGTCATGATCTAACGGCACGACATTGACACTCTATGTGGAGTCACTATTTTCCCAAGAACAAAATATTAAATTAGAACGAATAGTTTAACTAGAAGCAGAAACTTAAAGTTTTTGAGTAAATGAACAAGTCTAAACATTTTGGTGATGACTCTATTTATAGGAGAAGGTACCATCTCTTTATCACAACTTAAGTAATGTGGGAATAAAACATCACACCAAACTCTTTTCCTTTAAAAAAAAAAACTAAATCTAAAATAGATTACTAATAAATTTTAAAATCAAAATAATAAAAAAGCAGTTATTTTGAATTTTCAAAATTAACCTATTAATTAGTGAAGTATTATTTAATTTTCAAATTGTCTTATTTAAAATTAAAAAACATATTATCTTATCTCCTACTTCCTATTTAAATTTTAAAAGTATCTTATCTTAGTTTCTATTTCTTATTCAAATTTTAAAATATGAAAACAAAATCTCATGTCATCTAAAACAAAAATAAAAAACAATTAAAAAAATGGGTACTACTAAAAGTCCACCTTTGTTTACTACGAGGGTCTACTATGAGTTATTTTAGACACTTTAACCAACATTTTATTATTGAACCTATGGTTATCACAATCTACCCCCTTAAGACACTTGGTCCTCCAAATGTCACAAAATCTTTTCTCTTGATTTTACTATGTTTTTGTTGCGCTACTTTGATCTTCCTTAACTCATTCTTACAGCTCTCTGCTTGACTTTCTAACCTACATTGACTAGGCGGGAGGAGAAGAAATGAAAGAAGACATGACTGACGTAACTGACATAGCTAACCTTGACATGTTTAATTGGCTCTAGACATGACTGACTCTTCTAAATGATTCAAGACATGACATGACTGACATCCTAGAGACCTTAGGTAACATCACATCTTGTATAAATGGGGACCCTTCCATTCACACAATTGTAATCTTACTTAAAGAAACTTACTCCAATAGACACAGGGAAACCTATTGTTTTGATACCAACTTGTCATGACCCGAAAATCGTGACCAGCACGCAAGAGATTAGTTTTCTTATGCAATACTCTTAGAATGTTTTTTTTTCTAAAACATGAATTTTAACTTCAAATAAAAATAACTTTATTTTTTTTAATAAACATAAACTCTTATAATTATTTCTTTGAAAATATAAACGTTATCATACATATAAAATATGTGACCGATGATTCTGCCTGTATTCAATTGGAGACTGCTTACATCCTCGCGTTGCAGCTACTGACCATGACCTCTATGACTGCTTCTACATCTTAACCTACAATTGGAGAGAAAGTTGAGAGGTGAGAACTCTATGGAGAGCCTCAATGAGCGAGCGATCACCCACAACACCCACGGGATATTTTGAAACATGGATAAACATAATTCAATACATATAATACTTGTCATACACAAATATTATAATGTCATAATAATACTGGTAATAAATTTTTCATAAAAACGTTTGGAATAAAATAACAATTGGGGAGGTATCTAGATAGATGGATCCTAAGTAATACGTTATAACTTTAACTGACTACCCAAGTACCCAGGTCCCGATATCTAATAATAATTTGATCTATCTGAGTCCCTAGACCCCTGATAGCTAGACAAACTCTAGATTACAATGGTACTAAGGGTCAACGTAAGTTGTCGTTGACTTGTAGTTCTATCTTAGATCCAACTCTCATTGAAAACAAATTAAATATAATAACATGATAACTGATATAACTAACATGATCATAAACGTTGAAATCCATGAATATGCGCATGCAACATGATGATCTTTATGCAATAAAACAATGGTCCCACGGCTTTTATGAAAAAGGTTTCCGTGATTTTCTAAATCCTTTCATAAACTATTTCGTAAACGTTCATTAAGATAAATATAATTTTCATAAACAAAATAAACAAGTTTCTATAAAAGGTTTCAATAAAATAGTTTCATAAATACTTTCGCTAATCCTTATTTTCTGAAAATGCAAAACAAACCCTTATATTTCTAAAAACGTCTTTTCATATATAAAATAAATCCTTATTTTTGTTTAAAAACGTTGAAAATTGCTAAAACTAAATCATCATGCTTATAAATTATGAACACAACATAATGATTAAAATAGACCATGAACAACAACTCAATCACCTGAAATTGCTAAGGACTGACTGTCGTCCCTTGTGAGCTCGGTAGAAACTTGAACGATACTGCTGACTAACTCAGAACACTCTAACAATATGGCATTGATACTATATGTGGAAGCACTACTTTCCCATGAACAAAAATATAGAGCGAATAGTCCCATTAAACACAGAACTTCAAACTCTTTAGTGAATTAATAAGTTTAAACACTTTGGGAAGAGTTTTATTTATAAGGGAAGGTACAACCTCCACATCACAACTTAACAATGTGAAACTAAGACATCACACCAAATTCATTTCATTTAAAAATAAAATTAAAAAAATCTAAAATAGATTACTAATAAATTTTAAAATCAAACTAATATAAAATCAATTATTTTAAATTTTTAAAATTAACTTATTAATTAGGGAAACATTATTGAATTTTAAATAGCCTTATTTAAAATTTAAAAGCATTTTATCTTATCTCTTACTTCCTATTTAAATTTTAAAAGCATCTTATCTTATTTCATATTTTCCATTTAAATTTTAAAATATGAAAACAAAATCTCATGCCATTTAAAACAAAAATAAAATAAAATAAAATAAAATAAACCAAGTACAACCCAAAAAAAAAAATTTCTGAGGTCCACTCTAGGTTACTTTAGATACTCTATCCTACACGTTACGGTCATTGCACCTACAATTCATCTCATCGATCAACAATTCATCAGTTGAAACCCTAAAGACTAGTATCATTCACACAATTCTAATGTTATCAACTTATGGGGATCAAAGATTGACCATACTTATGCCCAATTGATGATGCGTCAGTATGAGTGCTAAAAATCATATTGTGTTGATCTCATAGGAATAGTTGGTGGTTAATGGGATGGAAAGAATATGGTCAAGGCATCTTTTGCACCTTTTGTGGTCAATTGGGTCATGAAGAAAGGGTTCGTCAGATTTTTCTTGAGGAAACGATGAATGAACCTTTTAAGGAGCCAACAGCTGGAAGTTGGATAAGAAAAAGCTGACCAAACTGGTTAGTGAACCGTAGGGGAAATGAACCAATCGATTGAAGTAAAGGAAGTATTTCCTAGAGCTCTTATGAGATTAAAATCAAGGCCTGCTTTGAATGGAGTGACCATGGAGCGTCGAATTGGCAAAGTGAGAATCTCTCCAAACCAAGTAATCCCTCTTGCAAGTGTCATGAAGGGGTGTGTGTGGAAGAAAAGCACACCATAGGCCTCGCATACTAATGTGTCACTGCTCTTTGAGTTTGAGAGACTCAACTTAGAAAGCACGAATACTTCATTAGACTATTGTGTCTAGTGTCCAACAAATTGTGGACACTGAAACATGATACCACTTGTTTGACATATGTGTCGCACATGTTTAAAAGTGCCAAAAACATTATGATTAGTTGTATCTAAGCTATATCTGAGAGTTTTTTTAGTTGTGTTCACATTGTGTCCGAATAAAAAATATTTTAAATACTAAATAATTTATAATAATATAGACTCTTAGAAAATTAGTAAATATTAGCCCATGATATTTTGGATGTTCCATATATTTTGAAAAGGGTCTGGAAAATATTATAAATTAGTAGTTTAATATCAATCAATGAAAATATTAGAAATTTATTATAAATATTTGATTTTATACCTATATAAGTCATGTTTGTGTCCTGTAAAATTTTAAAATTTGTGTGTCATTGTGTTGCGTGTCATATTGTGTCTCTGTCAGTAGGGCTGTCAAAATGGGCCCGGTCCGTTTACCCGGCCCGTTTATCCGGTTAAATGAACGGATTTTACATGTAAAAAATAGGCCCGCGAAAATTTAAAAAAATTGGACCAGCCCGTTTAAGTCCGGCCCATTTAGGCCCGCCTGTTTGGCCCGCGGACCGGCCCATTTACCTGTGAATTTTTTTAATTTTTAAAATAATTTTTTTTATTTTTTAAAAAAAATAAACTGGCTACGGACGGCCCGTTTAGGCCCACGGACCAACCATAAACGAGCCGGATCCTAAAAATATCCATATTTTTTACCCGACCCGTTTAAGCCCGCGGGCCTAAACGGGCGGACCATAAACGGGTCGGCCCGCCCGTTTTGACAACCCTATATGTTAGTATCAATTCTTCTTAGAACTCAAGTCTACTCCTCTCTCCTTCCTCTTAGTTTATTTAGCTTTTTTAGTGTTTTGGGAATCTCCCTTCTTGTTTCTTTGCATTTGTCTCCCATGAATATCTATGTATCTTTATCATTTGATCAATGAATGAAATTTTGTCTTTGAAAAAGAAAGCAGTAATTCCATTTAATATAAAACATAAAAAATAAACAGTTTATAAGTAAATATTTGTGGGTTGCCACTTGAAACACCCTAAGTAGCTAGCTTACGCTTAAGTTGTAAACCGTGCTTAACCAGGTTGTTATCTGCTTGGTTGGAATACTTATAGTCCTATATTAACTTTAGAAAATATCTTTTTACTCAAAATATGGACCAATTTAAAACTTTTTCCTTTCTTAATTAAAACATAAAGTATGAGTCGTGCGTGTGAATGAGGGCAATATATACATATATAAACAAGCGATAGAGTCTACGAGACTTAGGCGTTTAATAGCATACCAGCTAATTAATCACAACATACTCATATAAATATAATTCATACATACTGGTCCGGAAATACTTGCACGTATGCTTATAATTAAATATTACAAGTACTGTAATCAAAAGCTAATGGCAACACAAATCCATTTAGCTAATACAAAATGCCTACACGTCGTGACGTGTAGTTTTGAGATATAGTCCTGCTGTCTCCCTGGAGTCTCTTGTCTCCAAGGCTCTTCAATTGTCCTCTGCTGCCTCCTCCGTTTCGGCGTACTTGTCGTGCTCGCCTAGAATCATAAGTGAGTGGGGGATGAGAACGTCGCGTTCTCAGTGGGTAGTATAGGCTAACATCTATTCTGTATTTACTCACTTATGATCCAGGCCGCTCAGGAGTTCTCTAAGTGTCATGCATACTAAATTCTCTGCTTTATTTTATTCTTGCTAATCCTGAGCAGCCCTAATTACTAGGTGACGGGGGGATATACTAATCTTCGTCCTAGTCATTAAGTGTGCATTATCGGCTTATTATTACTTAGTCGTCTTAAGACTTAGAATACTCTAAGCGTTTACTTTATAGGGCGATCGTCAACGACTTTTCGCCGCACATATATATCTCACATTCAAACATTCATTTCATAGTATGCATGAGGGGGATTAGGGATTCTCTTACGCGCCTGAGGCGGCGTCCTTCTTGTTTCTTTAAATGTCCACGTACCCCCTTGTAATCCTAGGGACCGTCGCCCTGTCGGAATACAACCTACTCTTTTCCGGATCCTCGTTACTATGGGCAGAGCTCATACCTGAGTGGTAGCGAACCACAGATGCACGAATGCATATAAATCTGGCAAATCGGGATAACATCGACTTGTACGATGGTGAGGGGAGTGCCCTTGCGACACAGCCGGGAGTGGACGCGCTTTGTCCACACCTTCGGGGACAACTTACTTTTATCTTTGTCTTTCCTTTCTTTCTTTCATTTGTCTTTATTCATGAATTATGACTTTATTGACATGTCTTTGTCCTTTCCTTTTCTATGACGGTAGTCATACGCGTAGGCGCAGGCCTATATTCATCATGAACCAATCCTCCTGTTGGGACTAGTGAGGGGCTTGTCCTTTGGACGTGCCAAGAGAGAGGGGTGCCCTATTATACAACTATGTTCTTATCTTCAAGGTTCTCCGAGCCCTCGTGGTCGGAGCCTTCTTAAGATACTCCGTTTTTCCTAGGGTTCAATTATGGTCTTTGTTAGGTTTAGGTGATAACTTCTAATTTTCTAAGGCCGTCCTAAGAATCCTGGCGACGACCGTATCCTCTTGATGCATAATAACATTCATATGGACATAATACACATTATCATGACACAGAATACATGATCATTTACCTCATACATGCATTAAGGTATGACAACAACTATCGGGACACTCATATCCTTTGGAATTTTGACTATCGAATACCCGATGAGTCCTAGACCTCATCCTAGGGTTTTCGATAGCTCTAAGATCAATTTTCACACATATAAGTCCAGATTTGAAGCCCTAGGTTCAGCAATTGCAGATTCACCCCTTTTTCCCAAACTACCATCTTTTACCCGAAAAACCCGTTTTTCGTTAGAATTTTTAATCAATCATTAACCGATGGACTCAAAGCTTGACCCTAAAGTTTTCCATAGTTCTGAACCCACTTTTTATGAAAACAAACCCAGATTTTTAATTTCTTTACCCAAAATTACAGTTCTGCCCCCATAAGCCCAAAATGTCATTTTTGCCCGAAACACCGATTTTCCTTTGGAATTTTATTTCTCCATAACCCAATGGACTCAAGACTTGACCCTAAGTTTTTCCATAGCTATGAACCCACTTTTTATGAAAACAAACCCATATTTTTAATTTCTATACCCAAAATTATAGGTCTGCCCCCATATGCCCGAAATGTCATTTTTGCCCGAAAAAACGATTTTCCTTTGGAATTTTATTTCTCCATAACCTAATGGACTCAAGACTTGACCCTAAGTTTTTCCATAGCTCTGAACCCACTTTTTATGGGAAAAAAACCCAGATTTTTAATTGCTATACCCGAAATTACAGTTCTTCCCCCATATGCTCAAAATGTCATTTTTCTCGAAAAACCGATTTTCCTTTGGAATTTTATTTCTCCATAACCTAATGGACTCAAGACTTGACCCCAAGGTTTTTACTAGCTCTGAACCCATTTTTCATGATAATAAACCCAGATTTTCAACCCTTGTACCCAAAATTACAAATTTGCCCTTTTATGACCAAAATGTCATTTTTGCCCATAAAACCGATTTCCTTCAAAGTTTTAGTTAACCACAATCCAATGGACTCAAGTCTTGACCCCAAAGGTTTTGATATCTCTGAACCCATTTTTCATGAAAATAAACCCAGATTTTTAGTCTAAATGCCCGAAATAATAGAAATGACAAATTTGCCTTTTTATGCTCAAAACCTCATTTTTGCTCTATGTCACCTTTTCTCAAAACTCTTCCATGTACAACACAAAAAAACATTTTTCCACATACTCCAGCATTTATAAATCATATATTATCATCCTCAAATCACAAAATGGCACATGCATGCATCATCTACCAATTACCACAACATATGCTCATCAAGTCACATATACTCTTGCATGCAACATGCAAGCATGCATAGATCTCCAAGAAGATGATTAAATCATAACTTTACCCACAGATTTTTAACCACTCAAAATCACATTCATTTTAATCAAATCACTAATAACACAGGCAAATTCATTTTTAGGCATAAAACACATATTATGTGCATTTCCTCATAAATCACTTAAACATGCAAGAGGCATAGAACCATCAAGGGATAGTTTTAGTTAGTTTACCCACTTTTGAAGGTGAAGGTGTGTGGTGTGATGAGGGTGAAGTGAGGCTTCCCAATGGTCCTTGAGAATTCCAAGCTTGGTGCTTTCCTTGCTTGCAAGTGAAGACTATGTGCTTTGCTTCTTGTGTTTCTTAGAGAAATTTTGGAGAAATGAAGATGAATGAGAGTGAATGAGAGAGTGAAGATTGCAACTCAGTTTTTGGGGGAAAAATAGTGGATGAAAGTGAAGTAGAGGATGAGGTGACTTGGAGCTAAGTATGCTTGGTCTTAGGCTTTGGGGACAAGGTGAGCTTATGTGTTTTGATTGTTCTTCAAGAGCAAGGTGATAGGAATGAGAAATGCAAGAGAATGAGAGTGGAAGAGGGGCTGTTGTTGTGTGTGTGTTCAGGTGAGAAGAGAGATTTAGAGGAGTTAGAAGAACTTAATCAAAGCTTACTGTGTGTAATGATGGCTTTGGGGTTTTTCACCCAATGCATGTCCATTGTTTGCCTAAATGGATAAAAGTTCTCATGATGGTGGGGGTGGCAAGGCTGCAGCTGCAGCATGCACAGCCTAGGGGGGATTTTTGGGGAAAATTTTATTAAAAAGTGTTAAGGAAAATAGGTGTAATCATGCTACTTTTGAACAAGCCAATGCATGTTATTTAAATGTGTTTTTTTGGTAGTATTTGGGGGAGAATTTTGCTCCCAAATCTGAAGAGGGTGCAGCACGTTTTTTGGGGGGAGTTTTTGCTCCCGGACTGTGTGTGTTCGCTCGTGTTTGATCGTTAACTATCGGGTTACGCGTGTGTTCGCGCGTGCGAAAAATTAACGATCGATCTAAAAATTATCTAAACATAATTTAACATTAATCAAGCACTAAAAATAAGAATTTGGGAGTTATATAGGATATTCCAAATTTTCCCCGGTAAAAAGTGTATTTTTATGGGTACTGCCGATACGCGCTTAAATTTCTGGTAAATTAATACAAAAATCACTAAAAAATAAAATCACATTCTTCAAATTCTAATGAGGAATTTAATTTTTACCTAAGACACTCGCATTTTTTAGGTTTATCAAATTTATTTTACGAGTGCATTCCATACCCGTTAAATTCTGACGGCGACCGAAAATCGATGCTATTCTCGCGATATTTCTCGGGATTACGAGGCCGTCACTTTGACTAATATTTTTAGA
Source organism: Nissolia schottii (assembly GCA_003254905.1). NCBI lineage: Eukaryota > Viridiplantae > Streptophyta > Magnoliopsida > Fabales > Fabaceae > Nissolia > Nissolia schottii. Next base: position 9,247 of record QANU01045287.1, on the reverse strand, counting down.
AAAATAACTTTTTTAAAAATTTTCAATCAAAATAACTGGCTCGTGATTTATTAATTAGGCGAAATTCTTCTTAAGGAAAAACGGGATGTCACACCACTCGTGAAAATATGAGAATGTGAGAGCAGTAAATTTGTGAAAGAATAAAGAAAAAATGAAAAAAATGGCTAAGCCTTGGAGTGAGAGGCAACACACGTACAAGGAAGGCAAGTGATCAATGTACAATTTTTTGTGTTTAATCTTTTGGTTCAATGGGCGGTGGGTCAAAATGTTTAGAACTTAAAAGTCTACTTTATTTTTTATATATATATATATATATATATATATATGTTTAGAACTTAAAGTCCATTTTATTTTTTTATCTCCAAAAGTTCCATTGTTATGCTCTATTCATATAAATGGGCTAACAAATGACATGGCTTTTTTATTTTTGAAAAGAGTAGTGGGCTAGCACGGATTATGTATATGTATTAAAAAAGTGAAATTGGGGTATGTTATGCTGAAAAATTATTGTGGTAAAAAAATAAAAAATATACAAGACTGTGATGTTTTTTTATTATGTATTAAAATGTGGTAGTTTAAAGTAAATCACTAAAAGAAGAGACAATTTTAAAAAAAAAATCTGGGACATAAATTATCAATAAAAGTAACAATTTGCAAAAAAAATAAAAAAAAAAACACCATAAATTGTCAAAAGATGTGGCGATTTGCATGAAAATATAATAACAAAAAGCAAAGCAACACATGTTTGCAGTGTAAAATGAACTTGACATCTTTCCCAAGGCACAAGTCTGCAATTTCTGCTCCACATTTATGTTCTTTTTTAAGTAGTTTAATTTTTATTTACTTGTGTAAAATTTTTTACATGGTCATTTAATTAAATCTCTTGATATACATAACTTTTGAAAGAATAAGAAAGAAGATCAAACATTTATGCTAATATAATAAGATTTGATGGATAACAATGTAAAAAAAATTTACACTGTAAGTAAATAAAAATTAAACTCTTTTAAAAAAAAATCCAGGTAAATCACTTGGATTTGTAGCGATTTATGCCCGAAATCGTTTTTTTTTCTTATCGTCTCTTTCTTTGGCGATTTATCAAAATCCATCACATTTTAGTATTAATTTATTTTCTCTCCATATTCGGGTGGAATTTCTAGCATGTTACCGTGGCTTTTTATTAATAATATGTGCATGGTTATTAAACTCTCGAGTTAACTCGTAAACCCTTACGAGTTTACGATTTCACTACACAAAACGAGTTAACACTCATGTAAACTCTTTTTTGGTAAACTCGTACGAGTTTAGCTAAATTCTCGATTTTACTAGCGAGTTTACGAGTTAAAATTTACCTACGAGTTTACGAGTTTACCTCAAGATGTATAAATTTGGTAACTTTTTTAGATACTTAGTTGATTTTGTGTGTGCTAAACAATATCTATTAAGTTTACTAAGCCGATTTTATATATTTATCATAATTGTGATATGTTTTATCAAACTATAAAATAATACATGTACAGAATAAAGTATGACATAACTAAATGTTATGCATTAAGGTATATTTTATAATATTTTTTCATTTATTTTATTTTAAAGTTAACATTATTCAATGTCAATTATGAATACAAAATTTAATCATGTTTAGTCTCTAATTATATTGCTTATAACATATATTTTTTACATATGTAAACTCTTACGAGTTTACTATTCGAGTTTGCTAAGCCTTTACGAGTTTACTTAAACTCTCGAGTTTAATAACCTTGAATATGTGTATTTATTACACAAAATTACAAACTTAATACTCCTTCCATCTAATATTAGATGTCATTTTTGACACGAATATATAAATTAAGAAATCAATTAATTTGCATATATTTTAAAAAATATCAAGTGTTTAGACTAAATTACCCTTAGATATTTTTGTTTCTCTCACCATTCTCTTTCTTCAATTAAAGTACATGATGAATTATTGTATGAGTAAAATTAAAAAAAAAACAATTAATATTTTCTTAAATCTATGGAATTTTTCACATGTCCTATGAATAAATACCCCCTTCCAATTAAATTTTGTATTTTTTTATAATTTTTATAATTAAATTCATCCATTTTTGTCATTATTTCATTATCTAATATGACATATTGATGTGTCATACGAAATAATGTGATAATTAATACTTTTTAATACAATATTTATGGAGAAGTGTATTGAAAATTTAAATGATCTGCAAATCTCTAAACTTCTTACAAGTTGACTCTTTCAATAATTTGATTAATGCAAAGTTTATTTATATCGTATAGATCATGAAATGATGACAAAATATAATAAATATAGTTCTAAAAATTATTAAAAATAAAAAAATTTAGTAAGAGATTGTATTTTTCCCTTGTAAAGAATTCTTTTTATTTTTAATCTTTTCCCTCACAGACATTAGCTAATTAGGAGAGTAAAATTTAGTCTCGATTCTCCGTCTTTAATAAAAAAAAAAAAGCAAGTGAACCATCGGCGTAACTGCAATTGCACGAAGTGTTAGGCTACTGATCACAAAATATTTTTTTTATTCCTATGAGTAAGGATTGAACTTCCAACCACATAATTAAGAGATAAGTTGTGTAACACCCTAGCTAACTGCATACCCTCAACTAGTATGCAATGCTCACTAGGTTGTTAACCACTTGGTGAGAATACTTATAGTCCTTTATTACTTTTCGAAAATACTTAGTTAATGAAAATATGGACCCATTTAAAACTTTTCTACTGAGTGCTTATTTAAGAAATATGAGCCATGTGTGAATCAAAGTATATAAGACAAACGATAGAGCCATAGGCTTATGAATATTCATTATCCCAAGTCTAAGCAATTACATAATCAATACATGGTCCGTCACAGATGGATGCAACAAATCATATAGTATTATAATAAAGTTGCATATACATGTCATAGTCATTCATATACATAATAAAAGTCCATCTATCGTACAACTAGCTAAGCATGTCTTCATAGCCTTGAAGATCTGTCTGTCCGTCATTGGTGGCTTGTCCTCCATTCTTTTCTGATCCTCGGGTTGCTCGTCATAGCTGACGTCTGCCCCTGGAAGCATAAGTGAGTGGGGGTGAGAACATTCGTCCTCAGTGGTTTACCTTGGCGTCGGGGGATCCTTTTAACTCACTTATCAACCGGCCGCTCCGCTCAGGTGTTTCTAAGTGAACATGCATACTAACATCCTACTGATTATTATCTAGCCTAAGTCCTGAACGGCTTTATCTACTTTACTAGGTGACTGGGGAACTAGTCTTTCTTATCTAAGTTCTCGTGCTTGTTAACTTTTCTCGCGTATATACATAGCCGTCTCGAGCGTTCTCTTGACGGTACTCACTTCATACATATACTATATCACATACTTATGTATCACATACTTATTCATCACATATGCACTTATCATATACTCATTCATCACGTCAATTCATACACATTCATTTCATACTTTATGCATGGGGTTCTCTTACGCATACCGGCTTGCCCGGGTTAGCGTCCTTCTTTTCTTTACTTACGCATACCAGCTTACCCGGGTTAGCGTCTCCTCATTCTTTTTCTTACGCATACCGGCTTACCTGGGTTAGCGCCTTTCCTCTAGTCCTTCGCTCATGTAGCCGTGGCCAAACGACTACAACCACTTCTGTTCCCAACTCGACTGACGATCCAGCTGCGCTCACACCAGAGTGGTTGCTAACCACCGATGGGGTCTAGGTCCATCGCCGCCAATCAAGCGGGCTAACCTCCACTAGGTAGGAGGCGGGGGTTGGCCCTTGCGATGCAACCAAGCGTTGGACTCATACATCATCATACTCATAACCTTAGGCTTGACGTCACCCTTTCTCATTCGTCTTTTCTTTACGTTCTATCTTTCTTTCTTTCTTTTCTTTCATCATCATTAACCGGTCCACCCCTTGGGGGGATTGGTGAGGGGCGTGTCCACCAAGAGAAATGCTTCCTACCACATAGCTACATACTTGTTCCCTAAGGTTCAATTATGCTCTTTAAACTTTATGTGATTAACTTCTAGTTCTCATGATGCATGATAGCACAACCTTTCCTAACCTACATATTCTACATGCAATGCTACACATACGTCATCATGGCATAAATCATTCATTCATCATCCACATAATACACATTATCATATTTTACCCAACAACTGTTTTTCGTTAGAATTTTTAATCAACCGTTGACCGATGAACTCAAGACTTGACCCTAAGGTTTTTAATACCTCTGAACCCATTTTT
>QANU01045265.1:37120-53754 GCA_003254905.1 Nissolia schottii | reverse complement strand
CAAATTTCAGAGCTCATAATTTGTCATCTCCAAATTGGGTTGTGCAGCATAATGACCATGTTGCCTCTGGCAGCAAAACTAACCCTGGTACAGAACCCTCATTTGCAGTGCATCTGAAAATTCACGCGCCTTTCAAACTAAGGCTAATTCTTTCATGCACTGATTCAATTAAGGTGCATAACACACCAGGTAAGAAAGCATTGACCTACGGTTCAGTATCAAATTATTTTATCACATCTATCCTGATTTGATTGATTTGATATTGTAAATACTTAATTGATTATAATTTGTTTTTGACCGTTGAGTTTTGGCTGCTGGATTTTCACAACTCAGTATATACAAACATACTTTTCTCCATACACAATTTTTCTCTGCTCACAGTTATTTTCCTCTCACCTGGTATCAGTTAGCCAGGCAATCCTTCTCCGCCGTCGCCTCCGTTTCTCCCATGCTCCTTTCTTCCCCCACTCTGCCCCTGCCCCTTTCCGCCTTCCCTCGTCCACAATCATCTCATTTTTTTACACGTCATTCTCTCCATCTTCTACACACCTAAACACCATAGCCAAACCTTACCTATCAAGCCATAAACACATAACCAAATCCTAGCCAAACAGGAAAACCGTCAACACAACCACAACCAAAATCAATTGTGCCCAAAACAAACCTCTTTCTCAACAGCAAGTATCACTGGCCAAAAAAAATTAAAAATAAAAGGTAAAGAAGAACAATTCCGCCATCACCTGTGCACCGCATAACAACCACCAGTAGAACCGCCACCAAGCCACAACCCATCGTTGCAGCAACCATGGAATTGTTGTCAGCGTCTTCCTTCCCCGCCATCGCTTCAGCACCGCATAGAAGGCTGACCCTGAAGCCATCGGTGTCTCCTAAGTCTCCTGAAGACGTTCCACTGTCGCATTCCCCAATGCCATCGCCACTCAATCTCCATTGTTGCGCGTGCGAACCCTAATGGCTTATTTCGTTCTATTTATGTCATGCCTGTTTCAATTTCTTTTTATTTATTTATTTTTACGTGATTGTTAATTGGCTAGAATCGATGGTAGGTTCTTAAGTGAGGGCAGCGAAGAGAGGATAGAGAAATTAGGAAGGGACAAAATTGAGAGCATGAGTCAGGTGACGTGGAGTCTAGTTCTTATTGTATTTCTTTTGAATTTTAGCTCTTTTGTCTAAGAAAAAATTGTGTTTAACAACGTTTTTAAGAGCATTTTTAAGACGGCTCAACGAAAGCACACTATTAACAAAACATAATTCGTACATCTAAGAGACCACCTCAAATTAAAGCAACAAACTTCCAAAGCTACTTGATGTTAAATGAAAATAATTTTTTTTTTGCAATTTCATGATTTGGGTGACAAGATGATTTTGCGTGTTGATGGAAGTAGATGAATATTATGTTAGATTTTTTTTTATTAAGAATAAATTTGATATTTTATACACTATTGTTAATAGAAGGAGAATGTCAACTTATCAATAATTTAAGTTCATCTTCTTAACTTGGATCTTAACGCCAACTGTGTATCGAAATTTTTTAAACAAATATGTTTTTTCGTTACACAAGCATGAATATTATAGAATTTACATTTATATCACATGATGTGAAATTAAGATCTAATATGCGTGAAAGATTAAGCATAGTTTGTACGTTATACTTAACGTATAAATATATTACCGTTTTTTAATATGACGTCACAAACTCATCATGATTAGTTCCACCCTGCAGGCGGATGGCAAAAAATATTGAAACCACATAATAATATTAATAATAATAAAATGTAAAAGTTCTCAAAGGAAAAATAATGCGAAAGTTTGAAAAGTCTACTCCCACTCTCTGACAGCAAAGACTTCAACTCCCTCTATAAATAATAACTAATCCCCGCACTACAACGCGCCCCAAACACCGAAGCAACCCACCTTTTTGAATCTTCAAAACCTTCGAACAGTCGGAACCAACCATGTCCCTGCCGGATTGCTCGGCGGCGCAACTGGCGCGGCTCATCGGCCCCAACGCCACCAACGCCAACGCGGCGGCCGCCTTCATCTGCGACCAGTTCGCCGCCGTGAGCAACAAGTTCTCCGACACCACCCACGCCGTGGACAGCACCTACCTCCTCTTCTCCGCCTACCTCGTCTTCTCCATGCAGCTCGGCTTCGCAATGCTCTGCGCCGGCTCCGTCCGCGCCAAGAACACCATGAACATCATGCTCACCAACGTCCTCGACGCCGCCGCCGGGGGCCTCTTCTACTACCTCTTCGGCTTCGCCTTCGCCTTCGGAGCCCCCTCCAACGGCTTCATCGGCCGCCACTTCTTCGGCCTCAAGGACGTGCCCACGGCGGATTTCGACTACAGCTACTTCCTCTACCAGTGGGCGTTCGCCATCGCCGCCGCCGGCATCACCAGCGGCTCCATCGCCGAGCGGACCCAGTTCGTCGCCTACCTCATCTACTCCTCCTTCCTCACCGGCTTCGTCTACCCCGTCGTCTCGCATTGGTTCTGGTCCGGCGACGGCTGGGCCAGCGCGACCAACTCCGGGAACCTCCTCTTCGGCTCCGGCGTCATCGATTTCGCCGGCTCCGGCGTTGTCCACATGGTCGGCGGGATCGCCGGCCTGTGGGGCGCCCTCATCGAGGGCCCCCGAATAGGCCGGTTCGACCACACCGGCCGGGCCGTCGCGCTGCGCGGCCACAGCGCGTCGCTGGTTGTGCTCGGCACCTTCATGCTCTGGTTCGGCTGGTACGGATTCAACCCGGGCTCCTTCGCCAAAATCTTGAGCCCTTACGATTCCGGTAACTATTACGGCCAGTGGAGCGCCGTCGGCAGAACCGCCGTGACCACCACCTTGGCGGGCTGCACGGCGGCCCTGACAACCCTATTCGGGAAGAGGATCCTCTCGGGTCACTGGAACGTCACCGATGTGTGCAACGGGCTGCTGGGCGGGTTCGCCGCCATCACGGCCGGGTGCTCCGTGGTGGAGCCCTGGGCGGCGATCGTGTGCGGGTTCGTGTCCGCGCTGGTGTTGATTGGGTGCAATATGCTGGCGGAGAAGCTCAGATATGACGACCCGCTTGAGGCGGCCCAGCTGCACGGCGGGTGCGGCGCGTGGGGCGTGATCTTCACGGCGCTGTTCGCGAAGAAGGAGTACGTGGATCAGGTTTACCCGGGCAAGGCGGGTCGGCCGCACGGGCTGTTCATGGGCGGCGGCGGGAAGCTGCTGGGGGCGCACGTGATTCAGATACTGGTTATTGTGGGTTGGGTGAGCGCCACCATGGGGCCGCTCTTCTTCGTTCTGAATAAGATGAAGCTGCTTCGGATCTCGGCGGAGGATGAGCTGGCGGGTATGGATATGACCCGGCACGGTGGGTTTGCTTATGCCTACGAGGATGAGTCACACACGAACGGGATTCAATTGAGAAAGATTGAGCCGAATGCTTCTTCCACTCCCACCACAGACTGATGATAATACCTTTAATTTTGGTTTTTCTATTTTTGTTTTCTTCTTTCTTCTTTCTTTTTCTTTTTTAGATCTTTTCTTAGCCCTTCTTTCAAAGTGTTTTCTCTTTTTTTCTTTTTTCCATGGGCTTTGTAATTTTGATGGGTGCTTCCATGTTTGTAAGGGCTCTATTAATTAATTAAAAACAAGAATGGCAGGTGTACCACTCAAAAATTTTGGCTACGTGTATCCCATTTTCTCTTTCCTCTCTCCCTCTATCCCGGGTTGTTTCTCTATTTTTTTTTTTTTCCTCTTCTTTCCTAATTTCTCTCCATTTTTTTTTCAAGATGTTATGAATTTTAAAATTTTCATTTTTATCATATTTGTTATTTCTGATTTTTTTTTAAAAGTTTATCCAGGTGTAGAAAAGTTTGTATACATTGTTTAAAAATTTGTACGTATGAGCACCAAAGTTTTATGTCGTATTTGTCTTTTTTTCGTTTCAATAATAATTTTTTGTTTTTGGTTGTCAACGTGTTTATGTGTGTAGAAATGTTTGCACATTCTTATTTAAAAGCTTGTGTATGTGACCACAAAAGTTTTATTTTTCGTTTTGTTTTTGTATTATTTGTTTTGTTCAAAATTTTATGCATGTGTATAGAAAAGTTTCTACATTATTGTCGAAAGTTTGTTTATGTGAAAGTTTTATTCTTTGTCTTCATTTTTGTTTTCATTACAATCATATATTTTTTATAGTTGTTCAAAGGTTTGTGCATGTGTATAGAAAAGTTGGTGCATGCTTATTGAAAAGTTTGTGCACGTTAGTACCAAAGTTTTCTTTTTCGTTTTTGTTTCATTTTAGTCTTATTCTCTTTTTATTATTTGTTGAAAAGTTTGTACACGTCAATTCAAAAATTGTTGCGTACTTGCGTCTACTTTAAAATGTTTGTGCATGGTAAAGAGTGAGTTTGTGTGCTTAGAGTGTGAGTGTGGAACTGGAAGGAGAGTGTAACTGTTACTTTTTACTATTTAATGCACCACAAATCTAATTTTATTTGGTTCTATATTTGAAAAAGGTTTGTCCATGTCACGTGTGTGTAGAAAAAGTTTGTGTATTAGTATGCAAAATTTTATGCATTCAGTATCATTGTGTATACCATACATATGTCATATAGTAGCAGCATTCTGAGTGTACCCCTAATAGTATTGTAGTTAAAAGGTATGTATGTTTGAGGTTTGGTGTTAAGGAGAATGAGTCGTAATAAAAGTTTTAATGCTAGTAAATTGCATAGGTCATTGTTTAAGGTTGGTAAAAATTGTACTATATCTCAAATTATGTGCTAAATTGTAGTCCACTCTAATTTTTTTTGGCCACAGATCATCAATGATCTATTAGATTTTTGTTTTCATTTCGTGTAATCTTTGTAATAAAAAATTTGTGAAGAAAATAGTAAAACAATAAGACCTTATTTCTCGTTTCAAAATTTTAAGAAGACAATAGTGAACACATAAATAAAAATAGAATTTTTTTTATTGTTTTAATTCTTTTCACTAACTTACCAGAAAGCACAAGAAAAATAAATTAAAATTGAAATTTAACATATAATTAGTGATTAATTATAATAAAAATGTAAGGTGAACTATAATTTTGAACATAATTTAAGGTTAAATACAATAATTACAAACTTTGAGGATGATTTGTCTAATTTATCCTTTTAATCTTGTAGTCTCAAATTATGTCCTCCTACTTTGTTTTCTTCTATAGATTTTTTCACATTTTAAGTCCAAACATGGGAAATGAAGCCATGTGAAAAATGTGCTACGTAAAAGTAATATATAGTTAAAAATAAATTGTATTTTTTGTTTGAGGAAAAAGTGATTTAGATATTTAATGAAAAAATATTATTTGTATTTATGAGGTGTGAACCAATATCAATCCATATTTCAATGAAAACATGGACCTCATTTATATCTCATGAGAACAAATAATACAACTTCATTTAAGGTAATTTTGGGATGTTAGGTGATTGTCATCATTGGTGTTGGCAGAAAAATGGCATTAAATTCTCATGGGTGGATACCCTAAACATCTAGAGTAAGAGGATAGAAAAAATTATAAAAGAAAATATAAGAAAGCAAAATCTTTGATAGAGTAAGAAAAGCAAGGAAAAATGTTGAATGCTTATCTTTATTGGTGTGCAAATAGGAGGAAACTTTTAAAATCAAGGATAGAGCTAGAACATCTTATAGAAAGGGGCCAATATTTAATTGTCAACTTTACATGTGTGTACGTGTATATATATATATATATATATATATATATATATATATATATAACAAGTTATTTATACTATTAAATATAATGTCAAGTGAAGGAACAGTTAGTTAGAGCTGTAAGTTATAAATTACCCTACTATCCTTTGGCTTCACTGCTGTTAAGTGTGATGCATCTCTTTGTACAAGTCTCTTTTCTCTGCACAATGTATGTTCTAGTATATGTTGATGCTGTAATCATTGCTGGAAGCTCAAACTTTGCAATTCAGTCCTTAATCACCAAGCTAAATCCAACTTTCTCTCTAAAGGACCCTTGCAAGCTGCATTACTTCCTAGGAATTGAGGTCAAGCATACAAGTTTAGAAAAGTTACATCTCTTAAAAGCCAAATACATCTAAGGTCTAATTTATTCACTCTAGAAAAATTGAATACCTCCATCCATAAGTCTGAATGTGTTTGATATTAAATAATGATATATCAAACATTATGGTGAAATATTATAGTGTGATAATTACTTGCAATGATCTAGCTTGTAGGAGGATTTCTTCGAGTATTTTTGTGAGATAATCGAAAAATTCATGGCCCACATTTCTTCGAGCATGTGCACTCCTTTCGAGCCCAATAAATAGAGCAATCATCTTTAAATACGCCTCTTGAACCAATGCCATTATGGGAAAGTTGCGAGCCTCCAAAAACTTAGATTTCATCAAATCGCCAAGTTAGTTGTCATATGAGAGCAATGACACTCGCCATCAAATGCACAAATCCACTTTTCTATTGGAATAACATTTATCCAATCTGTGTAATATTCGTTGTGCTGGTGTAATCTCTCGTATCGATAATTGTACTTCTCTATTGTGCTCGAATAACCTGTCCATTTGTCAACAATGAAGTTGGTATGAAATAAACCAGTAAATCATAATTCGCAAGTACAACTAAAAGCACACACAAGTGTAACTTACCAATACCGTTGACTAGCTTTTCCATGTACTTGACCTTGAAATGTTTGATAAAATTTTGTGCAATGGGTCTAATGCAGTAGAGGTGGTAGGTCCAATGACCATCCATTTGCCGTATTGCTAACTTTATTGACTCGTGGCGATTGGATATCAACAAAATTCCTCCTACTACTTGTGGTAACACTTCACAGACCGCAGTCAAGAAAAAATGCCAAGCATCTGCTGTTTCACCCTTAACAATTGCAAAAACAATGGACAAAATATTCTGATTGCCGTCTTGTGTGGATGCCATCAATAAAACACCCTTGTATTGTCCACACAAGTGTGTTCCATCAACCTGGATCATTAGTTTGCAGTAACTTGCCTTAATGCAACGCCCAAAACTACAAAATGCACATTGAAATATTTCAACGCCTGTCTGCAATGATCCATCGACATTGTAAGCATCGACAGTATCCATTTTAACTACGCTCGAATCATCAAAATGCTTCAATGCAAGCAACCAATACGGCAACTCATCGTACGAATCATCCCAATTGTCGTACACTTGTGCAATTGCTTTTTGCTTTGCTAGCCATACCTTTTAGTATGACGACCTATATTTGTGCCGATCCATAACACTTTCCTGAATGGCTTTTACTGGCATCTTTGGTGTTGTCCGTATCTGCACCAAAATCATCCCAGCAATTTGCTCAGAAGTTAGCTTAGAGTGATCTCGGGTAAGTGTTGAGGCAACAGAACTGTGATGTACTTAGTAACTTCCTAGAAGTAGTTGTTCTTTTTCATGGTCGCCCATTGACACCCATTTCCAAAGTATTTGCATTTGCAATAATATGTCATCAGTTTTGACTCCTCCACTTTATAATCTTCCCCTATACGCATGCAATGGTTTGCAACATCTACTTTGAGTGCAACTTTATTAGTGAAAATTCTCCCTATGTAGAGATCATCTATTACCCCACAATCATTTCTCATGTCTCCAAATTTCGTTGCACGCATACCGTCAACATCAAATGTCCACAAACATTTAATTTCGTGGACGGGGTGATTGTTCATCGTTTTCATTATCGGTAATTTTTAAATGTCCACAAACATTTAATAATAAGTATTTAATTTTAATAATCGGATCAACAGAGATTGTTTTTCTTTTATACACAAAATCCTCTTCACGAGGTCAGTGTAGAGCATACTTTTCCATCTCTGTTAATTTTAAGACGATTATAAAATTATAAATATAAAATTAATTACTCTCATAAACACATTAAATAAATCCCTATTAAGATGATGTGGATAATTAAATAAAAATAACTATTTCATTAGTCAAATGAGATTTTTTTCCCCGATACACGAGATCCTCTTCACGAGGTGAGTGTAAAGCATACTTTTCCATCTCTGATAACTTTAACATGATTATTATCTTAAAAAATTAATAATTAGCTTGAATTGTCATCAGTTTCACCGTCTTCAGATAAGTCACTTTAATGCTCACTCTAACTAAAATCGTCATCTACATCAGTGAACATCTCATCATCCGATAGTAATGTTGGTGGAACGTTATCTTGGTACACTGAATTTGAAATAGGATTACATTCATTATCAATATTAGGAACAACTTCCTCAAACTTGACAAACAATTCAATGCCGCTGAGACTTGCCTTATAAGTCTCATATAAATAAAACATGGGTTACACCTGGAGGTCGTTCGACATCGTAACTGGACGATATTTAACAACTTCATTAATGAAAGACACAGGAGCCTTATATCTGATTCTCTCGACTCTCCTATTAAAATAAGAACAAATTGTACAATGCAAACTAGTGAACGACATAGAAGGCCACATTATAACAAACTCAACATCATTATCACTAACAAACTCAACTCCCTCAACATTAGATTTTTTTCATTGAACCATTAAAAAAAATAAAAGTGACAATACCTCCCCTACTCTTTTTTTTTCTTAAAAATATAAAATGGATTATATATGGAAACTATTGAAAAAAATATATAGAACAAGAAGAAATATCTGAAGAGAATAGAAAGTGTTAAAAGAGAAGAGTTGAATGGGTATTTATATAGAAGAGAAGAGAAGAGAAGGTATGTTTGAGTTATGCAAATTGAAGGGGTATTTATAGGGGTTTTTGGGCTATGCGAATTTTTCACTGCTTTTTACCTGAAATCGGCACTATCAATACCGATTTCAGGTATTAGTGTCACTTTACTTGAAATCGGTTGTCCTGTTACCGATTTTCAGGTTGTCCTATCAATCAAGCATTTCTTCAATGCCAGAAATCGATACCCTAGATGCAGATTTCAAGTTTTAATATTTTTTTAAATTACCTAAACTTAGTGTGTACTATGCCGATTTCAGACAACAAAACCATATGTTTGTAAATTAATTTTCTCACTCTTATATGTGTACCATGGAATTACGAAATGCCATTTTAATATTTTAATCCTCTGAGTTTACATGCACCCTGAAATCGATAAATGAGCTTTTGATTTAAAAAAAAAAAAAACCATACGAATGTGAATTCCAAACATATCCCATATTTTAGATTTTTGTTGTTTTGGATTTTTTTTTGGTTAGAAAACTCACAATCCGTGAATGACACCAATAATAAAATTAGTCTTTATATAATATATCCATTAGATCATTATTCTATTTTTAACTTTCCTTTGTTAATGGTTCAAGATGAACCAGCACATGCTGTTTGCCCTAAATAAGACAATTGTTGATATTTTTGTTTGAATATGAAAACTGTTTGTATTTGATGAGGGGTAGTGGACCCATGTGAGGTCTGGTTTCAGTCATTTCCGTATGAGCTGTGTATTCTCTTTCTTTTGCCAAATCATTGAGGCTAAAACAATGCAAGTTGTAGTGACAAAAGGAAAAAAGGAAAAATTTGTAAATTTGTATTAAAAAAAAAAACAAAATTAGTAAATTTGTATTAAAAAAAAGTGAGATGTGCATATTGTTCTCTGTTATAAACATTTATTATTAGGATTTTGATGCTTAAGAATGTGGATTTTTTTTTCAAGAATAAAATAAATAAAAATACTATTTTTTATAATATACCATTCTCAAATTTTTTTTTTGAAATAAAATATTTTTTATATAAATAAATTTGATTTAAATCGACTGTCATATAACATTTTTTTTAATTAAAGTCAATTTAAATTAATTTCTACTTTTCTATAAAAAAAAACAGATTGACTTCTGAAGTTGGGCAGCCTACAATTTCATTATACTTATAATGGTGCTATGGTACCTCTTTGGAACTAATGAATTATGATGACTGTATGGTTCATTAACTATTGATTTCCCCTCCTCCTTCAAATATAGTAGTAGCACCCCCATTTTGTTATCACAAAGTGTTTATATCATCTATATGCTTTCAATAATTTCCATGTCCTTTTCCATTCTAATTTTGACATGCTTTTGAAGTTGAACTATTATGTACATATTCATAGAAGACTACTGATATGAGCTGTTCTCACTTCGGAGAACATAACTCAAAAATCGGTGTGTTCTTATTGTTCAAATCTTAGATATATGATTTTCTAATTATGCAAGTTTAGCATTGTTTCAATAATAAAAAGTAAAAAATAAAAACCACACAAAAGAAACCCATTTTTTAGTACGTAGAAACTCAACTTTTATTTTCAATATGTTTTGTTATTGATGCTCCCCCTTCCGCCAAAATAAATATCGATTTAAATCAACTTCTGTATTTAAAAAAAAAATTAAAAATTGATTTAAATCAACTTTAATTAAAAAAATATGGTTATACGAAAGTCGACTCCCGTTATACAAAAAACAGTTTATTTCTAGAACAAATTTGAGAATGATGTATTATAAGACGTGCTATTTTTATTTATTGTATTTCGAAAAAAAATCCTAAGAAGGTTCTATTCTTATACTTATTTCAAGCTATATAAATTTACATTGGAAAATAAATTATTTTCAAAAATATCTTTCCGTGTTTTAATGAATTTTTATTTGCACCTTATGAGTTGAAAATATTTTATCCACATGTCATGAAAATAAATTTATTGTGTAAAAATATGAAAGTATCCTCCATTTTCATTTTTGGAAGTGTAATTTTCATTATAAAAAAATACTTGCCCTACAAGTAACTATGTTGAGCATTTTGATAATTATTAGAGATATTCCTAAGAATATATATCATCAGCGAAACAAATTTACTATCATTTATTCTTGAGAAACAAAAAAAAAAAAAATTATCCCCAAAAATTTTAATTGTAAAATGAACAAATTTTTTAGAATACTTGTCAATAATGTTCTTGGGTATTGCATTCTCGAGAATGAAATTTTAAAGCTTGGAACAAACACCCTCGTATTATTTAGTAGTAATAGGTTGTGTTATTTGCGTTCATTTTTATAGATTTGTTGTCTAACTCATACTCCCAAAAATACATTGTGGGGGATTACTTTAGGGTATGTATCTTGGTAATAAGAGAAAATATATTCTAATTTTAACCCCAAATTTATAACCTTTCTACAACCCTCTCCATCTCTCTCCTTTTTCCCTCATTTTTTTTCCTTTTTTCTTTCTTATTTTTCTATTCCATCATTTTGTCTTGGTTGTTGATAGGTAGTCAAGTTTGGCTTGTACAAATATCACCCCTCTAATAACAATGAGTCATACTATGAGTTGGGCAATGAGTAGGAGAGGCAAATTAGTTTAAGCATCAATTTTTTTTGTAATAGCCAAATAACAGACACTGAAGTTGATTAATTTTGAGTTAATGCCTAAGTTGGTCCCTAGTCATATCCACATGACACAAGTTAAAAATATTTTAGTGCCATAATGGTCCCTATAATTTTTTTTTGTTGTCCAAGTTATTCACCTCATCCAAAAGAGTCGTGAAAGAGGGTGAGATGGTGGGTGTGGGGGTAGGGCTGGTGGGGGGAGGAAGAAGAAAAAGGGAGAGGATGAGGTGGGTTATGGGATGGTGACGGATGGAGATGGTGAGGAAGAAGAAAAGGGATGCAATGGAGGTTGTGGGAATGGGATAAGGGTTGTGAGAGGTAGGGTGGAGGTGGTGATTGTTGTGGGATGTCGAAGTGGGAGGTGGAGATGGTGGTGGTCAGTGGTAGAGATGAGTTGGGGGTGAGGGAGGAAGAGGGAATGAGTAATTTGGAAATTTTATAAGTTGTGTGAAAGAAATTTGGAGATTTAATGGGAGGAACTAGGAGATACGATAGAGAAAATAAATCAATTAACAAAGTTAACAACCATGTCAGCCTTCCCTCACAGCTCTTTCTGACAAAGGGACTAACCTAGGCAACAACAAAATTTTATAGGGACCATTGTGGCATTAAAAGTTTTTTAGGGACTAACTTGGGTAATGTGGCCATGTCCAAGGACCAACTTGGACATTAAATCATTAGTTTTTTGAATTCCCAACACCTCTTTTCTGGCCTTTGCATTCAAAGGATGAGAAGCTTTTGTCATATATGAAGAATATTTGACTTTTGTTGCTTAGGATCAAGATCTCTCCTATACATGTATAAATTGCTCTATTTTCCCAACTCTCTAGTGACTAGGTTTTCTTTCCTTTCTAAACCTACTAAAAAATTGTTGTGTTCTCATTAAATTATTTTGAGGAAATATCATTTGCATACACATACTCTTAGGAGATTTGGTAGCTATTACTAATATTTTGCTTGGTTGTGCTTTTCTTAGGTTGAGACATACCTCTAGGTTAGTTAAATCCTAATTGAAATAAACTCAGGTGAACATCATTTTTAAAAGTGATCTGGTCATGTTTGGAACCTATAAAGTAACCTTACGCCAACTAATAACTCTACCATCAGAGTTATCTTTTGTTTTCTTTTCATAATTTTTTTTAGACTAATTCATGCATTTTCTAGGCACTTTAACATCATATCTAGTGCACTTTTGAATAAGTTTGTTTCCTTTTAGGCTTAGCAAAAACCATGCATTTTAGGATAGTTCTAGGGTGTTTGTTCATTTTGTTTCAGGCCTGAAGGCCATTAGGGAGCTAAATTCAGAGTTGGAGCCTTCTAAGTGCAAGTATCAATCGAGTAATGGTTCACAAATGGCGTGGAGTGGTTTCCTTTAGGCACCGCTCTAGTGATTCATCAAATAGCAGTAGAATTTAGTGATCACTCTAAGAATTTGAGCAGGGTTGGGACCAAAACAAGAAAAGAACAGGGATCCAAAATTTCATTCATCATTTTGGAGAAGAACAAACCCTAATGGAGAACGACATAAGGTTGGAGACGAGGAATTCGAAGCGAGAGTAAAGAAATCCTTTTTCTGCCAACAATTTCTGCTTTAAATTTCTTATGTATTCTTTCTTCCCCTTTATCTTTTCTTTGTTCATTTATATTACCATCATGAACATGATCTTATCTCCTTTAGCTTAGGGCTCTGATGTAAACCATTGTGGTTATGCCAATTTAATCAAGGTTATTTAGTTTATGTTGATTCTTTGTATTATTTTATGTCGTATGTAATGCTTTGATTGTTTGATCATCGATCAATTGATCCTTTGTCTTGTATGCAACTTGAGAAGGGGGAGTATGAGAGTGAAATTGCTAAAATAGTCATAGGTTGAGTGAAAGTCGGAGACGAGATCAATGCGACCTATGCGGTTTTAATTAGGAATTCATAGGTTAATTTGGAATTTGAATGAGTTAGTTTTCACTAAAATATTATTATGAGAAGAAAATTATTAGTTCTTGAGAGAAACTAGTAATTAGGAGAAGAATTCCAATGGGCAATAAGAGAATCCATAAACTGGATAATTGAAATTAAATTTACAGAACTTCATTCCCTTTTAATCTTTTTGGCTATTGCTTAAACTGTAGAATTGATTTATCATCATGGGATTGACAACCTGAGTGTATTATACTCGATTTTATTACTTATACGATGTGGTATATTTGTCATTAATTTTTGCGTCAAGTTTTTAGCATCGTTGCCATAGACAAAATTTTTATTGTCCGTTTGGTCGATTACTTAAGAATTGAAAGTTTTATTGCATTATTATTTTTATTTTTAAGTATAATTGTGTTTTATTCTTCTTATCACATGTGACATTCACTTGTGTGTTAAGTGATTTCAGTGTATGTGAAAGAACAACCCAGAGTTGATTTTAGACCTTGAGATCGAGAAAAATGCGAGAAAGTTAAGAAGAGAGACCAGAGAAGTGAGAGAACAGGTTGCACAAACACCACCTACCCCTGAGATCATCATGGCTGCTACAAACAACAATAATGATGATAATAGAGTGGTGGCTCAGTTCTATAACTAGTCAAGCAACATCGCTTCTGCTATCATGAGGTCGACTTTTGGAAATCAAAACTATGAGATAAAGCCGTTGACCATCACATTCATCCAAAACAACTGCCACTTTTCTAGGTTGGCACATGAAGACGGGCATAACCACGTGCACAATTTCTTGGTGGAATACGATAACATAGCATCGAGAGCCCAGTCTGAAGCAGTCAAGCTAAGGCTTTTCCTCTACTTTTTGTTGAGGGAAACCCGAACTTGGATAAACTCTCAAGCCCCAAGAATGGTACTTAAAGCATGAGGGTTCCATCAACAAGAATTTGGGAGCCTCTTTATGTAAAGGGTCTGGGAGCAATGGTTTCTTAAGTTGAGAGTAAGAATAGTCTAAATGACTTTTCCGACATGCCTCCACCTAAGCCTAAATGTTACAATCTGTATAATACCGTTTGATCTTAGTTTAGTGGAAGCCAGGGTAGAAAGAAGAAAGATGAAAAGTTAAATTTTTAGCTATGTCTTTTCTTAAACATTTGCTTAACTTGAACTTATTGGGTTTTGGTATCTTCTTGTTGCGCACACACACTTCATGAAAGTTGCAGATTTGATTTGCCTTCACAATGTGATGGTCTTTTGTTTTGCATAATTGATTCTTGAGCATTTCTAAGTTGGGATAAGAATATTGATGAAGGGGAAAATCCTCACTTTTGGCTACTCGATGACTTGTTGCAGGGATTCTTTTTAGTTTTTTCATTTTTTATGTTGAATCAGCCTTAGGGGCCTTCCTGAGTTTTGCAGCTTTTGTAAAGGATGTAAATAGGGTCAGCTACAAAAAAAGATTTCTCGTTTTTATTTGTTTATTACTTGCTTTTGTTTTACTTTGATTGGGACAAGCAAAGGTCTCAATTTGGGGGTTGTTTGATAACTCTCCCATGAGAGTTATCTTTGGTTGTCTTTTCATATTTTGTTTTTTAAACTAATTCATTCATTTGCTAGGCTATAATTAGAGCCTTCCAAGTATAGGCACCGCTCAAGCGGTACCTGCCCACTACTCGAGCAGTGGTTCACAGAAGATGTGGAGTAGTTTCCTTCAGGTACCGCTTGAGAGATACCTACCAATCGCTTGAGTAGCTGTTTGTCAAATGGCAGCAGAATTTAGTGATGCACTTTGAGAATTTGATGTGGAACAGCAACCAAAAAATGTTTTTAAAAGAACAGGGACCCAAAAATTATCATCATTCATCATTCTAGAGAAGAACGAACCCTAAGGGAAAATGACATAAGGTTGAAGATGAGGAATTCAAAACAAGAGCAGAGAAATCCTTTTCCTTCCAACAATTTTCACTATAAATTTCTTACTTATTCTTTCTTCCCTTTTATCTTTTCTCTGTTTATTCATATTATCATTATGAACATGAACTAATCTCCTTTAGCTTAGGGCTCTAATGTAAACCATTGTGATTATGTCAATTTAATCGAGGTTATTGAGTTTAGGTTGATTCTTTCTATTATTTTATGCCATACGTAATGCTTTGGTCATTTGATCACCAATCAATTGATCCTCTATCTTGTATGCAACTCGAGAGAGGGAGTACAAGAGTACAATTGCTAAAATAGTCATAGGTTAAGCAAAAGTCAGAGATGAGATCAATACAACCTATGCAATTTTAATTAGGAATTCATAGGTTAATATGGAATTTAAATGATTTATTTTGCACTAAGATATTAGGCATTCAACTTATAAGAAGAAAATTATTAGTTCTTGAAAGAGACTAGTAATTAGAAGAGGAATTCCAACGGGTAATAGGAGAAACCATAAACTGGATAATTGGAATTAAATTGGCAGAAGTGTAATGAGTTGAAATCAGATGTCCTAAGTGTTTTTGCCATTGAATTAAATCCCAATTCTCTTTTTTTTTCTCCTTTGTCCTTTAAGTTATTCTTTGTTATTTGTTTTGTTCTTCCATAATTCAAACAACAACTCCATTCCCTTTAAATCTTTTTGGCTATTGATTAAACTGTACAATTGATTTGTCCTCGTAGGATCAACAACCTGAGTGTATTATACTCGGTTTTATTACTTATACGATGCGGTATACTTTTCGTGAATTATTGTATCACCAACTTGTCACATTCATTACTTATAAGGACAAGACTTGGTATTTAAGTTGTCCATTGTGACTCTCTCTTACCTAGGAACCTCCTTAAACATGATATCTTAATCTACCTTTATTTTTCAAGACAAAACATTTAATAAACACTAAGTCATGTTATGATATCAGTATCAGATAAATGATTATGTTATTATGATCATGTTATGTTATATATTGAAAATTGTTTTCATGGGAGTGTATCTAGGATAGAACTGTAAGTCAGCGACAACCTACGTTGACCCTGGTATACCTTGTGCGATCGTAAAGTAGAATAGATTTCATGTAGATTTAGGGCAAGACTGTAAAGCCCGGACATGGTAGCCCGTGATTCCCGGTGTCATGTATCATGTCATGTAGATTAGGGCAAGGCTATAAAGCCCAGACATATTAGGAACAGCTAAACCGTAATGCTCGGAATGTCTATCTAAGAGAACTCCCAACTAAAATATATTTTCAAATGTTTTACGTACAATTTATTGTTATAGAATGTTTTATACTTGTTTTATATATATATA
>QANU01045265.1:26971-37089 GCA_003254905.1 Nissolia schottii | reverse complement strand
TATATATATATATATATATGTATATTATGTATTGCATCTGCAGGTCATGTTTTTTTGAAGTGTCCAATGTCACCGTGCGGATGACCATTCACTGAGACTCTTCCTAGAGTTCTCACCCCTCAATTTTCCCATCCAATTACAGGTTACAAAGCAACGTAGCAGGGAATGGAGTTTATGGTCAGTGTAACGACGTCAGAATCCTAGAGTCAGTAGTTCACCTTGAGGTAAAGCTACTTATAGGAATTGTTAGTCTTATTTTTATTTTTGTAATCAAGTTATGTCTAGAGTGCTCCAATTGTAAGCAAGCAGGATCTCCAGACCATTCGTATATTTTATCATGTATATTTACGTTTAATGTAAAAAAGTTTATGTTTATTTAGAAAAGGAAAGTTTTATTTATTTTTAATGAAAGTTAAAGTACATGTTTTTGTGAAAAGTGTTCCTAGAGGCTTCCGTAAGGGAGCTAGCCCCTTGCGTGCTAGTCACGTCCCCAGTTGGGGTATCACATGACGTCATTAGCACTATGGCACTGCTAGGGCACCAAGGGGCTAACACAATAAGGACATCAAATCATTTTATTGTGTCAATTCTCATCCTTATAAGTCCTTATGTTTGTGATCTTTCAGGTGCCAACGCAGTCCCACTAGGAGGATATGGTGTTTGCAATTTCTCAAACGACCATAGGTGAGTTGTGGTTGGTTCAACTATGCGTTGTCATAGAATTGAGCATGCATGTTAGATTATGTTATGCTCTAGTAATGGATACTCAGTAAATAAGATAGTAAATATAATGCATTTCATTAATAACAACATGCTAGTCTCATGTAGTCAACAATAGTTCATATGATCATATGTTATTAATATGCAAAACTTACATATGATTGTTAGGTTGTATGATGTTGATAATTTTCCCATGAGAGTTATCTTTGTTGTCCTTTCATATCTCTTTTAGACTAATGCATTTTCTAGGCATGTTAGCATCATATTTAGTGCTTTTTTGAATAAATTGGTTTCTCCTTAGATTTAGCAAAAATCATGCATTTTAGGAATCCGTTGTAGGCTTGTTCATGGTTTTTTAGGTTCCAAGATCCCTGGGAGAAGTATGGAGTGCTAGGTTGTTGAAGTTCCAATGTTCAAAAGTCTACTCAGAGAGGTTGGAGATTGAGTACTGCATCTAGCGCTCAAGCGCCAATATTAGAGCTCGAGTGAAAGGATGGCGTTATTTCGAGCTCTGACGTGGAATTGGATGCAAAATCAAAATGTGTATGAACACATTTTTTAATTCAGTGCTTGAGTGCTAGTTTTAGAGCTTGAGTGCTTGGGTAGTAATTGCACAAGCTCGACACGGTTTAGATGCGGAATCTAACGAGGATCTGACACACCTACTGCCTTGGGCTGAGGTTATTGACACACACCAAAAAATCGTTAAATTTAGTGCGTGATCAAATAATAATTTATAAAACTAAATTAACCCCAAAAACGTAGTACAAGGGTTAACCTAGGTTGTCTCTAACGAAGCAATTTCCAATCCAATTACAATGATAATAACAATTAACAGGGGGTTCAAATTGATGAATTTAAATAAAAAGAAAGCAAAACAAAAGTGAATCAACAATAATAAAATGCAATATCTTGCATACGGCGTTTCTAGATTCAAGGATTTATTGTCATCAATTCCTAAATTAATTATTCATAAAGGGGATGTTGTTATTAGTTGAAATCTTTGACTAACACACAATTCACTTAAGAAATTATGATCATCAATCCCTTAAGCATCAATTGCACAACCTAATTAGATCTATTAGTTCCCCAAAAAGTTTCCAAGTCCTAAATCAATAATTCTTACAATCGTCAAGATCTATCAACCTAGAATCAACTCTAACCAATAACATGTAATCTCTACATTACTAATTAGTGGTGGAACAAATCATGAATAAAAATTAAGCATGAGAATCTTCAATTAAATCCTAATCTAGAGTTACCGCATGCAAGATATTAAAGAAAATACGCCTCCATTGCATAATAAATAAATGAACAAAATAAAAGTAGAAACAGAATTGGAAAATAAAAGAAACCTAAATTAAATAAACTAAGAAAGTGAGTCAAAAATGAAAGAACTTGAACACAATCACAAGAGCTCCAACAACCTTTGAATGAGGCAAAACTAATAAAGCATCACTAATATTAATCCTAAGCTGATGAAAAATAAAAGGAAAAACTATGTAAAACTAATCCTAAAGAGTATCTAGGAGTTGATATTAGACGTTTTGTCAATTGTGTTCAACCTATGTCTATTTATAATCTTTTAGGGTCACAAAATAGGGTTTCAGGTCTCTGGTGGCATAATTTATCGTCCAGACATGTGCTGTAACTCCAAAAATGCCCTGCAGCAACACAGAAGCAAAAACTGGCTGCAACCCATAAAAACATGCTCCAGCACATAACGCTTTGGGTGCTCTAGTGCATAAAACGTGCTGGAGCGCATTTTTGAGACCCGCGGATTTCATTCCTGGGAGCTTCCTGACCCTCTCTACGCTCTTTTCTTCCATTCGTTGCTCCTTTTGCTCCCTTTCTTGTACCAACACTCGATTACCTGTGATTCTAACAACTCAAACACAAGATGTTAAGCGCATAGGTTGCTGGAGACAATTTAAAAACATTAAAAAATGGTGCTTATTTGCAATTTTCTCAATTATGCTCATAAAAGGACAATTATGTGAATCTTATCAATTAGCCATCAAAATCACATAATTCTAGGTTGCAATGCTCAATTATGGAGTATAAAAATATTGGATAAAATCCCTTTTTGAGTTATAAAAGAGGAAGTAAGGAGCCAAGAGAAATCATCATCCAGAGCTACAAATCAATTAGAAAAGAGTTTAGGGAGAGGATTTGAGAGTTACGAAGAAGATCAAGCAACGTCATCATTCCTTTTTCATCATTTTGATGTATTGTTCTTCTCTCTCTATCATTTTATGTTGTTTTCTATTTCAAGGATGAACTAAACCTCTTTAGCTTAGGGCTTTCATGTAAACCTTACAATTATGTTAATTTAATTGAGGTTATTCAATATATGGTTGGTTTGTTGTGTTATTTTATGCCATTCGTAATGCTTTGATCGCTTGATCACCATTTAATTGAATTATTGTCTCGTACACAACTCGAGAGGGGCAGTACAAGAGTGCACATGATAAAATAGCCATAGGTTGAACGAAAATCAGAGATGAGTCAGCGTGACCAATGTGGTTTAATCTAGGGATTCATAGATCAAATCAGGGTTCGAACTAGTTAGTTGCACTAAGAGATTTGGTTTTAATTTGTGAGAAGATAATTGCTTATTCTTGAGAAAGACTAGTAATTAAGAAAGGAATTCCAACCAGAAATCGAATAGACCATAGTCTTGATAATTGAGATTTTTTGGTATGCAATCAATTAGTAGGCTTCAGAACATGGTAATTAATTACACATCCACAATGACTAGAAAGTGAAAAATGATGGTTTTTATAACTTGAGACCCAATTTCATCATACCTAATGACCATAGAAGCTTAGGTGAAGCCTTTATAGAAATCAATCATCTGAAAAAATACAACTTTAATGGACAATGGGCTCATTATCCTTTTAATTAGGGGGTTACAAACTAATTGCTACACTTATTTTATGCATGGATGGTGCTATGTATGATTGATTAAGTATGTGAGTTAGTAGATTGATTATGGTTGAGTTTATGATTACCATATGTTATGGATCTGTTTGTATTCTTTTTGTGCCTATGAACAATTGCATAGTACATCAAAGAAAGTTTAAAGATCTCATTTGAGGCACCCTAGCATAACATGTAATTAAACACACTTATTGGTATGCTAGCAAAGGCCTGGCATAGGTTACCCCTAACCAGCAAAGGCACTAGTTATTAAAAAGGAAATGGTGATAACGGTCACAGGAATCAGCTCATATTGATCAGAGTCATACCACGATGTATATTAGGAAGGTACACCTCGGATCATACCTTTGGTGTTATGCCAAAGAAAAGAAAAGATAAATGATATGTTGACTGTTATTTTTACCTAAGTCATATGATACATATCTGATTAGTAAACAAGAAAATGTAGAATCCTATGACCACTTCGAAAAAAAAACTTGTGCAAACTGATACCCAAAAAGTACCTTTACATGTTATAATGATTTCATAATATGATAGCAATGCGATGCCACTTAGTGTACGACCCACTAATGAAACTTAATTTTCTTACGTTACATACTTCCGTATCATTGTCAGATGACGTGATCGCCTCCTTTCCTAGTACAAAAGGAGATGCTTGAGATTCATTAGGGTGTTAATCCCCAAACAAAAGTGGTAGATGTAACATCTTGCCTTTCTGTTATATGGAATACTATCTTTCTGTACAGGAAACAACATTTTGAAATATACTGATAACCAGGTATTTGTTTGAACCAAACAAACACATAATACATTATAATAATAAAGTCAGTCAATAAGATAAAAATAGTCTATTCAGCTAATAGAAAAAAATAATAGTTAGCTCAAAACTCAAATAGTTAATCCGGTAGAAAAATGTTCTCTTCTTGCTCTCCACAAAAATGTGCTTCTGTGGTCATATATGTGTGGTGAAAATTCAGTTTTGAAGAGTTTTATGTGGAAACTTTAGTGTGCTTAGATTTCTAGTTAAGTTTTTGGGTTTTTCTTGAGATTTCCTCCAAGAAAAATGTTTTTCCTCATCAAGAAACCCCAGGGAAGATTTGGCCTCCTTGAGTTCTCTATGGTTTCCATGTGTTATGTGACGATCCTTAGAGGAAAAAAAAAGGAAAAAGGTCATGTGTCTCGCTCAAGATGCAAGACAGAAAAGTCAAGCGCGCTGTAGCACCCTGAGCACACTTCAACGTGTCGCTGCTAACTAGAAAAACCTATTTTGCATTTTTTCCGGGTAGGAGAGGGCCCATCCAGCCCCTTGGCCATCTCTCCCCTATATATAGAGATCTCTTCCCCCTCATTCCAATTTGCTCATAGCTTCAAACTCTCATTCTCTATAGAATGAGTTTCTGCTTAGTTTCTTACTTTCTCTCTTGTGAAGACGCAACATCTTCACCTAGGTAAATAGCCATTCCTTTTTACGATGGCCTAGGGTAGTAGGCCCAGTGCCGTTACTATGGTAATGGTGGCCCATGGCAGTCCACGATCGCTAGGGCAATGCCAGAATGCCGTAGCGATGCAAAATTGCTACCACAGGGTCTGCAATTAAGCTTTCGTTATGGGTTTCTGATGTTGGGTTATGTTGGCCTTTCCAGGTACCAACACTACGCCGCTTGGAGCCCCCTAGTTCTAGTGCTCCTTAATTCCATGACATTCCAGGTGAGTAGCAGTCCCAACGCGTCGACGATTCCATTTTGGTGGTCCATCAAAGAGCCAGTTGTGCATTATAACATGTTATCAGATATTTATATATATATATGTGTGTGTGTGTGTGTGTGTGTGTGTGTGTGTGTGTGTGTGTGTGTGTGTGTGTAGGCTTAGTAGTTGATAGATGCCATGCT
Source organism: Nissolia schottii (assembly GCA_003254905.1). Classification (NCBI taxonomy): domain Eukaryota; kingdom Viridiplantae; phylum Streptophyta; class Magnoliopsida; order Fabales; family Fabaceae; genus Nissolia; species Nissolia schottii. The sequence continues at coordinate 31,537 of QANU01045265.1, read as the reverse complement.
TATATGATATGCTAATGTTATGTTATGCTATGTTAGGACAGAGACCTACAACTATAGAGATGATATCCCTTAGAACTGTTTGGTTAGAATTATATAACAGACTTTAATTAAGACTCCGGTTAAGGCATGGGTCATAACAAAGGGCAGGTTCTGGTTAAGGTAAGACTTGGTACTTAAGATGTCAGTTATGATGCACCTCTCTTACCTGAGAATCCTGTCCTAAATGTGGGACCTTAGTCCTTAAGCTCGGACTAATAAATAAGATTAACTAAACTAGGACACCCTTATCATAAGAATTAGACTTAGGTCTTAACAAATTGGGTAATCAAGCTAGTTCACCTAAAAGACTCCATGAACAGTAGATCATAGGGTAGAAAACTTAGAGCAGTGCGGGGGTCAATGACAGAGAAAATGGAACAAAGACATGGGGATGGAGACAGAGAAAATTCATGTCCCTCTAGGCCCCAATTCTGTGTCTTCCCAGACAAATATTTTCTATCCTCTTTGTCTCAACTTTAGCGAAGTATAGAAAATACGAGAATTTTTGTCCCTGTGTCTCATTCCTCTGTCCTGTCCCTAGCACCAAATTCAACCTCCTCCTTTTTCTTCTTCTTTATCAATTGTATTTGTGTTTTCTTCTGCTATTATGAACCAATTCCCTTTTGTATGGCCTTGATGTAAACTACTACTTGACAATGTTAGTCTAATTCGATGTTCAATTTTAATTTTAGCTATTGAGTTTTTCAACCTATTGTTAATGCTTATAGTTGTTTTATCACCAATTTTATGAACCGATGTCTCATATGCAACTTGAGATAGGGAGTGTGAGAATGCTTCTGGGTAGATGGAACATTGGTTGAATGAAAATTCAAGAGAAACAAATGTGACCTATGTGTTCGTGTGAGTATTCATAAAACATTCATGCTTTGAATAGATTAGGTTACGCCAATATATTAGGTAATCATCTTAGGAAAAGATATTGCTCGACCTTGAAAGAGGCTTGTGATTAGGATAGAAATCCTGATTGTCAATTGGAAGAGATCAATAATTGGATAACTAAGATTAGATTAACTGAGTCATTGGAAGGTAAAGTCAGGTGCCCTACATATTTCTCCCATTTGAACCAACCTTATTCTCAAATTAGTTTTTATTAATTTTAATATAACTTTATGCTCTTTCATAGTAATTGCAACCTAAATCAATCGTTACCCCCCCCTAATTCTGCTTACTTTCTGTTGTGTTTTTTGTAATTGACCTATTTTCTCATGGGTTCGACAACCTAAACTTTTGTACTTACTTTATTACTTGAACGGTCTGATATCTTTATTGGGATAAATCATATCATATTAACCTTCTTTCTCTCCTTTCTCCCTCATGTTTTTTTTCTTTTTTTTCTTTTCTTTCTTAGTTTTTTTTCTCTACCTTCTTGTCTTGGTTTGCATGTGAGTTGTCAATTTTGACTCGTACAAATAGCACCTCTCAAGAATAAAATATGAAAATTTTGTGTCTAACGTGGTTTTTTTTTTATTTTAATCTTAAACTAAATGTTATTAGTTTATTGGTCCATGTCACAAGGGCATGAAATCCCCCTGTCACTGGACATGGAAGAATGCACCTAAGAAAAATTAATTTTAGCAACTGGGATTCTAAAGACAAAATATCTTCGTCCTTTTCAACTTTTATAATGTAAACTGATCTTCCTATTATGACGGAGTTTCCACATAAAGCATTAATTTGTTGGCAGGCTGTGCAGTAAAAGAAACCTATTAACTAATGCCTTAAGTCTGGAGCAAATTGTTTCTACATGCAATATATATATATATATATATATATATATATATATATATATATGTAAACACGCGTGACTAAACTTTGTGGAATGTACATTTTGCTATATAAAAATTATATTAAGTGAATCAACAGGTACCAAATAATTAAGAGAGAGGGCTAGACTGCTAGTTTTAAGAAAAGTAGAGCATACAATTATAATGACGAATGTATAATTACATAAAATAGTTGACACTAGAACATGGAAAATCTCTTTACTACATCTTCGTTTTATGTTCTATAATAATAAGAAGAAAATAATGTTATTTATACACCAAAACTCATTTTTCACGCACATCATAGATTCATGCTCACTTTACATGATGTGATTATGAGTCTCATGACGTGTGTGAGAGGTAGACTTAGTGTCTACAGCTATGAAGCATGACACCGACACAGACACAAGACATGACACGACTACGCGATACGGCGACATACCAATTTCAAAATTTTACACAGGACATGGACATTGCATATGTAGGTATAAAACTACTAATTTTTAATACTTTCCAAACCTCTTTCGAAATATATAGAACAACTAATACATCTTTATGTGTCAATACTTACTAATTTTTTAAGGTTCCATATTATTATTAAAAATATTTTTTACTCGGACACAACACTGACACGATTCAAAAACCGTTTAAATATAGCTCAAACATGCTTTGACACAGATAATTATAAAATTTTTATTTAAACATTTTCAAACACGTGCGATACGTGTATTGGTGTCTGTAGTGTGTCAGACATGAGATTCTCATAAAGTTAAAAGTGTTAGTAATTCCTAAGTCTAGGTCATACTTAGTGTAGAAAGAATACTATTCAATGAGAAAAATGACGCAAGATGATGTAATGCTCATATAAAAGCTAGCTTGCATGGGCGGTGAAAGTAGTTGAGCACTAATTAAAGAGCAATGGCGGCGGAATTCGTACGTCAACGAAACTTGCCTTTTTAATGGGGCGACGACTTTGAAAGCCGTCGTATTTAAAGCCGTTTGTAATTTTAAACTCTTTCGTAGAAATGATTTATTATTTGAGACTTTTATTTGTGAGTTTGCATTTTCTGAATTGTTATTATATAAAGAGTTTGATTGTTATATATTGTTATATTATCATCTAATTAAATCATTTTATATGTATAGTTTTTTAAGTAATAAGTGAGAGAGTTAATTACTTTAACTTATGTGATAAAAATTAATTAGATGATTAAACTCTTATATAAATATGAGAATAATAGATTTAAATCAACATAGAGAAAAATAGATTTTTTAAGAAGGGAAGTTGTTAATTTTTTCTTTCAAATACAGAACTTAAATAAGTTTTTATTACCTAATAAATTGAAAATTTTAATTTTGACTCCTAATAAAAAAATTAATTTTGGTACGCAAAACAAAATTTTGTTTGGTTTAGTTCCTACCGTTGACTTGACTTCCCCTCCCACTGCCACCTTTCTTCCCTCATCCCCCCACTATCGTTATTGCTCACATCGCCCACTGCCACCACTCGACACCACCCTTGCCACCCCCACACCACCAATATCATGAAACTCTTAAATTTTAGTAAAATAAATTCCAAGAGGATCAATCATGATTTCGAGAATGAAAAATGAAGATTTGAAGATAAAATCTAAGCAGATTATGAGGTAATTTTGGATTAGAAAAGTAAAGATTTATATCAGATAAATGATAAATGAACCAAATCTAGGAATATTAAGTTTTGGCCAAGGTGCCACCATAGTGCCACAACAGTAGCACAAACAGAGCCCAACCCCCATTGGGTGCTCACAATGCCATTGCATTACAAGAATTTTGCGGATTAACGATGACAAAAATGAATTAACAAGAGATTAGCAATAGATTAAGGACCAATTTGGTCATTGCTATTCTGAACTTACTGATTAGCTTGGAAAACAATTTGGTCACTAATTTATAGTTAATTCATTTTAGTGACAGAACTATTGGTTGTTATTCCGACACTAATATGTAGCTATTTTATGATGAAAATGGTTTCTTAAGTCGTCGTAGATATGCGAGAAATTGTGTTGTAGCTAATCCCTTATAGATTCCTCAAAACATTCATTTCAAATTCATCACTAATTTGTAGCTAATCTGATGCGAGTATGACAAATGCTAAAAGGAATTTTGTCGCTAATCCGTCACTAATTCATCACTACAAAATTCAATTAATAAATTAATTTATTTTAAAAAAAATTTAATTTCTTTTAGACATTAATTATAATTATTAATTAATTACGTAACAAATTATTTAAGAAATCATATAAAGTAAAATATTTATGTTTTGCAAGTCCAAAACAAGATTTGGTTTCAAATCTTGATATAAGTGTGTGAGAAACTCACATGTTTATAAATCCAATGTAACTCCTTTCAACTTATAACAAAATGTTTGTCTTTCACATTTTATTTTAACCAATGTGAGACTTAAGAGAGTAACACTTGCAACGCAAAAATTTTCTTGTCTTGCCATTTTAATACTTTTGGTCATTGTTTTTGCCAAACTTCCAATGGACTATTGAATGAATCTTTAATTCTTCAAAGTTTAGAGGCTTTGATATAAAATTATGTATACACAAATGTAAATAATAGACCAAGAAAAGATGGAATACTAGCAAGTAAAAAGATGCTTTTAAACAACAAAGATTGATAAGAAATAAATGAATACTAATTTATTAAACATTAGTAATAAAATGATATTGTCTTATTTTATGCAAGTCATCCATTA
>QANU01045265.1:9859-26582 GCA_003254905.1 Nissolia schottii | reverse complement strand
CGTTCGATATCCAATTCAATTTTCTTAACCTTGAAGTTTGTTGAGGAATTTATGAGGGGTTTATCCTTCACTAAAAGTGAAATAATTTAGTTTAGTTGAAGAAAGCCATGAGGAATCAATGAGGGAATAATCTCTCGCTAAACAGAAATGTTAAATGTTACTTTAGCAAGAGATTTATCTCTCGCTAAAAAGAGAGTAAATGATTGAGTGTAGCTGAAAAGAGTCGTGAAGGATTAGCGATGACAAATTCTCTTACTAAATAGAAAAGTGAAATGTTAAAATTTTAGCGATGGATCAGTGATGGAAGCATCCCTCGCTAAAAGGGAAGTTGTAACGACCCAAAAATTGTTACTAATACACAAGAGACTATTTTCCTTATAAAATCCTCTTAGGAACACTTTTTGTAAAAACATGCATTTTAACTTTAATTAAACACAAATAAAAGCCTTTATTTTCTGAATAAACATAAACTCTTTTACAATGAACATAAATATACATGATAAAATGATCCTTCCTGTATACAATTGGAGAACTCTAGACACGACTCAATTACAAAATGATATAAAACTAACATGATCCTACAGATAGCTTCACCACAAGGTAATTGTTGACTCACGAATCCTGATGTCGCTGCAACTAACCAAGAACTCTATGTAATGCTTCTTCTACATCTTAATCTGCAACTGGAGAGAGAGGTTCAGGGTGAGAACTTTAGGGAGAGCCTCAAAGAATGACTGCACGCACGATGGCATGGGACATTTCAAAAACATGACATGTAGATGCAATACATAATATAATAGCAATCATGAAAACATTTATATAGACGTATGGATCATTAAATAAGAAAGATATCTAGACATATGGATCTCGAGCATTACGATCTAACTTATGAAGCACTACACAAGTATCTAGGTCACGACCAGTTGGTGATACACTACCCAAGTCCATAGATTCTTGATAGTTAGTCTAACGCACTACCCAAGCACCTAGGCCATGATAGCTAGGGATACGCTACCCGAGTCCATAGATCCCTGATGGTTAATCCTAATTCTCACTACAATGGTATCAAAGGTCAACGTAGGCTATCGCTGACTTACAGTTATATCCTAGATATAAATTCCTCAAAAACATTTCTAAAATAACATAAACACCTTAACTTTATAGCATGAAATAACTTAACTTGTTCATAATCATTCAAGCACATACAACATGTCATATTTAATGCAATTAGGATATATGGTCTCATGTAGTTCTAAAATTATTTTCATGAGTTTCTAAAATGGTTTTCATAAATGACTACTTTCATAAATAAAGAATTTTCTAAATAAATAATTATTTTCATAAATAGGAAAATTCCTAAATAAGAATTAATTTCATAAATATTAAAATAAAATATTAAGTTTCGCCTCTTAGGATTTCATAAAACATGCATAAATAAATAAATTCTAAAAATAAATTTGGAGCACGAACGATGAGAACTCCTAAGGGAGATATAATAATGAAAGGGAGAAAGAATAAAAAAAATTGGAGCGAATAGTCCCACTAAAAGCGAAATCTTCAAGCTCTTGAGTGAATTAGCAAGTCTAAATACTCACGAGAGACTTTTATATATAAGGGGAGCTCAAGACCCCCATAGATAATGGATTCGATGTGGGACTTTTGTACCGTGCCATTATAGCGCCCCTCCTTCATCGTGTCACTACAGCAGGCTAGGAGCACTGCAGCACACGTTTGATTCTTTTTTTTTTTCTCTTTTTCTTTTCTTTTTCTTTCTTCATCTCTTCTATGAGTCATTATAGAAGTGAAGGATTTAGTTTAGATTGAAGGTTTTTTGTGAGGGAAGAATGATGACATACTTTGTTGCTAAAGTATACTGATAGAATACTTTGCGAGGGGATAATCCCTTGCTAATAAGAAAACCAAAATGTTAGAAGTTTAGCAAGGGATCAACGATGGATTAATTCCTCGCTAAAAAGGAGAGGGAAATATTTCCTTTCATTGAAGAGAGTCGTGAGAAATTAGCGAGAGAAGTTTCACTCACTAAGTTATGTTAAGAGTTTGCAAGGGATTAGCGAGGGAATTGTCCCTCACCGTAAGTATTTTAACCATTTGCGAGAGAGTAGCGAGGGATTTGTCTCTCACTAAATGCTTTAGCTATGAAATATATCTTATAAAGGATCATGTCTTTGCTAATTTGTCGTTAATTGCTAACTAAATTTTTTGCCCTTCATTTTTCAATTTTTTTTGTTATGGATATATATTTTGCTCACTAATTCCTAGTTATTTACTCACTAATCAACGAGAGATTAGCGAGAAAATTTTCTCTCCAAAAATTTTGTCTCTAATTCGCATTTTTCTTGTAGTGGTTGTGACCAACACAACTATATCTATGAATAGCTATTCAAATTCGAAAGGGATTCTGAGAGTGGTTCATGTTATAGAAACCATAGGTTGAGCTAAACCAAAGAGTAATAAACAAGATTTATGTGATCTTGTGTGGGGTAATCATAGACCGTTAACAATTTGAATAGATTTATACCTCACTAAGAGATTAAGGGGCTAATATAGGACAAGAGGATTATTTGACCTTGAGAAATACTAATAATTAGTAACCACAACCCTTAATTTGTTGATTAATAGTTTTTGTAGAATAGTTGAGTGGACTTGTTTATGAGTATGCCTCAGTTTCGACTAGATGGATTATTTGATGTATTTTTGGCCATTACCAATTGATTTCTTGAATACCGAAGTTATTTTTGATAGATAAAATACATCGATAATTTTATGCTCGGTAACACTTTACTAACATATTTTGAAATCCATCGGGAAGTTTCGACAAATTTTTCTATCGTTATTCTAGTTATCAGATTCGCCTAATTAATTGATTATTGACTATTTTTTCGTTAGTAAATATATTTAAACAATTATTTTTAATTATTGACTGATTTTTCTGCTAATATTAAAAAATTATTTTTAAAATGAATTATTATTGATGGACCTATCACCGATGGACTTGTCTGCCGATAATTAAACATATTTAAAAAAAATAAATAAATTTCTACTTCTTCCACACTTGACAAGTGTTTCCTTTAAGCTACCACAAAGGGAGAAATTATAAAGCATACATATTACAACACAAGCCAACAATTACTTGGGTAAAAAGGCCAATAAATAAACCAATAAAAAAATATTAAATAATATAAAATCATACCAAGAGGTAGATTATGGTTAAAACCATACAAAATAGCAATAAAGGTGCCCACGTGAACAGTTGTTTTTGCCACCAATCCCTAAAAATAAGTAGAGAAATCACAAACATTAAGCCAAAAAATAATATTAGCTTAAACTTCAAAATCCGAACCAGAATAATAGTATTGCAAATAAAACTTATCAACTAGAACTTGGGCTCTCAGCCTCCTCGACCTTCTTCCTCTTTGTTTTGGGCTCCTCCGAGTTGTCTTCCTTCTTCAACAAAATCAACTCAAATAAGACCTACAAAAACTTAATATCATATAAATCTACCATAAGAAACCAATTTTTTGAATTCCAATGCAAAACCTTAATTCATAAATAATGTGAGTACTGGTGTTTATGCCCTAGGCCATTTAATAGACTACGCCATTTTAATTATTTTTCATTAAATAAAAGATATTATTATTATTATTGCATGTTAGTGTGCAACCCAATAGATTTGATATGAGATAAGACTAGTATAAGTTTAATTAGATAACTATGAGATAATTATGTGTGTGGACAAGTTAAACCTATAGGTAAACAAGATATTAGATAGACCCGCTATGAGTTCATTACATGATAAAATGTCATAAGTGAATCTTATTATATATGTTGGTCCTCATGCTTGAGATTGACACAATGTCCTACTTAAGGAACATTAAGTCTTGGCATAATCAAACATTACTTTTAAGCGAGTAATTATAAAGTTTATTGTTGAATATAATGTGATATATGTGGTGGTCAGTTATTAATCAAGACAAGATTTGTTTCTCTCTTAAAGTGATATATCTTTTGGGCCCCTTGATATGTAAGACTGAGAAATGCATAATCATGCTTAAGTAAACTGAAAGTGTTTCAGTGTTACTTGAATTGTTAGTATTACTTGAAGATCTAGAAAGTATGTTCTAACAAAATAAGGGTGACATTACCCATGCCTTATGTTCGAATTAGATATCGAAGAACAAAAGGATGAGTGATATATTATATTAATTTGTTAAATGGACTTACTATTTATCATTACTTGGGTTAGTCATAATGTCTCACTAGAGACCGTTTATGATTGGTAGATCCAATAGTGTATTGTGCCTACTGCCAACGTAATATAAACCTATTGGGTCGCACACTAACAATGAAATGAATAGACTGGGTTAATTAATTATGAAATTCAAAATATATATTTTGGATATTTATATTATGAGATAATATAAAATGGGATCTTCATTTTATTACATGAGATATAATAAATCAGGTTCGATTATGTTCAAATTTTCAGATATTTATATTATGAGATAATATAAAGTCATATCTTAGTTTTATTACATGAGATATAATAAAATGAGTTTGACTATGTTTAATTTTAAAGCATTACATCTATTCCTGGTGTGATTAGGAAATGATTTAAATCAAATTAAGTTTTGATTGCATTTAAATTTAAAATGAGAGATTATTTTCTTAACTGTTAAGATCACATTTCTACCTATAAATAGAGACAAGGAGAATTGTAAAAAAAAAAAAAAAAATAGAGAGACACATAACATGAAGCTTTCATTTTTACACACCATTAAGTGTAGAGATTGAAATTGTCTAAACCCAAGAGCTATTGAGAATCACATGGAGCTAGCAATTAAAGCCTATTTAGGATTTGTTCGTTTGTGGATACTAGTAGAGGGCAGTCATTCATTTGAGTAGTGCCTCGAGTCCTTGATCCAAACAACAACGAGCAAGGGAATATCACACTACAACTAATGTGTGTTTTACTATTATTTATCGAATATTTTGAAATACATGGTTTCTGTGGTAGGATTTTGCAAATCCTTTTTATATATTCTGCTGCCTTTTTGAGCCTTCATTTGCTATAAAATCCAACAAATACCTTGTCAAAGATTTTAGAGAGAACTCCATATTCGAGGTTGTGGCATCATGGGGGAGGAGAGTGGAAGAGAGAATGTAGGGGTGAGATCGAGGTGGTGGAATCGTCGACAAAGAAAGGGATTCATGGGATAAGTTGTTAAAATCATTGATAGAGTTTGATGGAAAATCCGTCGGTATGAACAAAAATGAAATGTAGGGTTTAACGCACAAATAATTATTTATTTACCTAATATCGATAGATTTATTAAAAAAAACATCTTTTTAATATCCGCCATTAAATTCGTCAGAATGTATTTGGAGCCAAATATTGGCAAATAGCGCCACGAATCACCATAAATTTAACGGCGGAAAATTTATATGTCAGTAATTTTGGAGACTTTTCTTGGTTTAGTTTGAAAAACACGTTTCCAACAGATTTCTCATACAAAATCCGTTAATATTCCTGACGAAAAAAAACCATTGGTAATACCGTTGCTATTTAGCGTTTTTCTAACAGTAATACTCTTTTTTTTTTCTTTTGAATTTTTTTCACTAAGTTTTCTCTTAGGGAGGGAAGTTAATGAGGCTTGTTCTGTTTCTTGCCGTTAGGCGCAATGGCTTTGCGGGTGTTCATGTATATCTTTGGGGGTTAAGTCATTCTCAAAGAAAATTAATTGTCCGTTTATACATTATCTCTAGAATTATTGATTTATATAGTGTAACTGATTCTAGCAATAAGTAAACTACGCTTATAAATAGAAGCTTTTCTTGTATATAAAATACATTTGCACATATTCAGATATGTGCTATATGTTCTTGTTCCATTTCTAACAACAACAAAAATGCTATACTCCTAATTTCATACACCCATACATACAGTATTAATAATGCATTTATTCTCACGAGTGCACAAATATTACAAACTTGTAAATGATACTTTCAATTATACTTATGTATATAAATATAAGATATATGTATGATGTACGGTTTTTGGTGTACGTGTAGCAGAACTCTTCTAACAATAGGAACTTAAAGAGGGAGAAGCCAGAGGTTGATTAGGTCAATAGAACAACAATTGCCTCAACAGTAGGTAGATGACGGTGGGTTCGAGTTGCCATAAACATCTATTTGCAGCAATTAAATATTACAAAATATTAAGCTGGTTCGAGACTCATGACATTTTACAAAATATTATATTGACCTTCTTTATGTCATAAATTCTAAATTTTAAAAAATTAATAAAACCCATTTTTAATATTTTACATTTAATTGTGGGATGGAGGTAGAGATTGTTGATTGAGGATTTTTTCTATTTAAAGCTAATTTTTAAAATTTTAAAATTATCTTGAGATAAGAAAAATTAATGTAGAGCGGACAAATGAAGGAGTAGTAGTAAATATAATTTCATTAGACCTAAGAGACTGTAAATCATCCTAACAATTCTGAAAGATTATTCTAACAGTGTTTAATTATATTTTTTGTGATCAACAATAATATTTAATTATATCATTAAGTAAGAAAATATATCAATTCTCTGTTCAAATCAAATAATAAATATTTTATAAAATATTAACACTAATTTTATCGTCCAAGAATTGCTATCTCTCGTGCAGGATTGCATCTATAGTAGGATACTTATGATCACGGCAAACGAAAATTAAAGGCAATCATGAGTACTGTAATAATTACTAACTTAGCTCTATATACACTTTACACACGAGTAATTATGAATAACCATTTAAATAATTAGGTGATTTTTCTTTATGAAGATAGCTTTGTATATGTCAAAGAAAACCGAATAAATTTTTGGATAAGACCTCTTTTAATCTCATAATTATATTCAAATAAAAAATATTTAATTTATCTTTTAATTTTTGGTCTTTTTTTTTACACTTAATCATATTTTATAATATAAATAATGTCATTATTTAAATGTGATTAAATTTTTAAAAAGATCAAACTGACTTTTTTTAAAAATAAAAAACTAAACTAATGATTTTAAAAGTATAAAAAATAAAATAATTAATTAAGTATAATTATAGGACATAAAAGATGAGTCCACCCTAAATTTTTAGTCTATTTTATCGTATAAAGTAAAAGTTGAAAGATTAAGAAAGTGAAGAGAAAATAAAATATAGCGCTAAAGTCTTAATCATTCATACTTGTACGGCAAAAACGGTGCTCCATACAACAGTGAGAGTCAATGTTGGCGGCCACGTCGTGATCATTGTCCCTAAAGTTGTCTTTTATATGGTGCAAAAGGAATCCATAATCAAAGGTAATCTAGATAAGCACTAGGCAGTCCCTACCATCATCATCAACATATTATATTCACACGACATTTTGTTACGGATTAAAATACGTGGCCCAACTGGGTCCAACTAGGTTCAATGTCTAACGAAAAACTCGTTAGGCTAGGCCCATTAAACCTAGTGAGATCGACTCATGACGCCCATTACACGTGTATCTTTTGTCACTGTGCGCACAACTAATGGTCAAGTTTAACGACTCCAGTATAATCTCAACTAACAAACTTGCAAGGGTTACGAGGTGGACCTAACGGATTCGATCTTAGGTAATGGACCTTCACGGGTTCGAATGTTAAAAATTTACGGTAGGACAAACAAATATTTTGCATAATGCTCATCATACTTTTATTTGTAAATAAAATTAACCTCTTGCATAACCATTGATATGAACCTTTGACATAACAGCTTCTTGCACTGCTCACTAACCGTACCGCAATAGTGCTCCGGTGACTTTTTGAGGACTCCGAGCTTTCTTGGTGGATTCTTCAATGGACTTCACGGGCACTCTGACGCCCAAGTAAGGAATTTTATATTAGAGGGTTTATAATCCAAAAAGGGTTCTGATGTATACCTGGTGACCCAGGTTCTTTTATAGGTGAGGATTGCCCTTGGGGATTGGTGGGGTTGTTCCAGGGAAGTTCTTCGCGGTTGAGGATTTCCCTCGTGGGTGCCAAAGATCTCTTCGGAGATATTTTTGCGATTCCTGGTTAAGTTTTGCTAGATCCGTGCCAGCGAGCAGTGGGTCAGGTTGGTGGCCCATGACCTATGTAGCCCACTCTGGAGGCCCGCTCGTTGTCCTTGTCCGTAACAGGGCCCCTAGCTCGTATTGCGCAGCACAGGTGCGCAGTGTGAACTTTCTTCCATGGAGATATTTCTAGGTGATGTCCATGAAGTGCTTTCTCCTAGATCTCCTCTGCGGACTTCTTTGTGAGTTCTTGTCAAACATCGTGTCGTCTGCACTATGGCAGGGTTACAGGTTTTCAATCCATTTGCGTGTTGCACGTGTCCCTTTGGGTTGGCACTTCGTTTTTCGATGTCGCGCTCACTGAGGCATCATGATTGAATGGTTTTGAGCGGGATCTGTTTGGTTTTCCCCCCAACCCTTATAAATAGCATGCCTCTCTTCTTCTTCTTCATGGAGGCCTCCCATTTCTCTGTTTTTGCTTCTCTTTCATTTTCATTTTCATTTTCATTTTCCTGCACGTGATTCTGCTTCAGGAGACTTGCTTAGAGGGTTGTTGATTCTCTGAATTTGTGGTGAGTTTCTCTTTCTTTGCTTTTATTTTATTATCATCTATATTCGTTCATTCCCTTCGTCTTGTGGGAGTTTGCTGTTTTTGCAAGGCTATTTCTAGGGGGAAATGAGCTAGGTTCATTTCATGTAGGGGTTTATTTTCTTCAAAAAAAAAACATTTCTTTTTCTTCGTCTTTCAACTTGCTTTTTGACCATGGGAGGTTGAAGAAATTCTTCCAAGAACTTAAAGTTCTAAAACTGTTGTTCGGGTCCCACGAATGTATTTCCTATTGGTGGATAGACTTGGAGGTGTTTTCGATACCTTCCATTATAAGGCTGAGGCATTTTGAGGACTTGGAAAAATTAGTAGAGTTGATGGAGGAAGGGATTGATGATGGTGATTATAGGCTAGAGGTTGCCTATGTAGATAAGAATGTGTGTATGCTCCGTCATCAGGACGCCCCTCACTTCTTGTGGAGGTATGATGTCTTTTTCACTAGGTTGGGGGTCCGCCTTCCTTTCACGGATTTTGAAAGGTGGGTCATGGCGGCGTGTGAGTTTGGGCCTACTCAGCTGCATCCTAATGATTGGGCATTGATGCGTGAGTTTTAATGAATGTGCGAGGTTTTTAACATTGCTCCCTTTTTGCAGATGTTTTGTCGCTACTCACGCTTACCAATCTTCTAGGTGGTAATATTCTCGGGATGTGAGAGAAATACAAGAGTTGGCATACTTTTAAAGGTATGTTGGCTACACTGGTTTTTACGTGTTGGGAGGACTCCAATCAGGAGTTTAAGTGGAAATATTTTAAGGTCTTCATTACTCCAGGGAAGACGACGTTTTGGGAGGGGGACGACGACATTGTGGTGGCCCTTTGTTATTGGAATAAAAATATCCATTATGAGCGTATGGGAGAGTTGCTCGCGAAGGAAGGTTAATTGAGATAATTTTTTGTTGATCTTGTCAAGGATGGGCTAATTATGTATTGGTAGAGGGTCCTTTGGATGACACCCATTTATGTATTGGTATTGCTCCTATTTCTTTTGGTAGTTGCACACTTGTATTGTCCTCCTTTTCCGCGAATTTCTGATGTGCTTTTGTTGATTTTCAGGTGTCCGTTTGAGTGGCAGTATGGTGGCTGGCGATAGGTTGAAAGAGCTTCAGCGGAGGATAAATGTTGAAGTGTCCATCGCAGCTCAAGGCCTACGTAGAGGTGATTCTCTCACAAGGGAGGAGGTGATGGTTAGTTCTCCTCCTCGGGCAACTAACGCGGGACGCAATTAGAACCTGCGACAGCATAATCTGCGGGATCTAGTGTGCGCAGAAAGTTCACGCATTACAGACAATTCTTCCTTTCCTCCCAACACTGCTCGTGCCATCAACTGAGCGTGGCCGAGGAAGTTGGATTATGAGGGGGATCCTTGACAACAGTGTCATCATCAAGGATGTTTGTACCCAACTAAAGGATGTTCCAGCAGAAGATGCTTTGAGCAATGCCATTCGTCTTCTTACTAAGTCGATAGGGTTGGTTAAGTTTGTGTATGACCAATTTCTGAACTCGGAAGTACTGAAGGCCTCTAGCAAAAACTTTGCGAGGAACGGGAGTTGACCAAGCGGTTGATTACAAAGAAGAATTCCCTTGAGGAGCAAGTCTGCTTGAAGGCTCAAGCTCAGAGGGAGAGAAAGAGGGAGGTTGTTCGGCTACAGGGAAAGTTTACTAAGGTGGAAATTGGCTTGAAGGCCGCTACGGAGGAGTGAAGAAAGCTTTTCGCGCAGCTCCAAGCTTCTGAGGAGATGGCGAAGAAGTTTGAGGCCAAAGCCGACAAGTACAGAGCGGACTATCGTGCGTGCCTTGACTTGACGCAAGAGGCTGTGGATAAGGCCTTTGATCTGACCATGGGGCAGTCCACTATCATTTCCGGGAATTTGACTAGGGGGCTATGTCTCTAAAGAAGAGGTATGATCTTGAGACCGATAGCATTGAGGATCTGGGGGATTGAAGGTTCTCAGCAGGAGGCCATCCTGAGGGAGTAATAATGACAAAGTCCCAAGGTGACCTCCGTGGAGGGGGAGTAATGATGACAAAGTCCAAGATGTCCCCTTTTGTCCTTTTTTTGCTTTTTTGTTTAATAAAAATATGACCTTCGTGGTGCTTTTGTATAGGCTAAAGTTTGCTTTAGGTGAGGTTTAGGATTTGGGGTTTACTATGTAAAGTTCTTTGCCATTGTGCTTATTTGTATCTCGGATCTTTTTCTTATGTAAATGAGTATTTTTCTAACTTTAAATGATGTAATGAAATATTCTTTCGCTATATTTTTCTTTTAGTTAGTTTGACACCGTGTCACGGGGCATGGCGCTCGTATTTGTCTTTAGGCTTTAGCCTGGGCTTGCGTATTTGCCAGACAGTATGATTTCTCAATGCCCGAGTGATCAGTTCAGGGAATGGTGTGCGTTATAATACGCTTTAAGTAATTGTGTTTGGCAGTTATGTGATCGTGGAACTTAGGAGTAGATATTGCCATGATAATCTTCCTTTATTCATTAGTGAAGACTTGAACTTAGTCTCAATTTACAAAGAAATATGCAGAGTGTAATATTTATAATAGACAAAATGAGCCAAAATAAATAAAAAAATGACTAAGTTACATGAGTGATCAAATGTAGAGTCTTCTCAGGTTCATTGCATTCCACGTTCGAGGAAGCATTTTTCCATTCACGGCGGACAGTCTGTAGGCACCATTGTTTAGCTTCTCTGTTACCACGTAAGGGCCCTCCCGGTTGGGGGCCAATTTGCCTTTTCTTGGCAGTGTGGGGCCAATGTCCGCTTGTCGCATGACTATGTCTCTCGTGGAAAAGTTCCGCGGTACCACTGTAGCGTTGTACTGTCAAGCTACTCTTCTACGGATCGCTTCTTCTAGGTTGTGTACTTCATATCTTGCTTCTTCAATGAAGTCAATCTCTTCACTTCTTGCTTGGTTCCAGGGAGAAATACTGCACGCGAGGGCTACTTTCGCCAATCTCCAAGGGGATTATTGCATTACTTGGGATGAAGATGAGGGGTTGTAGGGGAGAGGGGAGGAAAAAGAAATAGGTAGTTGGGGCATTTGATGGAATGTGTAGGGGTAGTTTAGAGATTTTAAGGGATGACTAGGAGAAAGAGGAGAGAAGACGAAGGAATTAACAAAGAGAGTTAATAGATGGACCAACATGAAAAACGTTTAAAATTTTTTAGGGATTAAGTTGACACCTTATTTTTTAGGGACTTAGTTGGCACTTAGGTTATGTTTGGATGAGTGACTAAGGAGGTAATGACAAAAAATGGAATGAATAATTTCATTAAAAGTGTGTTTGGATGTAATTTTAATGGAAGGTGTATGATGGGCAAGGAGGGCCACTTTGTCCCTCCTTGGCCACTCAAACTCACCATTTTTTGTCCCTCCAATTTGGAAAGTCAAGGAGGGCAATGCCTTTTTTTTGTTCCAATCCTTCCTTAAACTTGTGACACATCCAAACAAGAGGGTGGCTTGGTGTGAGTCTCTCCCTTCCTTGCCTCTCCCTCCTAATCCATTAACGGCGATGCCCTCCTATCATCTGAAAAGCTTCCAAACATAGCCTTGGACCAATATTTAAAGGCCTAGTTGGCAATTTTCCCAAAAGAAAAATAAGCGGGAACAAATACAAAATAATAGAGAGAGAGCTTTTAGGAACAAAAACTAAATGGGGTAGAGTTGAATCTTAATTAGTTAATGGTGAAATTGAATTTTTATTAAAATTTAAGGTTGGCAGAATCTTTTCAATTGTTTGAGAGCTAGAGTTAGCTTTGTAAAGCTACTTTTGATGGCTCCCAAAAGCACTCTTGCCTCTCAAATGTTGGGAGCAAAAGCTCTCTTGGCTTTTCAATTTACTAAACACTAAAACATGACTTAAGATTTTTGAAAATAGGAGCAACTCATCAAAAAACTTTACAAAACCTGGCTTAAATGCTTTTTTTTTTGCCCTTATTATCATGAGTACAGTTTTCTACAATTTAAACTCTTTTGCTCATCAAAAAAAGAAACTTAAACTCTCTTATATTATATTTATTGCTCTACAAAATACCCTAAAAATTCTCAAAGGTATATTTAGTCTAAACACTCAATATTTTTTTTAAAGTATGTTAAAATTAATTGATTCCTTAAACTGTGTGTCTGTGTCAAAAGTACTGATATCTAATATTAGACAGAAGAGGTAATACAATTAGGCTTTGTTTGGTAATAATATGACTCTCCAAAAGTTGATGAACTCTCTAGACTCTCTAAAAGTTGTTCTCGAAAAGACATAGTAGTATTGTTTGGTAAAATAATATAAAAGTTATTATTAATAAGCAAGTTCTGTTTCTTCAAACTTTCTTCTCTTCACCATTTTCACATTCGATTAAATATTCTTATCTTTCTGTTTCCATTTTTTAATGCTTTGCTTTTTGTACCATTTTTGGTTCCTTTGAGGGTGCCTCCTTGCTTTCCTTGCATTTTCTAGAAATGGGGTGTGCGCCTTGTGCATTTTTTTTATTTTTATTTTTAATTTTTACCGCTTGTAATGCCTGAAGATAGTGGTTTGTTGTTTTTATTGAGTGGGAGGGACTTCTTGTCCTCCCTCTGTGACTGTCTTGCCCTCGCCAGTATGTGAGAAATTCCTCTCTGTGAAAAAATAACAGTTAAAGGATGTAAACATGCTGACATTGATGAACTTAACTCATCATGACATCATCTGATTCAAACAAGAGTTGGTATGTGCTCTCAGAGAGCACTGCAAAATAAAATAACTACTTGGCTTATTTTCACTAAGGAAGGAAAAAAAATAAATTTAAATCTAACATTTGTAATGGTGGAGATTTTTTTAGTATTACAGCATCTTTGTAAATGTGCTCAAAAATGGGAAAACGGCAATAAGTAATCGCAAGAGCAGAGGCGTGTCGCTCTTTCTCTCTCTCCTACTCAACCTGCCAGCTCCGACAGGCATACTTCGCGATCCATCCACCCCACGAGATGACCTTGATGTTGGTCTAGATCTCTCCAAGTCATCCCATCCACCAAGGCTCGGCGCTTCTTGGCTGCCACTATCAGCTGAACCATTATTCTCCTCCTCAGCCACCCATGATTGGTACCCTGTCCTCCCCGTTCTAGCTCTCTGGTTTTCTTCTGGTTCTTCCTCAGCTCTGGCGCGGTTCATACCGCGGGGTTTCCTCCTCATCCGATACTTGCGCTTTGGTTTGCTCTCGGGCTTTCCCCATAGTTTCTCAAATGCTAATGAAAGTGCTGACTGGCCAAGGGGGAGTGCCAATGCCATGAGGAAAGCTTTTGGGCCAGTAGATAGCAACAATGACCCTATGATGATAGGGAGTGCCCAACCATAGGATTTGAAAACCTGCACTGATAAAAATGAAATACATTGCATCACCTCACAAGGACAAAGATGTTGAATAGATGTGTAAACACAATTAAGATGATGTATGTTTTCCATAATGATGTTAGACAATAGACAGATTACCACAAAATTCCTAGTTGCTTAATTCATAATTTGACCATTTTGGGGAGCATTATGCTTTTAACAAGACAGGTAAATGATGACAACCAATATCTTCATAGAGTGGAATAAATTAAAACCAGCATAAACTGATGAAAGTAGACAATAGATACTTTGGAAAGCTTTTAGAGCCTTCAATGCATCAAGTAATGAGAAAAGAGCTGTGCAACATTTTACAACCAGCACTATTAAGGATGCTGAAAGTATCAACAACTATATAGTGCTTTAATTAAATTAAAGGCGTTTACAACTAGTTCAATTTTGTATGGGGTTGAAAAATGGCAGTAACAAATTCATGGACCAGTTTCCCATATAATTTTAATAATAAATCTAGGTTTTGAATTTTTCACCTCCACTTTCACTCTCATGCCAAACTAAGCCTGAAGGAAAATGAGAATGAAAAAGATACAAGTTTTGAGATAAGGCAACAGCAAAACTTCAAGATTAGATTAAGATAGTTAGTGCTGCCATTGTTTAAAATGCTTCATAAAAAATCCAGCAATTTGGTGGTTTTCTTTAAATAAAAACATTGATCTCTCCACTATATGATGGTTTCACAATTCAGTGGTAGTAGCCATTATTGACAAGTCAAGGTTTACCATATTAATTTAAATAAGACATGCTTATATAAAAGCAACAGAGTAGTAGGTTCCAGTCGCCCCCAACTTCATCATTCCGAGTCCTATTTACCTAGGACTTCAATTAGAAACATCAAATCTATCAGCAAAATATCAACTATTTACATCTAGAGAAACAGCTGAGTTGAACATACGTTTTAAACTAAAATCTGTTTGGGTAGTTCGTTCCTTAGATCTGCAGAGAATTGTGGAGATTTAAATATACATTCTTGATTAATATGAGCTTGGTCGAATAGGTGCCTTCATCTTTCTTGTATCTTTCTAAGGAAATACCATTTGCAGTCTATCTTGACATAAAATTAAACTATATGCTTTATAGACTTGGAGTAATAACAATTGAAGACTTCCAGTGAAAACGGTAACTTGTGTCCATTACCAGTAACTTCTTTAAATGCAATGCAATGTTTTATTCTCATGCTGTGCTTCCTGAATAAGATAAATAGACTAGAATTTAGCATGCATAACTAAATTATAAAATCTCAAAGCATTTATATTGGCCGGTGAAATTTCAGAATGGAAGGCAAACTAAATTCTGTATGCACTGAATTATAGTCAAAATATATCGACTAGGCAAGGTCCTTGCCTCAATCAAGTGCACCTCACAGTAGGAACTACCTAAAAGCACCATACCTCAGATGAGACAATGCTCACCAGGGTGTGCTGCTTTTGCTCGATCACTCAAGAGATGCCTTCAACGAAGAATGCATTGAAAATCAGTTGTCTGCCAGTTTTTTAAACAACCATTTTGCTCTAAATTAGATGCAGAGAAATATAACTCTACTAAGACCTTTGTCATTAACTGTACTTCATGTCTTCATGCAGCTGTAGAAGTATTTTTGAACAGAAATATATGAATACATGTGACTTTTGAAGGACAGTTTCTTACTATATAGCACTCACAGCAATATCTCCCATATCATTGGTTTCAAGTTTTGAATTTTCATAGAAACCAACCTATGTTATTTCTACTATAATTTCTTTTACGATACTCAAGGTGCAATAACTTGTTAGACACAATACACTAGTTCCAAAAAAGCTGCGATATGAGAAAAGTTAAAACATGGCAACTTAATTTCTATCATGCAATACCTCCATTATTATTCCTTCATTTTCGAAGAGAAACAAAACATTATATAAACTTTGAACAGTATCCATGGTCCAACCAGACATTCAGGTTAAAATATTACTTCCAGTCAGTCTGATAATGAAATCAAACTATATTATGTCTGTCACAACTGTTCCAAACTTTTGTGTACAAGGCATATTGTGCTCCTTTCAATTCCATGTATTACAACAGTTTTATCAGACAAAATTTGTAACTGTTAGAATGGATTAGAAAATAGTAAGAAAAGAATAGAAAACTTAAAGAATCTCTTATATTGCTATAGTTTCTGATCAAGGTGACCAGAATTTCATTAATCCAAAAAATAAAAAAAAGTGACCAAAATCCTTTTCCATCTCTCTCCAATCTGTTATATAGCTAACCATATCCTGCGCACCCTTCCAATTCTGTTACACACCACATGACAGGGCACACACACCATACATTCTCTCTCTCTCTTAATAAACAACTACCACTAGGAACCTGGTATAGATGAACCCAAAGAAAAAATGCTGTTCCAATGCAGCACAACTAATTTCTATTTTCTTTTCCCTGGATAAAAGATATTCACTTTTACTACTTTACAAGCCAATGAAATCCATTTCCTGCATGCAGAAAAATGGGAAATCAATTTATTAGACATAGTATCTTTAACATCTCTTGTGTAACTTCGACCGTTACCATTACAGAGGAAAGCTCTCAAGGTAAAAGTCCCATAACAAGGACCAGAACCCATGCTAATTATGAACTAGTGGAAACAAGAAAGAAACACAAAAAAAAAAAAAAAAAAAAA
>QANU01045244.1:0-11211 GCA_003254905.1 Nissolia schottii | reverse complement strand
GAGTTATCTGAACAAGAGTGGGAAGACTACTTGAGCCATTATGGGGTGACGACTTCACCATCTTATCCCTACCAACCATGCCCCGACCCGAGCCTTACTCATTTTCCCCTATCCTACCAAAACACATCTACCACTACCACATGAACCTCAACCATACCCATATGACTCATACCCACCATATCCTTATTCACCAGAGCCCACATATTACCATCCCTCTCCACAACTTCCACAAGCTACCCCTGCACCTGAAAATTCTATGTTACAAGATATGTTTAAACTGATGCAGGATATGCAGGCTTCCCAGAAGAAGTACGAGGGTGCGTTGTCAGCAATACAGAATGAAATCCAGTCAAACAAGCAGTCACAACCGAGCAGCTCGTATCATCTTCCCTCACAGACTGTTCCAAACCCTAGAGCAATTGCACCACAGGTTGAAGATTCTGAAGGCTTTGGCAGTCATGTTGACGAGAAGGAACCTAAAAGAAAAGCCAGAAAAGAAAACTCTGACGGTAACACTGGAGCAGAAGCCTCGAGGCAGACTAAGGAATCTAACAGGTGTCCGAACCCATGCAGACAGGAGAAGCACCTGTCCCACTTCCCTTTCCACACAAAGGTCCCAAACCTAAGTCCGCTGATGGGCTTCAGTTAGAAAAAGAATTTTTGGAGACATTCCGGATGGTAGAGGTGCTGGTTGAGCCTGTCAGTCTACCTAAATTCCCTCTGTCTATTCCATTACTCCCATCATTCCCTCTTCTAGCCTTTCAGTTACCACCAGTCGAACTGCCCCCTATGGCACATGTTCCTCTCCTTGGACCATGTAAGTATGCTCAATTGGAAACTGATGGCCAGTTGCGGACCTTAGGTGAAGGGCTTTTGTGTGGAAAGGGAAGTGGGACAGGTGCTTCTCCTGTCTGCATGGGTTCCGGACACCTGTTAGATTCCTTAGTCTGAAGATTCCCCGGAAACGGCACCAAAAATTTGATGAAAGCTTTTTCGCAATGGTTTTTCCCTCATGTTTAATTAATATATCCTTTTTACAGCTTTCAGATCCTCAAGGGATCCGATTGCAGTATAGTCGGGTATAATCGTCTCCTCAGGGATTGTGTGTTATGAAACGACCGACTTGTTGTTATTTTAAGCTTGTGAAAAATGGTTGGTTTCTTGTTTAAAACTAAGAATGATAATTCGTAAACAAAGTAAAAGATAAAACAATGGTGATGTTTAGTTTAAGCAAGGTGAGAAAGGTGTTGGGATTTTCAGTGACAATGTTTCTAAATGCAACCTTAAACTTTATGAATATGACTTATGCATCTTCTGATTTTACCGCCACCAGTTCTTAACTTAATCATCTTTTCTCAAGCATGTTAAGATCACAAGTCTCCTTATTAAGTCATCAAATGCCTTGCACAAACTGTAATAAAGCAACTTGATGTTAATGCGGGCGTTTAACACGATTAGTTCTTAGCTTCCAGTTATGGCAAATAAGAACTAAATGAAGTGATCTAGGTCAAACTCAAACAATTGTAACTTCCGTTCTCAATTTTTAAGCATAAAATCAAACTTCGCATAGCATTATTATTCTTAACTTGGTTTTAACTTAACAAGCATAACTTCCGCTCATACAAGCAAGTCTCAAGATAAGCATCACAACACTACAAAAGCTAGCATTAAGCACAAGATCAATCATTAAAATCACAAGAACTTCATAGAATCATAAACATAATAGAAACGGTTACATTCAAGAAACAAAGCACATTAAATCCCAACAACAAGAAAGTTTAGCTAGACATAACTACAAGTAAAACACAAGCTTACTAGGATTAGTACAAATGTGGATTGAAGAAGAGTGGTGAGTTGTCTCCACACGTTCACCACGACTCCAATCGTAGCAATTTCGGCAGCAATTCCTTATAGGAATTCTTCTAAATCCTGGCTACCTTTCTAAACCTAACTTAACTAAAATATGGGGTGAATGGAAATGAGTGGAAGAAGTGAAAATGGATGGCAAGGGATGCTCTTAAGCTGCAGGGGAGCCCTCTATTTATAGGCCCCGGAATGGCATCTTCGCTCAGCGACAGGGTACCATCGCTCAGCGAAGCAATCTTGGAGACTTTCTTTCTGCTACTAGAGGAAGGTTAGACCATGTACAGGGATAGTTCAAGAAGCTTCCTAGTGGGAATCTTCATCCAACCCCATTTTGAGTGATTAAATGCTAGATAACCAAGCCAAAGCGGAGGCTCAAAGCTTCAAGGCATCAAAGGAAAACCTCAATGCTTGGTTTTCAACAGAAACATGGTTTCCAGGACCATGACATGACTCATATGCTATGGGATCCAGGTGGAGACTATCGTAGCAAATTTTGGTGGATGTTTCTGGACCAGTTCAAACTTGATCCCCATGACCACCAAGGAAGTTGCTATCAACGTCCAACTTAAGGACGATAAACAAAAGTGCTGGGTGGGAGACAACCCACCGTTTGTGAGCTTTTCTATCCTTATCTCTTATTTATTTGTTTTATCTTTGTCTTTATCTTTCTTGCCCTACTTTGTGCATCAAAGCTAGTATAATTTTTCAAGTGTGGGGTGGGGAAGTTAAAAAGTTTTAACTGTGCAATACTTGTGACATTCATTAATTAGGTATAATTTAGACTAGTTGATGATTGATTTGTGCAATGTGCATTGATGTGTTTTAATTATGGCATTATACTTGATTGAACATTTTATAAATCTTGGCATGATTTAATCAATTGAATAATATTACCTGGTAAGCTTTTGAGCCGTTTATAGGGTGACAACACTACATGTCATTCCTTTCTTTGTTGTGTGTACACTCACTAGTGTTCAAGTCCAGAACTTGCCTGATTCTTTGCATCACACTTTACCTTTGTATATGATATGTGATATGATTGAGGCATTTCTTGTACATCTAGCTTACATCTCCATATAAACCTACCCTGCATAATCAACCCATGTTAGCCCCTTCGAGCCTTGAACCCTTTTATTGAATGATTAGCACATTACGAGCCATTAACCCGAAGGAAAACCATGATACACCTAGCTTTAGGGCTTAGGAGAATTATGGTCCATTCGTTCATATGTGCTAAACAATAAAGCGTGGGGTTACATGAGGACATGTAACATTCAAGGTAGGGGGTAGAGCAATTACCCTATTTTACTATCCTACAAATGAGCAATGCATACTAAAAATGTGTGGTTTTAATACTCAATTGATATGTTTTGCACATCAACCTCTTTTATAAGGAATTGAGGAAAATGGCAAGTTAAGGTATTATTTTACTCTTGAAATTTAATATTTCTTTTGTAGTTTTCTATTTTGGAATTACAGGAAATGAATGTTCAAAAGGATCATTGAAGATATGAAGAGAAGAAGTGGAAAAGGGACAAAAGAGGAAACAAAGAAGCAAAAGGACGAAAAGGGAAGCAAACCGCTCAGTCATAAGAAACAACCGCTCAGCGGTCGAAATTAGCGCTCAGCAGTAAGGCAGCAAGCGCTCAGCGCACAAGAAGAAACCGCTCAGCGGTACTGAACAAATAGCCCAGCGATGTTAAGTTAGCAAGCAACTTGCACCGCGCATTTAATGCGCCAGCCTGGTGCCAGCTCAGATTTCAAAGCCGCCCTGCAAAAGCTGACCGGAGCATTTAATGAAACCGCGTAAGCCGCCTAAGTTGACTTAGCCACTCAGCGATGCATGCCAAGTGCTCAGCGAAACTTGTTTTATCGCTCAGCGGCGATGCTAAACCGCTGAGCCGTCCTGTTGAACCTTGGCCTATAAATAGGAGGCCAAGGTTAGCATCCTTCCATCATCCCTCCACCCTTTCCCCCCAAGGTCTCCTAGGCCGAAACTCTTCTTTTTCCTTTCATATTTCTCCACTTTTTACATTTTAGTTCAAGCACTTAGATTTATGTTAGAGTGCTTTGTGATCTTTCAAGATTTGTAACGAAGTTCTGCCGAATTTAATCCAGGTTCTATTGTTCCTATCTTTCCTTTTCTTTATTTACTTTTTCATTCTCTTCATTTACTTTTTCCTTTCCTTTATTTATGCTTTACTTTTCTTTACTTCTTATGAGTTTTAAACCTCCAACCATGGAAGAGTAGTTTCTTAATATCTTGCATGCGGTAACGCTAGATTAAAGATTAATTTGAGGTCTTGCGCTTAAAGATTATGCATGACTCGTTCCACCCTTAATTAATGATGTAGCGATTGCATGTTATTAGTTAAGGTTAATCCAAGTTAATGAATCTTGACGATTGTAGGATTTATTAAACTATGATTAAGGAACTTTTGGAGAACTAATCAGATTTGATTAGATTGTGCAATTGGTGCTTAATTAATATGGGTTTTAATGTTGAGATCTTGGTTTTAATACTTGTATTAACAAATGCTTAAGAGATTGACGATCGTAGTTTCTTAAGTAAATTGCATATTACTTAGAGATTTCAACTAATAAACAACATCTCCTTTCATGAATAATTAATTAGGAACCAATGAGAATTAATCCTTGATCTAGTAATTCCGTATGCAGGATATTGCTTTTATCATTGTTGTCTTACTCTCGTTTTAATTTCTCTTTGATCGCATAAATCTCTTTTACTTTCATCAAACAAAACCCCCTAATTTACTTAAACTATTGATTTGGTTCTAAATTGCTTCTTTGGGAAACGACCTAGGTTAACCCCCTTTACTACATTTTTGGGGTTTTCTTGGTTTATAAATTATTACTTGATCGCGCACTAAAATCTAACGACGTTTTGGTGAGCGTCAGTGATCTATTTATGGTTATTGTGAATATGTGATAAAATGCACATAATATGTGTTTTATGCCTTGAAATGATCTTGCATGTGTTGTTAATGATTTGATGAGGATAAATATTATGTTGCATATTGGTTGCATTCACGTTGTTTTGTGATTCTTGGATGTTCATGTGGTTGCTTGTGTATTGTTGGAATATATGGTGTTTGAACCTGAGATGAATGTGAGAAAATGAGAGAAAACAACCAAAGAAGTAAGGCTGAGTGATTCTGCGGAGATCCCTGGAGAATTGCTGAGTGGGCACCAGGAGTGGTGCTGAGTGGGTTCCGCAGAGGTTCCCTGGAGTTGCTGAGAGGGTTACATGGAGAGTGCTGAGTGGGCACCAGGAGTGGTGCTGAATGGGTTCCGCGGAGGTTCCTTGGAGTTGCTGAGAGGGTTACGTGGAGAGTGCTGAGTGGGCACCAGGAGTGGTGCTAAGTGGGTTCCGCAGAGGTTCCCTGGAGTTGCTGAGAGGGTTACATGGAGAATGCTGAGTGGGCACCAGGAGTGGTGCTGAGTGGGTTCCGCGGAGGTTCCCCAGAGTTGCTGAGTGGTTCCCTGGAGAGGTATGCTGAAGGGTTCCGCAGACGATCTCTTAGCAAGGTGTAGTGAACGAGGACAGAGCATGAGCATCGAGCCTGGCATGCATTCATGAGGCAGGGTTGCTGCAGGACTTAGGGCGACCATAGATCGCTAGAATTGAATGAACTAATGTGCAAAGATGGTAACTTAAATTAGGGAAAATAGTTAAGTCTAAAGATGGGCCCCGACCATAGAGGGTCGGAGTAGCCCGAAGCTATGACATAGTTATATAAAATAGGAGCCCCTCCTTGGCACGTCATACTTGACAATCCCCTCCCCAGCCGTGCGAGACGGACTAGGTTATGATGATGTTACGCAGAGAATGATCTGAACGCGGGTTTCCACCCGAACGAGAGAAAAGAAAGTAAGGAGCTCTTGAGCTTTTATGTCATGGCATTTAAAAGACAGGTAAGATGCCCACGAAGTTCAGACATAAGAGAGAAATAGAGATTCAGTCCACGAAGTTCGGACTCAGGCCTTAAAATCATCCACGAAGTTCGAATGCAGATGATTAAGTCGTCCACGAAGTTCGGACGCCGTCCACCAAGTTCGGACATAAGTGAGTAAGTCGTCCACGAAGTTCGGACGCATACGAGCCTCACTCCTAGTGTCACCACCCGTCGTAGCTGGAGAAGGGATGACGATCCCCCAGTCTACATGGGAGCGATGGCAACCCAGCAGCGAAGAAGGATGCGGCCACAAGCACGTAAGAGAAACCGCTATCCCCTTGTGCATTACATTTATGTGCTAATTGTATAAGCTGTATGATTATATCTGATTATGCATGGTTGTGTATATATGATTATAAATGCATGTTAGGTAAACCGTCCGTGAAACACGTACAAGACGGTCACAGTAGCACCGTGAGTATGGTTAATAAGCACAAGAACTTAGTAAGAAAGATTAGATCCCAGTCACCTAGTAATTAGATAAAGCTGCCCAGGAACTTAGGCAAGAAATAACTGGTAGGATGTCTAGATGCATGTACACTTAGAGATCTCCTGGACAGCCGTAAGCATAATTGAGTAACCAGATCCCCACTACCCCATAGTTATCCACTGAGAACCACCGTTCTCACCCCCACTCACTTATGACTTCAGGTGAGCTAGATGACGACCCCGCCGAAGAAGCGGCAGATCCTCCACAGTAGGTTTAGGACCATAGACCCTGAGACAGGGGAGGAGGAGGAGCTGTGGTCAGTACTTGTGGTGAACCGTCCCACACCCCTCCGAGTTGCACCACCGGCTATCCCAGAGCCAGAGACTCCCACCGACGGCAAGCCCACTCCCTACGAGAAGGACGTGGAGGTTGATCCAGTTTCCGTGAGACTGCGGCCGCCCAAAGCCTATCGACGAACTGCACGGATGAGGACGGCCAGAGACTACCGCTGCCAGTTTGCGCCCTCATCACCCGAGGAGGATTATCCCATGGAGATCGTGGGGGAGGAGGACGAGGCAGAGGAGCCGGAGCAGGAGGATGAGGAGGAGGATCCAGAGGAGGAGCCCAGCGAGGATGAGCCAGAGATCTGACCGGCCCTGTTCCCAGACCCCGTCATCAGTGACGACACCTTTTTGCCAGTAGCCTTAGCTATATGTGTACTTTGATGGATGTCATTTTGTAGCCCTGACAGTATGTACGGACCTAGGATATGTATAGGCCCTTATGATGTATTAGTACAGTATCTGATGCGTATAAGACCCTATGATATGTATGTATGACTTTCTGACATGTATGGCTTTAACTGTTGGACCCACTTGGTACTGTTTACTTTACTGCTTATGTATGTATTTGTATGACAGACGACGCTCGCATTTATCTGTTGTACAACTATATGGGACTTATGATAGTTCACACGCATGGCTCTAGTCTGGCGCATAACAATAACTTATGTTTAAAAAGAAAAACAAATGGGTCCGTACTTTCAGTTAACTTAATTATTTTCCTAAGTAAAGTAGGGACTATCAGTATTCCCACACAGCAGATAACAACCTAGCAGACGCAGATTATGACTTAAGCATAAGCTGCTAACCTAGGGTGTTACACAGGCCGCTCAGCTCCTGGGATATACCGCTCAGGGGAAATCCTTAGCCGCTCAGTGGGTCTTGACGAATTTCAGCTCCTAATTCCTGCAATTTTCCATGTTCTACAAGGTTTCTAACTATCAAGCCTTAAAGCATTTCTTACATCATTTATTACCTATTTCTACCAACAATAACCATCATTTCTATTTCTCAAAAGAATCGTTTTCATCACAAATCGCACCACAAGTTCATGCTTTCCTAAACTATGTTCATGTAGCATATAGCATCTCTAACACATATAGCACATAATCACATAATCATCATCAAAGAAGATATACATAACAAAAACCTAACCTATCCTAGCATACATATCACATGAATATCATCAAACATCTTAGACCACATAGACAGTGGTTATGTCAGGTTTACCCATGTTTTTCCCAGTTCTGACGGTTCCAACTGGCTCCTAGCTTGCTTTGACGCCTCCTAGCTCCTTTTCGCTGAATTTTTTCAAGCTTTCCTTAGGTTTT
The DNA here is from genome assembly GCA_003254905.1 of Nissolia schottii. Taxonomy (NCBI): domain Eukaryota; kingdom Viridiplantae; phylum Streptophyta; class Magnoliopsida; order Fabales; family Fabaceae; genus Nissolia; species Nissolia schottii. Next base: position 3,266 of record QANU01045244.1, on the reverse strand, counting down.
GAAGGGATTTTCGTGGCTAAGGGTTAGGGGATTCCTGGAGGAAGTGGACTAAGCTTAAGGCAGGCGGTGTCTGAGTCTCCGACTTGACAGAACAACAGTCGATCGGGCAAACGGACAGAGTTCTGGCAAGGTTTCCAATTCTCCATCTCATTTTTGGTTTGGGGAGGGGGAATTTATAGCCCAAGGGCTGATGCCCCTTTTACCATTTTGCCCTTGGCCCCAAAATTACAAAAATGCCCTTTTAATTTCATTTTCTAATTATTTAATTAGTTTGGATAATCCTAAGGTCAAATCAAGTCACATCAAGGCATATTTAATTATTTTTCTTGAGAAACCTACCTCCCCCAAGTGATGAATTAGATTTGGGTCCCACCCAGTCCTGTTTCGCTTGTTTTTGATCGTTCGCAGTCCCGGTGCATCGCGCACAGTCGTCCTAAAAATATTCCGCTTGTACCGTCGCAATCCTCTAATTACCCCCACCTAGAAATAAGGTTTGTTCAAGGCCTTTGTGAATTTTTCTCTGGAAGAGTATTTTTTACAGATACCTTTGATACATCGTTGAGCTCCCGCGCTTGCGGACAACTATTCCACTTGCGGTTTCGCTATCTCCCAAACTTCCCAATAAGGTTGTGGGGCTAATCTAAGGTATTTGGGACTTTCTCCCAGTACAAGTTGAATTCCCGGAGACTTGAGACTCTGCTCAGTTCTACTGGCTAGACGGGGCTAAACGGGACTGTTCTAGTGTTTGTGGAATCGTCCGAAATTGACCCGATTTCCGTTTTCCCGACACTTTAAGTTTTTCATCCATCTCTAGGGGTCGAGAGGAATCATTTGAGTGTCAACAGAGTTTGGAAATACCAAACAGAATAATTTCTACAGACACTAGAGTCCTAGGTAATCAGGCCTCTACCTTCCTGACGTCTCCAGCGTGGCTAGCGTTCCCGGGCATCCTATTTTATTCCTAAACTCCTTGGTACTCTATATTCCTTCTATTCCTTTCAGACTCTCCCTAACTCCGCACTTATCCACCTGAGCCGCATAGTCCCGCACATCCGGTGCTTGACGGACACCTACAGCTCACGCTTCCAACCTCTAATGGAGTTCGTTCACGAGTTTATTATGCGAAATCTTTGCTAAGGAAAACTTGGATGTTACAGCTATTGTTGATAAATGGCTATACCGTCGGGTTTACCGTCGGTCATCGAGCCGATGGTAATCAACTTACCGTCAGTTATACATGTCTGATTTAACATCCCGACCCTTTCCTTACGAAAATTTCGCTCAAATTCTAATTTTTCGGGATAATTACGGCACGTTAGGGCATTTATTGAGGCTGAGAAAATTATTTGGAACATTAATTGCTTCCAGATGTCAATCGAAATAAATGTTTCGTGGTCTTGCGGGATGCCGCAAGGTCCGTGCCAATTTCTACCCAAATCGGAAACCCCGTCAGGTCCTAAAGGTATTCGTAAAGCATACTCCCAGAGGAAAGGTGTTCCCGAATACCTTAATCTGACATGCCACTAGGGCAAGGGGAATTGGTAGATCGCGGAGACGTGTTCGGGATATTTTTAGGATATCTGTACGCGCGCAAAAAATGATCAGTTAGATATTTTTATAAAATAATAATATAATATTAGATTTTTATAAATTAAAATAAAGGAAAAAGAAAAGGAAAAACGGGAAGCAGGGGGGACGTCCCTTGCCTATAAGAAGGGCCCCAGGAGTTCCTTCAGATGTAAGGAACGGAGAGAATATTTGGAAAAGTTACACTGTCAATGTCCTGCCAGCACATCGCGGTTCCGTTATCGACCTTAGGAAAAATAGGAGGAATACACCCAAGTGACGAGGACAGTTCCCTCATCACGGATCTCGGACCAGAACGCACATAGGAAGTGGGTAATCCTAAGCCCACTGTCTATGTGGATTAATTATTAGTTGTGTATGTGTTTAATTGTCTATCTGACTGTAGATCTGAGTAGTAGTATTTTGGGGGGATATTGGTTTAAGAGGGTTTTGTGAAATATTGGAAAATGAAACGCATAATTATACCAATTGGAACTCTAGGAACAGTGGAAATTCAATCGAATGAAAGCCAAAACGAGCTTTCCTTCGAATAAATTCCACTACAGTCGAATGAGGGCGAACTTTGGGATTTCAATCGAATGAATCCCCTAGTATTCGAATGAAAGAATGCCGAGGGAATTCAGTCGAATGAAAACCTATTCCAATCGAATGAAAGACCTTTGAGGGATTTCATTCAAATGCCCCTTCAAGTATTCAAATAAAACCTGGCAGACTTGAGACTTTAGTGGTTCTAAGGGATCCAAGGGGTACACAATAGTCTATTTTTGTATAGTAAAGCATGCATCATGAGGAATGGGTTGTGTATAGGTGTTAGGGCAACCCTAGAGAATTAGAGTTCAATCACCTAATGCATAAAGATAATAACGGAACTTAGGGAACACGTATATAGTTATATGTTAGGAAGCCTTCTCTTGGCAAAGTCTTACAGACAAGCCCCTCACCAGTTCACAAAGTTGGATTGGTCGATGTGTTACCTTGCCATCCTTACAAGTTCGGGTTGGTTAAGGAATCAGTCGCCCCAGGGTGGATTAGTTCGAAGAGGTTAATGACACCGGAAGGTAGAGGATGAATAGAAAAGGCAGAAGTAGAGAAAAAAGTGCTAGCCCGGCAAGCCGGAACGCTTAACGAGATAAAGAGCTAACCCGACAAGCCGGTATGCCTATGGAAAAGATGCACTAACCCGGCAAGCCGGTACGCGTAAGAGATCCCCAACGCCCCCATGCATTATACAACTATATATGTACATATGTATGATGGAATGAATGATTGTGTATGAGCTTATATATATATATATATATCTTGTTATTGGTTTGTGTAATATTGATAAGTGCCCAAAATACACAATTTTTATCATTCAAAATGGCACTTATCCGTTATGTTTTTAACAATTTATCTAATTAATTCCCCATATTTTGTAGGATATTAAATATATTTTGAAGATGGATGCAAACATAATTTATGAAGAATAATCCCATGAAGAAGGGAAGAAAAGGGCAGAATTGGAAAAGAGCTTAAAAAGAGGATTCTGGACGAAGGCATCGCTCAGCGAAGTACACAGAACCGCTCAGCGCTCAAGACCTAATCGCTCAGCGATATTACTCTAATCGCTCAGCGATAGTACGTCGGCAGCCACTTGCGTCGGCGCATTTATTACGCCAGCTGGAGCCAACTCAGATTGC
>QANU01045172.1:0-14758 GCA_003254905.1 Nissolia schottii | reverse complement strand
AACAACATGCTTCTCTCCAATCTCCTCTACAAAGCTATCCAATAGCTCATACACCTTTTGCCCTGTCTTCACATACTTAGAAGCATTCATACCCTTCTTAATCAAGGTCCAGGCATCAGACATTATGGAGCGTCCAAAACGCAACCATTGCTCCTTATGAGGCTTCAACATTTCATTTGTGATCTCTAACTCCTTTTTAAGGAGTGGAACTCCAAGTTCATGATAGGTTGCTGGCTTGAGATATGGACCATATAACCCAATAGCTTCAACCATTTGTTTATAGCTCTTTGTCCTTGAAACATTGAATGAAATCTCATTCCTATAGAAGAACTGAGCAATGTATTGGATTGCTCTTGCCCTTGCCTCTTTATCATAACCATCCTTGATGTTTGTTTGTTGGTGAGTTTTTCCTAGTTTCATTTGTCCTTCTCGGATCTTAGAAAGATGCAAATCCATAGGCCCCTTCACATTTTTTCCTCTCTTGGGTGGCCTAACAAGGGTAGAAGGATTTGGAAGCCTCGGTTGATCTTTTTCCAGTTCTAATATATGAATTTCTTCCATATCCTCTTGCTCATCATCACCTACTTGAATATCTCCGAGATATGCTGCCTTCTCTAGAATCTTCTTCGCATAAACTTCAAGAAGTTTTACATCCACTGGGACCTCCTTACAAGAACCAAGATCCCTTCTCTTACCCATTTGGTGCTGCTCAGCTCGAGTGATTCCTCCACTTGTGACTTTTCCACAAAAGTCACGCGTCACAATCTTCTTATTGTTGATGTCTTGCAAACTGTTCCATTGCCAAGCAAAGTCAACATTTTCACCTGTGGGTTTCACCAGTATGTATGTGTGTGTTATATACATACATACATATATACATACATACATACATATATATATGTGTGTGTGTATGTATGAGTGCGCCTGGCTGGTTGAAAGTCATGAGTTCTGCATACTCTCTTCTCTTAACCTAATAACATGGTATCCAAATCCTTTGGTTCCTAAAGGCCTCGTACAACCTTTCCCACTCTTCCTCCTTTTTCTCTTTTTNTGGTTGCTAAGGGATATGCTGAAGTTTATGGTATGGACTATTCTAAAACCTTCTCCGTTGCGAAACTTACCTCTCTGTGGCTGTTTATTTTGCTGCCTGCTTCTAATGGCTGGCATCTTAGTCAACTTGATGTTAAGAATGCATTTTTGCATGGTGATTTTCAAGAAGAGGTGTATATGGAGCAACCACCTGGGTTTGTTGCTCAGGGGGAATTAGGTACAGCGTAAACTTCGCAAATCCTTGTATTATAACAGTCTCCAATCAAGTTTGGGTTACAACAGAGTGCGTATGATCATTCGGTATTTTTCAGACAAGCTAGTTCTGGTTGCATTCTTCTAGTAGTCTGTGTTGATGATATCTTCATTACTAGGAATGATGATGAGGGAATTGTTGCACTCAAAAGCTGTTGAAAATAACACTTAGAAAACAAAAATCTTTCAACTTGGTCAACAAAAATAGCCAAACTGATCAAGTTGCACTTCCAACTTGCTATACTTGCTAGAAGAATCATGAAGGATTACAACTCATTTTGAGTTGTCAAAGGATAAGGTTTGAATGGTTAAAAGACAACTTGTTCAAGTTTCTACAAGTTGTCCATGTTGAATCACAAGTTGATAAAGACCATGTTATGTTGCTAGAACCTAGAAGCCTCAAGAGACAATGTAAGTTGTGATGATATTAGAAGCCTCGAGAATTAACTTGTCAAAAGTTAGCAATTTGACCAACTTGAAGAATACTTAACTTTGAAGCAATTTTGTTAAACTTTTGTGCCTATAAATAGGTCATGCCTTGGAACCATAAATGTATTGCATTCACAGCCTTGTGAATCAATCTGTTACGTCCCCTGAATATGTTAGAACAGAAGAGAGAATTGAGGTAAGGAAAATTCCACCCTTGCCCTTTAGTTGCAGCAGAAGAAAGGAAAAAAATAAGGAAGATCAAGTCAAAGAGCAAGTCAAGATTTCAGAAAAAGATTAGTTAGGATTGATTAGTTAAGATTTGATTGTTAGTTAATTTTAATATTAGGATTCTATTAGGGGATTTAAAATTAGATCATATCTTTTATCCTGTTAGATAGGGTAGTTAGGAAACAAAGGTTATAAATAGAGGAGCTCTCAAGGGGTTTAAGGGAGAAGGAAATCAGGACTAGACCAGGCTAGACACCCCACTAAAGACTCATCTATTGCTATGTCTTTTCTTGTTATTTTAATATTCAAGGAAAGTAACCTCTAAGGGTGTTGTCCATCAATAAAATTTCATTTTATATAATTTCCCTAAGTGTGATTGATACCAGTTGTTACACAATCAATGTCAATTTCTCTAAGTTTTGTGCATCTATTAAAATTATGTGTGGATATCCAATTTCTCTTTTAAATTCATCTTCCTTCCCTCGTCTAACATTTTTTTATCCAACAAGTGGCATTAGAGCCACTATTGGTTTTGGGTCTGAGAGTTTCAAGGAAAGCCACAAATTTTAACCTCTCGCACACTTTTAAATCATCATGTTTAAATCGTCACACTATTAAACCCCTTTTTGAACTCTACACACACAAATGACACTCATCAATGTTCCTCACACACCACCCCTTTCCTTCACAGGAAAAAAATACCACATTAGCTCTTCCAAAATGCAAAATTATTTGGAGGTCTTTGATCTATGGGATGTGGTAATAGAGGAGAAACCCATGCCACACTTGCTTGCAAATTCAACTGTTGCTCAAATGAAGAACCATAGTGAGGAGAAGGCAAAAGGATCCAAAGCCAAAGCTATACTTAAAAAGTTCTCTGATATCATCTTCAACAAAATCCTAAAATGCAAAATTGCCAAAGAGTAATGGGATACGTTGAAGGAGGAGTATCAAGGTAGTGATAGGACTAAGCCAATGCAAGTCCTGAATTTGGAAAGAGACTGAAGTCCTGTTAGGTCGTTTTTGGGACCCAACAATCAAGAACAAATAATAAGGATTGGATAAGTAAAATAGGATATTATTGAATAAAAATCAAGAGGCTGGTTCCTCTTCAAGGGTTGGTTCCCTTAACAACTTAATAATAAATTCACACCCTAACCTAGGGAGGATACTCCTATTTATAATAGTTTTTATTCCTAATTTTACTCCTAAGATAATAACTAGATAAATGCTAACAATTAAAGATAAACTAATAAAGATAAAATAGATAAACTAACTAGTTGTTATCTTATCCTTCCTAGTATAACCTTTCCATATTAAGGGGGCTTTTCTTTGATCCTAACAATACTCCCCTCCAAAGCCTGAACCTTGTCCTCAAGGTTGAATTTGGGAAACTGCTCCTGAATCACAATTAAATCCTCCCAACTTCTTGCCTTGCTGCAGGCACCCATCAGTGAACTATATGACATTATTCCAACACGTACTCCTGCTTTACGGGCTTCTTTTAGGACATCAAAGGCAGCATCCCGCTTTTTAGCCATGGGCTGCATTTCAGTTGCCATATCTGCTAAAACATCAAAAGCATGATCCACTGCTCCTGATTGGGCACATGCAGCTATAAGTGCATTGAATACAACACTATCTGGCTTCACATTCTTGGATCTCATTATCCCATGAGCACCAAATGCTTTAGCTACTTGCCCAGCTCTAGTATAACCATCAATAAGTGCCCCATGGGTAAGAACATTGTTACTATTATGGTTCAAATAGTTTTCTTCCCTATCCCTGAGAGAACTACTGCCTTTCCTCAAGTTTTTACTTTCATGTAGTGGAGGGTAGCCAACTCTATGCCTAGAAATTGGTCTCGATCCTTCAACATACTCTGCATTTTGTAAATAAACATCTGTGGATGATTTGGATCCTTCAAGTGTGGTATTTTCCATTGCTGAGGGCATTACTTTTCTATTATTAGTAGAAGCATGAGGAGATAATGACTTTAAACTATTCAGTGGTGACGTGGGACGTTCGAGCCCCTCCATCTGTTACAGGACTTCGGTGAGCAACCGTTTGACCTTTGTCATCTCGCCCTTGAGGTCTGTCATCTTGGCTTCAATTGAGAGCTTCCAAGTGCCCATTAGAGGGCAATCAGAGAAGAAAACAGGTGCGCACCAGAGAAGGAGAAAAAACTGCGGACTGGACTGGACTGCACCGGTGGTGACGGCGGCGCGGAGGGCGACAGCGCGGTATACGGCGCTAGTTCGAATCCGGCAGGTCGGACCAATTTGTTAGTTGTTTTTGGGACCCAACAATCAAGAACAAATAATAAGGATTGGATAAGTAAAATAGGATATTATTGAATAAAAATCAAGAGGCTGGTTCCTGTTTAAGGGCTGGTTCCCTTAACAACTCAATAATAAATTCACACCCTAACCTAAGGAGGATACTCCTATTTATAATAGTTTTTATTCCTAATTTTACTCCTAAGATAATAACTAGATAAATGCTAACAATTAAAGATAAACCAATGAAGATAAAATAGATAAACTAACTAGTTGTTTTCTTATTTTTCCTAGTATAAACTTTCCATATTAAGGGGGCTTTTCTCTGATCCTAGCAAGTCCTCTCCATGAAGGAAAAAGAAACAATCACTAAGTACTCTGATAGAATTTCAGCAATTGTGAATGAAATTAGAGCACTTGGAGTTGATTTTCCTGATAGTAGAGTAGTTGAAAAGGTGCTTGTGACACTTCCCGAGAGATTTGAATCCAAAATATCCTCTTTGGAAGAGTCCAAGGATCTCACCAAAATATCACTTGCTGAATTGATGAGTGCTCTGCAAGCACAAGAGCAAAGGAAGGCCCTGAGACAAGAAAAAATTATTGAAGGTGCTCTTCAAGCTCAAAACATACCAGTCATGTGAAGCAACCAAAATTTCAACAACGGCAGAAAGGAAAAAAGCAGTAGCCGTGAAAATCCAAACTAGAAGAAATATCCTCCTTGTAAGTACTGCAAAAAATCAACACATCTTGACAAATATTGCTAGTGGAGACCTGATGCAATATGTTGTAGTTGTAAACATTTTAGACATATTGGCAAGGTCTACAAATTCAAAAATGAAGGACCTCAACAAAATTAACAAGCACAAGCTGCTGACATTGAAGTTGAGGAAGAATAAGCCTTCAGTGCCGCATGTTTCTAATCTGATAATACTAACAACACTTGGCTTACACACAGTAGAGGCACACACCACGTCTTTTGATGCCGAAATGAAAAGTAAAAACAACACTTGCAGAATTTATGTGTTAAGAATAATTTATGTTAATGATTGTAAATGATTTGATTTGATTGATTTGATTTAATTATAATCTTTTAAATATTTTATTGATTGTAGTTTGTCTTTTGGCCGTTGGGTTTTCAGCCTATAAATAGGCTCACCCTCCATTGTAATGGATAACCCTTATAATACCGTTATCCAAGGTTGTCAAACTCGAGAGTTTAAGTAAACTCGTGGCGTCTCAGCAAACTCGGATCGTAAACTCGACTCGTAAACTCGTATGAGTTTACATACGTAAAAAAATATGTTATAAGCAATATAATTAGGAACTAAACTTAATTAAATAATGTATTTATAATTGAAATTGAATAATGTTAACTTTAAATTAAATTAATGAAAGACATATCATAAAATACACCTTAATGCATGACACTTAGTGGTTATGTCATACTTTATTCAGTATATGTATTATTTTATAGTTCAATAAAACATAGCTCAATTATGATAAATATATGAAATTAACAAAATAAACTCAATATACATTATCTAATATAAACAAAGTTAGGTAAGTATCTAACAAAGTTACAAAATTTGTACATTTTGAGGTAAACTCGTAAACTCGTAGGTAGATTTTAACTCGTGAACTCGCTAGTAGAATCAAGAGTTTACTTAAACTCGTACGAGTTTACCAAAAAAGAGTTTACATAAGTGTTAACTCGTTTTTGTGTAGTAAAATCGTAAACTCGTAAGAGTTTAAGAGTTAAATCGAGAGTTTAACAACCATGCCGTTATTTCTTATTCTCTGTATTTTCTCTGTAGTCTTTGTTGTGTCCATTTACTAGTTTTAATCAAGATGTTTAACATTATGAACCAGATGGTGCAGAGCTGTTATATGTCAAAATGAAAAGTAAAATTGTTTCACTAGGGTTGGGAAGCAATAGAAAAATAGGCATATTTTGCACAAAACATTTATGAAATCACTATTGAATTTGATGTTTGTGGTACCATGAAGGTTGCATCCTTAAATGATTCAGGTATTGAAAACCAGTTGATTATTGCTTACACTCCTCAACAAAGTGGTGTAAGTAACTGTTAGGTCGTTTTTGGGACCCAACAGCCAAGAACAAATAACAGGGAATGGATAAATTAAATTGGATATTATTGAATCACAAAAACCAAGAGGCTGGATCCTCTTTAAAGGGCTGTCTCTCTTTTACAACTCAATAATTAATCCCCTCTATCCTAACTTAAGGAGAATACTCCTATTTATAATAATTGACCCAATAAAATTAAAAGATAAGACTCCTAATTTAAATCCTAAATAGACTCTTAAAATAATAGACTCTTAAAATAACTAGATATCCCATATCCTAACAAATAACGATAAATACTAACAAATAAACTAATAAAAATAAACTAACTAGGCTGCTCCCTTGTCCTTTCAGTCCCGTCTAGAATAAACTTTCCATATTAAAGGTTATTCGTTGATCCTAACAATAACACGAAGAACAAAACTATTTTCAAAAAACATTCACAAAAACATTTTTGGAGCTCAAAGAAGCAAGAAACAACTCAATCAACCGTCGAAGCTGAGAAAATTGCAGCTACTTCAGCTGTGAACCAATCAATAGGGTCAAGAAGACCTTTATTGGATCTTGCTATGAACAAAAGAATCTCACTGAGATAAAATTTAACCACCTTTCTACCATAGCAGTTTCAAAAAACCTAGTGTTCCATAAGTTAGAATATTCTAGGCAATAATTAGCTGAATTTAAGGACATAATGTATGGGCAATAAACTAGGATATTCTAGGCAATTATTTAGTTTTCTTTTATATAATTCTGCTTGTAATATCTGATCACTGTGTTTATATATAATGACTGCCTGACTGGTTGAAAGTCGTGGCTTCTGCATACTCTCTTTTGTAAACTTAATAACATGTTTGTTTGCTACTTCTTTTGTGTGATGTTGACCTGAGTTTTTGACGTTGGTTCTCTGTTATGTGCTCTAAATATCTGATTCTGTTTGTTCTCTCATTGAGAACATTTTTGGCTTTGTGCCTCGATCATCTGATTATTCTGCTGTTAGGTGCTCTGGTTGTCCATTGTGTGCTCTGTTTGCTTTAGTTATCTAGTATATAACTTGGGCTGTTTTCTTTTAATTTTATGTGTTGTCAGATGCGTTTAAGGTCTTTTATATTATGAAGTATTCCTTTAACTTGACTTGTGACCATATGCATTTGTTGTTGGAGTTTAATTAAATGTTAGTTGCGTTTTTGAAGTTATTTTGCTTATTATAGAAGAGAGAGCAGAGAGAGCACTTCCGTATTTAGTTAGGATATCGATCTTGACTACCTTTGATTGCTGATAATACCTTGTTTCTTTGTTTGTGTTCTCATGCATGGATTTCTTTCAATCCCAATATGCATGCATGTAAAATTAGTTGGGTTACTGTTTTAAACAGGTGAACTGTTGACAACCAAGGAAGCACAGAAGAGACATCAACATTATGATGAACTTTCATTGCGTGGTCATTTCTCTTCTGCACTTTTGGTTGTAAGGGAGCATCTTCCATCTGGAAAGGCCTGCTTGAGATTGAACATTGACGCCACAATGATAGGAAATGTTGCCCGGTTTGTTAATCATTCGTGTGATGGTGGCAATTTAAGCACAAAGCTAGTTAGAAGTTCAGGAGCTTTGTTCCCCCGCCTTTGCTTGTTTGCTTTAAAAGATATCCGAGAAGATGAAGAGCTTACTTTTAGCTATGGAGAAATCAGGAAAAAGTCCAATGGTTTGCCATGCTTTTGCAATAGCTCAATTTGCTTCGGAACATTGCCCTCGGAAGACACTTGAGACATATTTCTTGTTTAAGTTGTAGCTTTCAAAGGAATTCTGATTTGTTGTTTTATTGAGATGAGAGGTTGTCTCATTTTGAGGGATTGATGTAGGTCGAATTTAGCAGAGACTAGTTTTTATTAATTTTGTATATAGGTCAATGCAGACATTGAAAACCAGAAGCAGTCTGCTAAAATATTCTTGTAGCTGGTGGGTTAGTGTTTTAATTGTCTTATAGGAGTGTTAACTACTAAAGTCTACGTGATACAGCTATGAACGCAGTAAATATGTTGAGTTGTCTTCTGCTCATTTTTGACCCATGCTTTAATTGGACGATTGAGGATCAACTTATGCTTTGTTAGAAAACTTGCATAAGTTTGTTTAACAGCATGACTCTAGGATTTAGGACATAGCAATTAAGAGGCCAAACATTTGGCGTTTTGCTTCGTGAGTTGTACTTGTGGTGTCTCAAGAATACACTGATATGTTCTACGAGCCTTCTAACCTGATCCCTAATATATAAAATTAATAAAAAAAAATATGAAATTGTTCTCTCTTGTTTCATCTTCTAACTTCTTTTTTCTCTTCTCACACCTCTATTGTCCCATTTTCCACTGCCCCACAACCATCACGCTGCCATATATTTTCTCTCATCTACTTTCTCTGTAATGATTCAAATTAGATCAACAACTCAGAATCCTTACGATGCAAATAAAAGGATGAGAATATAATGAAAATATTTTTGGTATGTGTCAATCTTTTCTAAGAAGTATATGATCTATAGAAGGTAATAGGGGATAGTAATCGAACAAGGAGTGCAATTAAATGTAGCAGAAACTGTCTCCTGCAAGGAAATGGGTTCCAATCAAAAGAAAGAAGAATTATCACAGAAGACGAAGAATTTCAGGAGAGAAAAGTCAATCTGTAACATCCCGTGCTTCTACGAGCTAGTGAATGATCTGTTGACAGCCGAGAACGGCCGGGAAACGTCGAGAAAGCGAGGGAAGCAGAGTTAGACCTCCGAAACCCTGGAAAATTGGAGAGACGGACTAGGTTTAGCTGTTTTATAATTTTCGGGAGTCGCCGGATGAGTTTCGACTCGAAATGAAATTTCCCGGATACTGAAAAACGTCCGTAGGATTTTTCGGCTTTACAAAAGAGCCCCTGGTCCCTGAGGAAATTGTTCCGGACCGAAGGGAAAAATAAATGGGTTGTAACGATATGTCCGGAATATTTTTAGGGCAACCGGGAATAAGACTTTTTGGACAAAACGCAATCGAATAAAAAACGACGCTGGATAAAAGGGCTTAATTTCTTAAGGAAGTTAAATAATAAATAAATAAATAAATAAATGAATAAATAAATAATAATATAATAATAATAATAAAAGAAAGCTGAAGCAGAGCTTCAGCAAAACATTAAGAAAGAAAAGAAAAGTAAAAAGAAAAAAGGAAAATAACATTTTACTGTGCGCGGTTATTTATAACCTCGTAACTTCTCAGAAGTTACATTCTGTGGGCAACCGAGGGTTTCGTTCCGACACATCTAGAGCTCGTGCCGGAGTCTCTGAAAATTAGCTGGAGCACACCATCGTGAAGAGGACAATCTCCCATTCAGAGTCACCGAATCGGAATCACGATCGGAGGTGGGTAATCCTAAGCCCACTATCTATGTGGTTTAGTTTTTATCTGTATATATGTTTAAATGTGTATCTGACTAAAGATCTGATTAGTAGTATTTTGGGGGGATATTGGTTTAAAAGGGTTTTGGAAAATATTGCAAAATGAAACGCATAACTGTACTACTTGGAACCCTAGAAATAGTGGAAAAATGAGAACTGGAGTCTCGGGAGGAGATTTTTCCAGCTAGCATTCGAATACTACATGAATTCAGTCGAATGAAAGCCCAAAATGAGCTTTCCTTCGAATGAGTTCCTCAGCAGTCGAATGAGGCGAATTTTTAGGAATTCAATCGAATGAATCCCCTAGTATTCGAATGAAAGGATGCCGAGGGAATTCAGTCGAATGAAAGCCTATTCCAATCGAATGAAAGGACTCTGAGGTATTTCATTCGAATACCACAGCACGCATTCGAATGAAACTTGGCAGAGTTGGGAGTTTAATGTTTCTAAGGGATCCAATGAGTAAGGTTAGGCCATATCTATGTATTTGAGCATGCATCATGAGGAAGGGTCGTCGTAAGAGTTAGGACGACTTTAGACAATTAGTAGTTCACGCTAAAGTTTAACGAAGATCATAATTGAACCCTAGGGAATAAAAGCAGAGCCGAGGCGACGGATCACCATGGATTCGGACGACCTTAGCCAGAGTCAGTAGCTATATGATTAGGAAACCCCTATTCTCTTGGCAAAGTCTTACAGACACGCCCCTCGTCAATTTGGGAAGACGAATTGGTTACGAGCAACGCAGGTAAAAAGACCTGATAACGATATGTAAAAACGGGCATAGGCCCAAAGATGCAAACAGGCATAGGCCCACATATGTAACACAAGCATAAGTCTGTACGAATGAAATGATGACTAAGGGGCCCCACTAAAAGAAGAAAGAGAAACGGATCGAGCCATAGGGCCGGTCAAAGCGTGTCCACACCTGACCACTCATAGGTTTGGTCCCTCGCCATTCCAGAAAGAGGGGATGGTTGCACTAGTTGCATTCGATGTTTACCTCCTATGAGCCTTGCATGGTTAGCTACCATACCGGTAAAGAGCGCTGCCGGGTCGATGCAATAGTGGCAAAAAGAGGTTGTAGTTCGAGGCCACGGCTACAAAGGTGCAAGGACTAAGAAGGACGCAGCCACAGAGCGCGTAAGAGATCCCCAGACCCCCCTCATGCACTGTGTAATTAAATGAATGAATTGATGATTGATGATATGATGATAAGTATGTATGTATGTCAGTATGTATGCAAGCATGTATGTAGTTATATAGGTTATGCATTATGTATCGTCAAGGGAACGACCCGAGACGAGTAGCTTAGTTACAGTCGAAAGATAAGAGTCATAAGCACGTAGCCATAGTAAGCAAGACTAGTTCCTATTCACCTAGTTAATTTAGATAAAGTTGTTCAGGGACTTAGCAAAAGATAATAATTAGTAGGGTTTGTAGTATGCATGATCACTTAGAACCCCCTGAGCGGCCTGGAGGATACTCGAGTAAATGAACCATTAGCAGCCACAGGAGACTCACTGAGGACCTATAGTTCTCACCCCCACTCGATTATGGATCCAGCTTGCAGCCATGACTTCGCCATCGGCCAAGGATGTTTGGCTATTCACGCGCACACGCATGCGCAATTACCGCACCGATACCCTCTTGGAGATGAGTACTTACGCGCCCGCACGCCTACCAGACGAGCCTGATCATCCTCCCAGGCAAAGGCTTGGAGCCCCAGGTACGTCGCCGCTGAACCCTATTTGGGTGGACGAGCGTCCGGGGAGCAGCAGCAGGGATCCGATTCGCCTCAACGGCGATGAGGAGATGCCTCCTTCGGAGCCAGAGCAGACGTACACCCGCCCCGATGCCAGCTACTGATCCAGGTGCGTACACCCCGCCTGATCGAGCTCGAGGTCGCCGGACCACTGCACGGAAAAGGATACTGACCGTCCGACCACATCGCTTCGGCCCACGCGGCTTCTTGGCGGTGACAGACCTGAGCAGCAGTGAGGAGGAGGAGCCTCTGGAGCATTTAGGAGACTCCGAGTAGGTGGAGGCCAGCCGGACCTGAGTGCAAAGTTAGGGTTTGTGCCGTACATGAAGCGAGTAGTGCCGCTCGTGTACGTAGTTGCTGTTAGTTATTCCTTTTGTATGTTTTGCTACTGATGTATGTATATTATTACCCACCTGAACAATATTTCGTATAAAACTTATGTATTATGATAAAATGGTGTGTTATGTATATTTGGGCCCCTATGTGCATCTTCCGCCGATAGAGCTCCACACTACAGGTATGTACTCGTACTCTCTTACCTTTTAGTTATGCCATCATCCGTTGTATTACTCGCAAGGCTCATTATTTTCCATATACATGTATCTGCAAAAGAAGTTTCAAATTGGCCCGCATTTTCAGTAACCCTAATTTCAATTGATAAGCTAGAACGGTAATAGTTCACAACCTAGCATTCAACTACCTAGCCAGGGAAACCTATGACTTAAGCATAGGCTAACTAGCTAGGGTGTTGCACATACCACATTCAACATAGTCCTTTTTTCCCTTTGCTTCCTTGCTTTAAGGGTACGTGTGGTTCGCATAATCTTTTTTATTCTTGGGAATTTTTAGGAATGTTATTCCTAGGGAAAGCTTTCTCAGGAATATGTTTTGAAAGCATTAGCCGCACACATTTCCGAGATTACAATATATTTTTACAAAAATACTCATGACCAAAACAAAGTATTTAGGTTGTGGTCTATCGTCGTTTAGCAGTGCTCTGACACAGTCCAACGATGGTCCGTCGCCGTCTGGTAGTGATCTGGTGTCTGTCGCCAGCCAATGGTGGTTAACTGGCAAGTGGTGTTGACTTAGGGTACAAGGTTTGGAGGCAATTTGGTCTTTTCATATGTCAAAACATTCCAATCCCATGAGGGGGTTGAGAATGAAAATGAGTCAATTTTCATTCCCGAAAATACAAGTTACTCGAGAATGTTTTTATAACCTTGAACCAAACATGAGAATGTTGCATTCCCATGACCACATTCCTGAGAATGTGAGAAGATTTCGTGAACCACACGTCTCCTAAACCATTGAAATGTCCCCACAATGTCTTTGCCTACTAGGCCGGTTAAGTTAATTATAATACCTTCCCCATTAAAATGGACCTTGTCCTTAAGCTCCGGAATCTAAATAAGAGTCTGATAAAAATTGTGGAACAATTGCCACACAATGTAAGTAGTCTTGGTGTCAATTGGCTGCAATAGAATTATCAATAGAAGAGAGGCCTTAAAGATCCAAGCATTGAGTTGAGCATCTGATGATGAAACTGATTCCTCCACCTTCATGTTTCCTATTGACAATTGCTTAGAATAATCACTAGACACCTGTTGTTGTTCTGTGTCAGTGGTTGTATCATGGTGTATAATAGCTGCTGAAGCATCCACAACCATTGTGTTTATAACTTGAGCGAGCTTTTCTATAAATTGGGCAGCATTAAACAGGTTCTATTACAACTCTGATTTCTCCATGAGGTGCGTTAGTTTGCAATAGACAATATTCTCCTAAAGTGACACAACAATTCCAGCAAATTCGTGTCCTCTACCCAGAGTTATGTTGCCTTCAAGATCAAGAGCATCACTGTTTTGCTCAAAATCCCCAAAAACCTTTGTAAACGGCCCATTCTTGACGATTCGAATCTTGACACCAAGATAACCAAAAAATGGACTCAACAATTGCTGTCCTCCCATAACAAATATTCCCATTAATTAATGCAACAACAACAACACCATCAAGAGCTACCATAACAACGAGAAAAATGGCATTATGGATGGTTACTGTTCTGAAGTATGCACCTCGGTACAAGCTCTGGATCCTGAGGTTCAGGGTCGGGATGAAGACTCTGGCTCTGGCTCTGGCACGATCAATCTCTGGACTCGCAGTTGCGGTGTGTACCTGCAATTACTCCGACGCTCAAGTAAGCAAGGGTGTAAGGAGTATAGTAAGTGATTATTGGATGATCTTCATACCTGGGGTGCTGGCTATTATATAACTGATGCGGTTGAGGAGGTTCCGTGTATCGCGGCGGTCGGAGGATATCTCGACCCCGCGTTATGCGATAAGTCCGCGGATCCCGGGGTGGTTAATCCTATCTTAGAGAGATAAGATAACTGGGATCTCGGGGACTGGCGCTAGAAGGGGGGTTACGCGGGCGAGATTCGCGGACTGGCTTATCCTTGGCAGTTACGCGCGCGGGAATCGCGGGACGGGCAAACCCGTGTGGACCTACGGATCTGCGGATCTAGGCCTGGTGCGGCCGGGTCATCAGGATGGGCCTTTATGGCCCAGTCCGTAACAGTTACCAAAATAAAAGCTTCGGCAGTAATTTCCTTCACAACAATCAAAAGCACAGACCACAATATCGGATTTGGGCAATTCCTCCTGAAGGAATCAATCTCACAAGGATCAAAGACAAGTATGTTCAGCTTATCACTCGTCATTATTTTTCGGATCGCGAAATCCCTCAAACATTTGGTGGGATACCTTTATGTCTTTGCCTTGTCGTGTTAATGGCATGGCAATACTAACCATCCAATGAAATTCACTAGCCTAATTTATAGCAGCGCAATTGGTTTTGGAACCACAGAGACACTCAATATTGTTAAAAAAAAAGAGTGAATCCAGAGATGTATCCAGCTTTGCCTATCATCTAACACATAGTGAGCAGTATGAAGCTTTTGGTCATAAAAAGTAATCGGTTGGGAACCAATGAAATTAATATTAAGAAATTTACCATTTGTGGGGGAAAGACCAATTCCAGCAAGGAACCCAAAAAGATTGCCAAAGAAGGAAAGGGTGACCCCAATGAGCAATGTCTAGGTCAATTAAGGTTGTCAAACTCGAGAGTTTAAGTAAACTCGTGAAACTTCAACAAACTCGAATCACAAATTCGACTCGTAAACTCATAAGAGTTTACAAACGTAAAAAATATATGTTATAAGCAATATAATTAGGAACTAAGCATGATT
>QANU01045160.1:23695-70285 GCA_003254905.1 Nissolia schottii | reverse complement strand
TGCTGTTATTTATTTAATTATTAATTAATTTATTTTATTATTATATTATTATTTTATTATAGTTATTATAAATATCCTAGTCCTTATTCTATTTTAGTCGCTTTTAACCACTTCTGGCCCACACACGGTTCTCCGAAAAATATCCTAAAGATATATCCGTGATCTACGAATTTTTCCTGATCATATGAGTATGTCAGGTTAAGGTATTCGTGAATAAATTACCCGGGGGTAATTTCCACAGATACCTTAGGCGCCTACCGAAATCTCAATTTTTACAAAATTTAGCACAGACCTCGTGGCATTTTGCGGGATCAAGATACAATTATTTGACTGACATTTGAAAGCAATTTATTTTCTAAATAATTTTCCCAGTCCAAATAATCACCTCTAATGTGCTTCTAATTAAGCGAAATTAGGATTTAAGCGAAATTTCCATAAGGGGAAAATCTGGGATGTTACAAAAGGCATGCTCGGTTGCCTCACCTTCAACCCAACGAACTAGACATGTATTTACACTCTCCGCAGAGGAAGCCCAGGATACAGAAGACTTGATTCAGGGTAAGTATTTAATGAAAGGTGAACCCCTAGTGGTACTCTATGATTCTGGAGCATCACATTCATTTATTTCTTATGCTAGGGTTGAGAGCTTAGGTTTATCACCCACCTTACTGCCCTATACTCTGTGTGTGACTACTCTGACGGCACCCCCGGAGAAAACCTGTTTGGTATTCCTCGAGTGCCCATTCCAACTACAGGGGAGAGTGTTCACAACGGATCTGATATGTCTCCCCTGGTCGGGCTAGACATGATACTTGGTATGGACTGGCTGCGTGCCAATCGAGTTGTCCTAGATTACGCCGCGAAGGTAGTTAGTTTTCCCCTACAGAAGTAGGAGTATCTATACAGGCAGCGACAACAATGTCCCTATACTGTTGTCTACTCGGCTAGCAGGGATACATTCTGCTAGCGTCTGCGGACCTGAGGGCGAAGAAATAGGTGGATGAGATTTCGGTAGTTTGCGAATAACCGGATATATTCCCCGACGACATTCCAGAGTTCCCTCCAGAGCGAGAAGCGGGGTTTTCAATTGATCTCGTCCCCGTAGCCGGACCCGTGTCCATAGCACCCTAGCATATGTCCCCCTGGAGCTGCAGGAGCTGAAATGGCAGCTAGAGGAGTTATTGGAAAGGTAGTTTATTCGCCCGAAGGCATCAGTTTGGGGAGGCCCAGTGCTCTTCGTTAAAGGGAAAGACGGCTCGATGTGGATGTGCGTGGACTACCGAAAGTTGAACAAGGTCACCATAAAAAGTAAGTACTCGCTACCCAAGATTGATGATCTGATAGACCAGTTGAAAGGAGCGAAGGTGTTCTCGCGGATCGATTTACGGTCTGGTCTGTGTGAAAGGTGAGGACATTCCGAAGACTGCTTTCCGCTCATGGTATGGACACTATGAGTTCACAGTTATGGCATTTGGATTGACCAATGCTCCTGCCATATTCATGGACTACATGCACCGCATCTTCATAGAGCACCTAGACCAATGTGTTATTGTGTTTATCGATGACATCCTGGTATATTCAAAAGGGGAAAAAGAGCATGAGGAGCATTTGTGAGCAGCACTGGAGATACTGAGGAGTAAGAAGTTGTATGCGAAACTGTCCAAGTGCGAGTTTTGGGTAAAGGAAGTACAATTCCTTGCCCACGTGGTATCGGAGCGTGGTGTTGCAGTTGACCGGGAGAGGTTGAAGCAGTCAAGAAATGGAAAAACCTACTTCCGTTACTGAAGTATGGAGTTTCCTAGGTTTTGCGGGATATTACAGAAGGTTTATCAAAGGATTCTCACAGATTGCGCTGTCGTTGACCAAGTTGACTAGAAGAACGTACCATTTGTCTAGACGCCGGAATATGAACAGAGTTTTTGTACTCTAAAGGAGAAGTTGACTACGATGCCAGTGCTAATTTTGCCCGATCCTCAAGCTCCATATGAAGTATATTGTGATGCATCGCGCACCGGACAGGGGTGTGTGCTCATGCAAAACCGTCAGGTGGTAGCGTTTGCTTCTAGGCAACTGAGGACTCATGAAGCAAATTACCCCACTCATGACCTGGAGCTTGCAGCTGTGGTTTTTGCTCTCAAGATATGGAGACATCATCTGTATGGCATGTGCTTTGAGGTGTTCTCGGACCACAAGAGCCTCAAGTCCTTGTTTGATCAGAAGGAGTTAAATATGAAACAGCGGCGCTGGATGGAATTCCTGAAAGATTATGACTTCGGGCTAAACTACCATCTAGGAAAGGCGAATGTGGTAGCCGACGCTCTAAGTAGAATGTCGCTGCATACGGCTCGGATGATGGTGAAAGAGCTGGAATTGATTGAGAGTTTTAGAGACCTCAACTTGGGTTTTTCTCGTCAGCGAGCTAGTATTCGCTTATGGCAGATCCAGATCACCATCGAGTTCCGAATTAGAATCACAGAAGCACAGCAAAACTGTAAGGATGATGCATGGCTGAGCTTAGTGGAAGTTGTACGAGTCAGAAAAATAAAGGAAGCAGCATTTGGGCCCGATGGCCTCCTACGGATCAACCAACGTCTCTGTATACCGAATAAAAGGGAGTTGCGTACTGACATCCTTCGGGAAGCCCACAGGAGTCATTTTACTATACACCCGGGAATGACCAAAATGTATCATGACTTGAAGAAAATGTTTTGGTGGCCCGGAATGAAGAGGGACATAGCCCACTGGGTAGAAAAGTGCCTAGTGTGCCAGAAGGTGAAGATTGAGCATGAGAAGCCTCATGGAATGTTGACCCCGCCAGAGATTCCCGAGTGGAAGTGGGAAGGAATAGCTATGGATTTCGTCTCAAGACTACCCCGAACCGCGAGAGGAGTGGATGCGATTTGGATTGTTGTTGATCAGCTTACCAAATCCGTACATTTCATTCCCGTCCGAATGACTTATCCTTTGGAAAAGTTGGTGCAGATCTACATCAAGGAAATCATGAAGCTTCATGGGATTCCGTCATCCATCATCTCTGATAGGGATCCCAGATTCACATCACAATTTTGGACGGCATTCCAGAAAGACTACGGGAGGGAGCTACGACTTAGTACCGCTTATCATCTATAGACCGACGGACAATCAGAACGGATAATTCAAGTTCTGGAAGACATGTTGTGGGCTTGTGCGCTGAATTTACCAAACTATTGGGACGAAATGTTGCCCATAGTCAAGTTCTCCTACTACAACAGCTATCAGGCTAACATTGGCATGGCCCCTTTTGAATCTTTATACGGCCGAAAATGTCAATCACCGTTAAATTGGAATGATGGGGCCAAGTTTTGGAATTGTAGCACTGATGAGATCAAGGAAGCGGAAGAGTGGGTAAAACGGATTCGAGAAAGAATGCAAGCAACGCAAAACTGTCAAAAGAGCTGCGCGGATACCAAGAGGAAGCCCTTGGAGTTTCAGTAAGGTGAGCATGTGTTCTTGAAGATTACGCCAGCCACTGGCATCGGAAGGTCTCTCAAGGTTAGGAAGTTGAGTCCAAGGTTTATAGGGCCTTTCCAGATCCTTCAACGGATTGGACCAGTCGCTTACCGAGTAGCTCTCCCACCGCATTTGGCTTATTTCCATAACGTCTTTCACGTCTCTCAGCTGAGAAAGTATCATGCCTTACCCGAGCATATTCTCGAGACCGACCAAGTACAACCGAGGGAGGATCTATCTCTACCAATGACACCTCGAGAAGTTGTGGACCGCAAGACTCGCAAAACGAGGAACAAAGAAGTACGGATGGTGCGCGGCTTGTGGCAAAACGGAGCCTGTGAAGATCAAACCTGGGAGCTAGAGACAGACATGAGACGAGCTTACCCTGAGCTATTCGAAGGTACGTCCTAGCCTGCGCTTAAATTTCGTGGGTGAAATTTTTCTAAGGGGGTGGAATGTAACATCCCACTTTCCCGTTAGAGAAATATTCGCTAAATAATTTTTAACATGTGATTGGAGGGCTAGGATGGGAAACTCTTAGGTTAAATTTCCGTAGATCATAGGGTTAGACGTCGCGTGAAATTTTTGCAGACAGTAGAAGTGCGATTCTCTACCGTTGGAAATTACCGACGCTTCAAAGGTATCTGTGAAGAATACTCCTCCAGAGAAAAATTCACAAATGCCTTTAAGTAACCTTGGTCCCATGTCAAGGGAAATTAGGGGATTGCGACGGTATGATCGGAATATTTTTCGGACGACCGTGCGCGACGTACCGGGACAACGAGCCTTCAAACACGAGCGAAACAAGACCGCGAGGAGTAAAAATCTGAAAAAACCATACTTATTATTATCCATGCTAGTCCTGAGCAGCTTTACCTAATTACTAGGTGATAGGGGAATTCTAATATTTCATTACCTATAGGGTCTTTGTGCCTTCCAACCTCATTTGTTTGAGTATCGTGACACTAGATCGCGTCCTCTCGTAACCTCATAGCGTAAATCACTCGTTCCATCTATGTACACATACATACATTCTTATATCCATCATACACACGTGATACCTAACCGATCATATCTTTCTTATCTTAGCTCATCATATCTTTATCATATTTTTCTTTCAGACCTCAAACCACGCAAGAAAGTCATCTATTTTTCGTAATGCCTCCCTTGCAGACCTCAACTGTGCAAGGGAGTAGCCTCGCCCTCTCTGCAAGCCTCAAACCATGCCCAGAAGCAGTCGTGTTCACGTCAGGCCCTCTTTGCAAACCTCAAACCATGCAATAAGGCAGCCGTGTTGGGTACTCCTTGTAGACCTCAAACCATGCAAGAAGTACCCAGCCCTTTCCTGTAGACCTCAAACCATATAGGAAAGTTGTAACAACCCGACTTTTTCCCTCCATTTGAAATGTCACATAATAAATAATTAAGAATATATAGAAAAATGAAATAAAATTCAAATATTAATTTTATTCCTGTCATATTAGTTAAAAATAATAATTTCGCGATCTCGTGACATCTGGTGACGTTCGGGTCAATATTAGGTTATTTTTAGAATTTAATCACAACTCACAGGAGTCTATAAAATATATTAATATGAAAATAAATTCAAGAATATTCCAACTAAGATTTAAATATTAACAAGGAAAATTAATGGGTCACAACGGTATGTCCGAAATATTTTTAGGACGTTCGGACATAAATAGTTAATGAACGAACACGACCGAAACCATACCGAGAAAATAAAAAGACTCTAGGCCAAAGGCCCAAAGTCTCCCACGGCCAGTCCATGCTCCTCGAAGCCACACACACATACACTCCAAAGTTCTTTCATTTCTCATTTTTCCGAAGTTTCCTAAACCTAAAGCCATTCCAAGCTCCACCAAAGTTCATCCATCACCATCATCTTTGCCTTCCATCATCATAATTCACTCCTAAGCACATAAAGAAGATAAGCAAGAGTAGTTTGTGAGTTTCTCATCACTTGGTAAAAAGCCAAGCTTCCATAACCTAGGTTTTCCTAATTATTCCAAGGTTTTCATTTTAGGTCAAGAAAACATCAAGCAGGCAAGCAAGGCTTGATTTCATCTTTTCTCTAGCATCAACAAGCTCTTAAGGAAGTGGGTAACTCTAGTTCCTAACCTCTTTGATGGTGAGTGATGATTATGTGATTTTACGAATATATATGCTAGAAATGATGTTAGGATGTAGGAAGATGATTCTGAAGGGTCTTGTGACCTAGATTAGATAGGATTTATTATGTGTGAAATATGTGTAAAAATGGAGTAGGTTTCCACGGAAGCAAGGAGAGAAAATGGAAGAAATGGTGTATTCGGTTTTCAGTTTCGCCCAGTAGCTGCTGAGCGATGCTCTGGCGCCGCTGAGCGGACTGCACGTGAACTCAGAGCGCTGAGCGGAAGGCGGTTACCGCTGAGCGGTCTGTAGGCCACGTGGAAAGTCTGAAAAGATATTTTTTTAAAGGATAAGGGTCAGTGGAGATATTTTAAAAGTTGTCAGACCGCTGAGCGAAGGGATTCTTACCGCTGAGCGATAAGGCTCATGCCGCTGAGCGAGAATGTTTTCAGTGCTGAGCGCTAGAGCTCAAACCGGTGAGCGGATAATGGTTTCCGCTGAGCAGCTTGAGATCAGAATGTTTATGGAACTCCTCTTGAGGCACATAGTCCAGTATTTATTGCTATATCTGTGATTGATAGTTGAATTCTACAAAGTATATGCTGTATATGAAGAAAGTGTACCGATCATGCACATTACATGTAATCTGTGATAAAATCTGTGGCATTTCATGCATTCATGATAAACATAGTTTAAAGAACTAGAAATAACTCTGAGATAAGTAAAGATTCTGAAAATGAACCATAGGGAACAAGTATGCCATGCTGCAGGTACAGAAATGCTGAAATGCTGAAAATGCTGAAAAGGGCCAATGCCCAATGCTGAAAAGGGCCAATGCCCAATGCTGACAAGGGCTAAATGCCCACTGCTGAACAGGCTAAATGCCACATGCTGATAATTCTGAGGCCGTGATCACGAGAGCCATGTAACAAGCCCATTTCAGTAGGTCCGAACGACATACTGAAGATGGAAGCCCGCCACAGGTGGTGTCGATATGGCATACCTAGAGGTGTGCGGTTACCACGCCTTTGCATTGTCGAAAGAGGGCAAGCTAAGGTGGGGGTACAATATCTGCCCACTGTCGAAGGGTCCCGAGGGGGCACACGGCAGGTGGAAGCCCACCGCAGGAAGGTCCAGACAGTGTCGGCCTACACTGAGGGTGCGAGGTTATTCCGTCATACTAATGTCAACAGAGGACATTACTATGGTGGGAATAACACATATTCCACAGCAAGTGTATTCTGTTATGCAGGTTTATTCTGTTATATTCTGCTGTGCATATGTTCATTCTGTTTGGCATGTATATCAAGCATGATCACTCTGATGATTCTGTTATGTTCACTCTAATGATTCTGTTAGTAGGCCGACACTGTTATGTATAGAGAACGCTCGAGACGGCTAGGAATATGTACGAAATGTTAATCAGCACGAGAACGTAGTAAGAAAGAGTAGCTCCCACGTCACATTGTAATGTAGATAAAGCCATTCAGAACTTAGGCCAGATAATAAACAGTAGGATATTTAGTAATGCATGTTCACTTAGAGATCTTTGAGCGGCCTGAAGTCCGACCTAATCTGATACGAGACTCAGGAACTAAAGTTATTTCCACTGAGAACCTACCGTTCTCATCCCCACTGCTTTATGATTTCAGGTACTGATGATGAGTCTTATTTTGAGGACGCTGACGAGCCGCCAGCTGAGCCATGAGCGGCCATGACAGGAGATGGATCGGATAGCTAGATGCCTGGATTTTTGCTGAGGGCATAGCCCATGTATTTTGGTGTTATGTATTCTGGATTATGTATTTGATATTTTGATCTATGTACATATTACGTATATCTTACACTATGTGATCTTGTATGATGGACCCAATGGATGTATATTACATGTTCTAATTATGGTATTGTTATATGCTTTGTTATATTTGTTTCATTTCCAATGCATGGCTCTATTTTAGTAATTATTCAATGCAAATGAAAAGTTTAAAACGGGTCCATATTTTCTTAAGCAATTATTTTCAAAGGATAACTATGGACTAAGGTATTCCGACCAGGTAGAAAACAACCTAGTGAGCATTGTTTACTACGTACGGGTAAACAGTTAGCTAGGGTGTTTCATTTGGTATCAGAGTAGTTTGGTCCAAAAGAGCCTGAGGACTGAGCTGCACTATGCTTTCGAGCATGATTACGGTGTATGTTCCAGCTAAGTGGTATGTGCTAAGTTCCTATGTACTTGCCTCTCTTGAGACTGATCACCTCGAAACTGTGCAGGTACTACATATTAGATATGTCGCTTCGTAGGGATAATACACAGCGCACCCCGGAGTCTGTAGAGCTTGTAGATGTCCTTAGGGAGATAGCTCAGGCTACCGCCCTGATGGCTGCCTCTAATGCCCAACGTAATACTCCTCAGACAGCTCAGGAGATTGAGGCCACAAAGTATTGGGATTTTTCACGCGCTAATCCACCAGTGTTTGAAGGTGTGATGGACCCTGAATTGGTTCATGGCTGGATTAGGAAGCTGGAGCAGATCTTTGAAGATATTCCATGCACGGAGCAGCAGAAGGTTAAGTTTTCTTCCAGGAAGCTAGCGGGAGCAGCAGGGGAATGGTGGGACACAACCAAGCCCCAGTTTGAACAAGATGAGGGTCAGGTGACTTGGAACAGGTTCAAGGAGGTATTCTTGGATAAGTACTTACCCCAGGAGCTGCAAGATCGAAAGGAGGCAGAGTTCTTAAAGCTCAAACAGGGTGCTATGACGGTGACCGAGTATACAACAAAGTTTGAGAAGCTTTGTAGGTATTCACCGACATACAGGTTGCATCCAAGTGAAGGCTGGAAATGTGCAAAGTATCAGCGAGGGCTGAAGCCAGAGTTGAAGGTATTTCTGAATGTGGCTGGTGTCTGAGATTATGCCACTTTGGTCAACACTTGCATGGCTCAGGAGGAAGCCAATCAAGACTTAGCTCAGGTGCGCAGTGAAAGATTCAAAAGAAGGTTTGATTTTGGGTAAGTGTACTCTTTATGGGAGGACCTTGATTGTCTTGTATGATTCTGGAGCGTCACACTCCTTTGTATCCTACAATAGTGTGAATGAGTTGCAGTTATCTCCTACGACACTGCCGTATACGCTTTCTGTATCCACACCCACTGCACCGCCGGTTAAGATTTGTCAAGTATGTCTGCGATGTCCTTTTCAGCTGCAGGAAAGAGAGTTCGTGGCTGATTTAATCTGTCTTCCCCTAGTAGGATTGGATGTGATACTAGGGATGGATTGGTTGAATGCCAATCGGGCTGTTCTCGACTGTGCCAGGAAGTTGGTTACTTTTCCCTCTACAGCTACGACCAGTTTAATAGCTTCAGCGGAGGAGTTGCCAACTCTCTATTTCTGTTAGTTAAGAGATCAAGGCTGTGTTTTCTTTGCATCGTCAGAAGTGGTAGTTGCCAAGCAGGAAGTCAAGGATATTCCTGTAGTCCGGGATTACCCAAATGTTTTTCCTGATGATATTCCGGCATTTCCATCGAAGCGGGAGGTAGAATTTTCTATTGACTTGGTGCCAGGCGCTGGACCTATTTCCATTGCACCGTATCGTATGTCTCCGTTGGAACTGCAGGAGTTGAAAAGGCAGTTAGAGGAATTACTGGGAAAGTAGTTCATTCGACCCAGTGCATTACCGTGGAGAGCACCGGTGTTATTTGTGAAGAAAAAGGATGGTACTATGAGGATGTGTGTCGATTACAGGCAATTGAACAAGATGACAATTAAGAACAAGTATCCATTGCCTAGGATCGATGATCTTCTACACCAGCTGAAGGATGCCAAGATCTTTTCAAGGATTGATTTGCGGTCTGGTTATCATCAGATTAGAGTACGGGAGGAGGATATAGCTAAGACGGCGTTCCGATCCCGTTATGGACATTACGATTTCACAATAATGTCTTTTGGATTGACGAATGCTCCCGCGATCTTTATGGATTATATGCATAGGATCTTCCGCGAGTATCTGGATGACTGCGTCATTGTCTTTATCAATGACATTCTAGTGTACTCGAAGAGTGAAGAGGAGCACACTAGACATCTGCAGATAGTGCTGGAGATTCTAAGAACTAAGAAGCTGTATGCCAAGCTTTCTAAGTGTGAGTTTTGGGCTAGAAAGGTGCAGTTTCTAGGCCATGTGATCTCAGACCAGGGAGTATCAGTGGATCCTAGTAAGGTTGAAGCAGTCAGGACATGGGAGAGACCCACTTCAGTTGCAGAGTTACGGAGCTTTCTGGGATTTGCTGGATATTATCGGAGATTTATCCAGGGATTCTCACAGATTGCTTTGCCGTTGACGAAGTTGACCAGGAAAGGAGCAAAGATGGTTTGGTCCACAGAGTGTGAAAGAAGTTTCTGCGAACTGAAGGAGAGGTTGACCACTGCTCCAGTGCTAGTATTGCCTGATCCCTAGGAACCTTTCGAGGTACACTGTGATGCGTCAGGTGCTGGACTGGGATGTGTGTTGATGCAACGACGCCAAGTGATAGCCTATGCCTTTAGACAGCTGAAGTAGCATGAGGTAAACTATCCTACACATGATCTAGAATTGGCTGCGGTAGTGTTTACATTGAAGATCTGGAGACATTATCTATATGGAGTTCAGTTTGAGGTATATTCAAATCACAAAAGTCTGAAGTACTTATTTGACCAAAAGGAATTGAATATGCGTCAGAGGAGGTGGATTGAATTTCTTAAGGACTATGACTTCAATCTTAATTATCACCCTGGGAAGGCCAATGCAGTGGCTGATGCTTTGAGCCGGAAGTATTTGCAGATGGCTCATATGATGGTGCAGGAGGCGAAGTTACTAGAGGAGTTTCGTGATCTTAACTTGACTGTTGTACGTTAGCATAACCGCTTGACGTTGTATCCTCTTCAGGTCAGTAGTGATTTTAAGCACCGAATAGTGGAGGCTCAGAAAAATTGTCAGGAGGATACTTGGTGCAAGTTTCGCAAGGCTGTTGAAGAAGGTAAGATCAAAGAGGCGACAACAGACACCGATGGGATTTTGAGATTTGACGGGCACATTTGTGTGCCTAAGGAAGGCAGTTTAAGGGAGGATATTTTACAGGAGGCTCACAAGAGTCAATTCACGATGCACCCAGGTACCACCAAGATGTACCATGATCTTAAGCAGATGTTTTGGTGGCCAGGATTGAAAAGAGATGTCGAGAACTGGGTACAAAAGTGCTTGGTTTGTCAGAAGGTGAAGATCGAGCACCAGAAACCACCAGGGTTGCTAAATCCTCCAGAGGTTCCAGAATGGAAGTGAGAAGCCATAGCTATGGATTTTATTTCAGGTTTACCACGTACTCGGACAGGAGTAGATGCCATTTGGGTAATTGTAGACAGATTGACTAAGTCTGCTCACTTTATCCCGATCAAAATGACGTACTCACTGGAGAAGCTTGTACAGCTGTATGTTAAGGAGGTGGTAAGGTTGCATGGAGTACCATCTTCTATTATTTCAGACAGAGATCCCAGCTTTACTTCAAGATTCTGGACTGCTTTTCAAAAGGCATATGGGTTGCAGTTGCACTTGAGTTCAGCATATCACCCTTAGTCTGACGGCCAGTCCGAGCGTACTATTCAGACCTTGGAAGATATGCTACGAGCTTGTGCGCTAGACACGCCAGGAAACTGGGAGGAAATATTGTCGTTTGTGGAGGTTGCCTACAATAACAGCTATCAAGCTAGCATTGGTATGGCTCCGTTCGAGGCATTATATGGAAGGAAGTGTCAGTCGCCGTTGTGCTGGAATGACACCAGGCAGTATCGCTGTCTAGGCCCTGAGGAGACTCGAGAGACAGAAGAATTAATCAAGCTGTTGTGCAAGAGAGTGCTCACGGCGCAAAGCCGACAGAAGAGTTATGCAGATAATCGGAGGAGACCGCTCGAGTTCCAAGAGGGAGATCATGTCTTCCTAAAGGTTACTCCGGCGACAGGTATTGGAAGGTCTTTGAAAATTCGGAAGTTGAACCCCCGATTCATTGGACCGTTCCAGATCCTAGATCTTATTGGACTGGTAGCATACCGGATAGCTCTTCTGCCGAACCTAGCCAACATCCATAATGTCTTTCATGTCTCTCAGTTACGCAAGTATTATGCATCTCCCGACCATATACTTCAACCAGAACAGGTACAGTTGAGGGAAGATTTATCTTTACCGCTTACACCGCAAAGGATCATTGACCACAAGATTCGTCAGACGAGGAATAAAGAGATTCCTATGGTACGAGTGGTATGGGCGAACGGGGAACTAGAAGAACAAACATGGGAGTTAGAAGCGAATATGAAGAAAGCCTATCCAGAGTTATTTTGAGAGGTATGGATCTATCCTTATCTTTCAATTTCGAGGGCAAAATTTTTCGAAGGGGGTGGAATGTAACAACCCGACTTTTTCCCTCCATTTGAAATATCACATAATAAATAATTAAGAATATATTAATAAGGGAAAAGATAAGATAAAAATGAAATAAAATTCAAATATTAATTTTATTCCTGTCATATTAGTTAAAAATAATAATTTCGCAATCTCATGACGTCCGGTGATGTTCGGGTCAATATTAGGTTATTTTTAGAATTTAATCACGACTCACAGGAGTCTGTAAAATATATTAATATATAAATTCAAGAATATTCCAACTAAGATTTAAATATTAACAAGAAAAATTAATGGGTCACAACGGTATGTCCGAAATATTTTTAGGACGTTCGGACATAAATAGTTAATGAACGAACACAACCAAAACCATACCGAGAAAATAAAAAGACTCCAGGCCAAAGGCCCAAAGTCTCCCACGGCCAGTCCATGCTCCCCGAAGCCACACACACATACACTCCAAAGTTCTTTCATTTCTCATTTTTCCAAAGTTTCCTAAACCTAAAGCCATTCCAAGCTCCACCAAAGTTCATCCATCACCATCATCTTTGCCTTCCATCATCATAATTCACTCCTAAGCACATAAAGAAGATAAGCAAGAGTATTTTGTGAGTTTCTCATCACTTGGTAAAAAGCCAAGCTTCCATAACCTAGGTTTTCCTAATTATTCCAAGGTTTTCATTTTAGGTCAAGAAAACATCAAGCAGGCAAGCAAGGCTTGATTTCATCTTTTCTCTAGCATCAACAAGCTCTTAAGGAAGTGGGTAACTCTAGTTCCTCACCTCTTTGATGGTGAGTGATGATTATGTGATTTTATGAACATATATGCTAGAAATGATGTTAGGATGTAGGAAGATGATTCTGAAGGGTCTTGTGACCTGGATTAGATAGGATTTATTATGTCAGAAATATATGTAAAACTCGAGTAGGGTTCCATGGAAGCAAGGAGAGAAAAATGGAAGAAATGGTGTATTCGGTTTTCAGTTTTGCCCAGTAGCCGCTGAGCGATGCTCTGGTGCCGCTGAGCGGACTGCACGTGAACTCAGAGCACTGAGCGGAAGGCGGTTACCGCTGAGCGGTCTGCAGGCCACGTCGAAAGTCTGAAAAGATATTTTTTTAAAGGATAAGGGTCGGTGGAGATATTTTAAAAGTTGTCAGACCGCTGAGCGAAGGGATTCTTACCACTGAGCGATAAGGCTCATGCAGCTGAGCGAGAATGTTTTCAGCGCTGAGCGCTAAAGCTCAAACCGCTGAGCGGACAATGGTTTCCACTGAGCGGCTTGAGACCAGAATGTTTATGGAACTCCTCTTAAGGCAAATAGTCCAGTATTTATTGCTATATCTGTGATTGATAGTTGAATTCTACAAAGTATATGCTGTATATGAAGAAAGTGTACCGAACATGCACATTACATGTAATCTGTGATAAAATCTGTAGTATTTCATGCATTCATGATAAACATAGTTTAAAGAACTAGAAATAACTATGAGATAAGTAAAGATTCTGAAAATGAACCATAGGGAACAAGTATGCCATGCTGCAGGTACAGAAATGCTGAAATGCTGAAATGCTGAAAATACCAATGCCCAATGCTGAAAAGGGCCAATGCCCAATGCTGAAGAGGGCTAATGCCCAATGTTGACAAGGGCTAAATGCCCAATGCTGAACAGGCTAAATGCCACATGCTGATAATTCTGAGGCCGTGATCACGAGAGCCAAGTAACAAGCCCATTTCAGTAGGTCCAAACGACATACTGAAGATGGAAGCCCGCCACAGGTGGTGTCGATATGGCATACCTGGAGGTGTGTGGTTACCACGCCTTTGCATTGTCGAAAGGGGGCAAGCTAAGGTGGGGGTACAATATCTGCCCACTGTCGAAGGGGCCCGAGGGAGCACACGGCAGGTGGAAGCCCACCGCAGGAAAGTCCAGACAGTGTCGGCCTACACTGAGGGTGCGAGGTTATTCCGTCATACTAATGTCAACAGAGGACATTACTATGGTGGGAATAACACATATTCCACAGCAAGTTTATTCTGTTATGCAGGTTTATTCTGTTATATTCTGCTGTGCATATGTTCATTCTGTTTGGCATGTATATCAAGCATGATCACTCTGATGATTCTATTATGTTCACTCTAATGATTCTGTTATGTGTATTCTGATGATTATGTTACGCATGAGTATAGGTACTGTATAATTCTGTATTCTGTTATATCTGAGTTATTCTGTCAGTACCGTCAAGAGAACGCTCGAGACGGCTAGGAATATGTACGAAATGTTAATCAGCACGAGAACGTAGTAAGAAAGAGTAGTTCCCATGTCACATAGTAATGTAGATAAAGCCATTCAGAACTTAGGCAAGATAATAAACAGTAGGATATTTAGTAATGCATGTTCACTTAGAGATCTTTGAGCGGCCTGAAGTCCGACCTAATCTGATACGAGACTCAGGAACTAAAGTTATTTCCACTGAGAACCTACCGTTCTCATCCCCACTGCTTTATGATTTCAGGTACTGATGATGAGTCTTATTTTGAGGACGCTGACGAGCCGCCAGCTGAGCCATGAGCGGCCATGACAGTAGATGGATTGGCTAGCTAGATGCCAGGATTTTTGCTGAGGGCATAGCCCTTGTATTTTGATGTTATGTATTCTGGATTATGTATTTGATATTTTGATCTATGTACATATTATGTATATCTTACACTATGTGATCTTGTATGATGGACCCAATGGATGTATATTACATGTTCTAATTATGGTATTGTTATACGCTTTGTTATATTTGTTTCATTTCCAACGCATGGCTCTATTTTAGTAATTATTCAATGCAAATGAAAAGTTTAAAACGGATCCATATTTTCTTAAGCAACTATTTTCAAAGGATAACTATGGACTAAGGTATTCCGACCAGGTAGAAAACAACCTAGTGAGCATTGTTTACTACGTACGGGTAAACAGTTAGCTAGGGTGTTTCAAAAGTAGCCACGTCTCAGCCCTACCCTCCTTGCAGACCTCAAACAATGCAAGAAGGAGTCGAACCTTTTCTGCAGGCCTCAAACCATGCAGGAAGGTAGCCAGGGGGATTTCCCTATTAACCTAAGTATATCACATCGTTCACAAAACTAGATCTATTCTTTACATTCAAGCTTTAGATGTTATCATATGTCTAATAATATTAGTTCCAAAAATAGCAAATGAAAACAGAAATCCATACATTATTCCATTCAATGATTAAGTGTAACATCCTACTTCTCTCAAGAAGAATTTCGTACATCTCTGAAATTAAAACTAAAATTTTAATTATGAAGAATTTAGAAATGCCTAAATTTACAGAACTCCGTTGTAAATTCTCCGTCCACAAACTGGATTAAACTAAAGTAACTGCAACTTAAATAATTATGTAGCCAACTCTTTTGACTCGTGTCTGTGTTCTTTTCTTCCAAGCCCTAACCATTGATTTTTGCTATTTTTACTTTCCCATAGAAATTTCGAGAATAAGGGCAAGCCAAGAGCTTATTGGCCACATAGCATTAGAGATCACTAGTAAAATTATACATTAAAGACCCTTAAATTAAAACAAATTCTTGCCATGCAAATGCATGCAAATTATAAGCTCGCTACCTAAATCTCCAAATGATGCATTCGGGGTTGAACTTGCTGAAATTTCAGCAAGTAACCCATACCAGCCCTTGTTTCGTGAGTTACTCACAAACCATGGCCTAGATTAAGAGTAACCCCAAGCACACCGAAAGCACTTCAGCTTGTAGAAGGAAAAACTTATAAAAAAGCTAAACACTTCAATTTAGTTTCTTGGAGAAATTAATTGTCATGTATCAAAACAAACACAGCACTCCACGGCAACCCTGCAGCATGCACAATAGGCAATGATGCCTATACAATGTCCTTAATTAATGTAAGTGACCCTAAACTCACATGCATAGCACCACATCACTCTCCAATCCCACTATCACTTCTAGCTAGATTTTGTAACAACAACAGCTGCAGTACACCGAATGTTGCCCAACTCTCCCTCATGTTTCAGCATGTGTAATCACACACACACTCACGGCCACAGCAACTACTCCCTCTTGCAATTGTAAACAAAATTCTCTCTTCCAAACACATCATTACACAGCTAGCTATAGTAAAGGCAATGATGCCTCAAACTTTCCCCTAGTTAATGTGATGGACTTGCAAGAGACATGCAGCCCGCCACCTCAGCTCCAAGCCCACTAAGGTCATGTCCAGCTGATTTTGGAAATCAGCAAAGAAGAAGCAAATAGCTGCTAGGTGTGCACCGAAGGTCACTCAGTTCTTCCTTTATATTTGGCTTGTGTGGAGCACAAGCAAGTAAAGAGGAAAAACCTCACAGCTCAATCTCACCGTAACCTTCTTTCTCTCTTGAGATTGTCCAGTTAGAAACTCCCCTAGGCTGCCACTAAGACGTAGGTAATGATGCCAAAAAGGAATGTGAGTGACATGCTCAGCCCATGCATGCTGCCACCTCACTTACCTTTTGTTTCTTTTCCCCAAAAAACCGTGACCCTGGCTAACAGGAAAGGTTTGCAAAGGCTGTTGAGGCCCAAGCCGTGGTGCAACCGCATCATCCATTCTAAGAGTTTAGAGTGGGTAAATCTAGCTAGATCATCTTTGATGGCCCTAGGTTTCACTTATATGTTTATGTGATATGCTTGAATTGAGCCGTATGTGTGCTATTATTGTGCCAAGATTGTGAAGGAATTTGCATGTGAGGGTAGTAATGGGGTATGTGTTAAAACAAGCTGGCATGTTTGATCAAGATAGAAAATTGGGTGGTTGAGAAATTCTGGGTAAACTGAGTGCAAGTGCTCTAGTCTAATGTTCTATTTGCATGTGTTGTAAAAGAATTTATCATGATAAACAATGTGAGATAATACAAGTCTAATGCGGTTTGGTAGTTGCGTGTGCACTATGATTTTTCTAGATGAGGAAAACGTGAGACAAATATGCTATAATGCTGTTTGGGGTTAGTGAGTTCATTAGAAATTTTCCTAGTTATGAAAATTTTAATCAAACTATGTTCTAAGTGCTGTTGAGTGATGAATGTGCATTGAGAAATTTTTATGATTTTGAAATAGGTGATTTAACAAGAGTCAAATGCTGTTTGGTTGTTCAAGTGTACCTTAGAAATTTCCTCCAGTATGAAAATTTTGACAAAACTGTGTTCCACATGCTGTTGGATGTTGAAGGTGCCTTGTAAAATTGTTCAATTTTGAAACGTGATATACTTCAGTTCTAGCAATGTTAGTTTGATAGTATGTGCATTAGAAAATTTTCTAGTTATGAAAAATGCAATATAGCTATGTTCTAAGGCTGTTGGGTTGTTTACGTGTGAACTATAAATTTGTTTAGTTAAGAAAAATATGTTAAGACTAGGCCGAATGCTGTTAGGTTGCTGCATGTGCCTTGAAAAATTTTAGTCATAAAATAAGTGATATAATAAAGATCTAAGGCTGTTTGGTTGATTATGTATGCACTGGAGATTTTTCTAGTCATGAAAAATAGTATGTAATTACGTTCTAAATGTTGTTGGGTTGTTGCATGTGCACCGTGGTTTTGTTAGTCAAGTAAAATAGCGTAGAGGTGTGTTATATATAATGCCGCTTGGTCTGTTCGCAGGTGCACTAGGACTTTGTTAATTAGGAAAATGTGACATAACTATTTCAACGCAATGAAGTTGGTAATAAAATTTTAGTAGCAAATAACAACGTAGTACGATAGTATAACACGAAATTGGGTATTGGTATGGACAACATAATTGGTGTAATTAAATCAGAATTTCTATATCTATGTCACTATACTGTTGCTATCTGGGGTGTGTAGGTGCATTTAAATAGATTGGCACGTTAATGGTGAGAAGATGTTATTCAAAATGACCAAAAGAACATATGTCCTTCACCTGTAGTCTCATGCATCGTAGGGCAGGGATCGTCAGTAAGTCGTAGGACGATCTTAGATAATTAGAACTTTCACTTAACATAATTAAAGATCATAATCGGACATAGGAAGATTTGAGTATTTTGGCATGGTCCCTACTATGATGAGTATGGTAGACCTCAGAAGTTATAAATTTACGTAGATACGAAAAGATTTTTTCTCCTGGCACGTCTATGGACACGCCCCTCACCGGTCCCGCGAGACAGATCGGTTTATGCCAAAAAGTGCAGGCTAGGGTCTGGAAAGAATAAAGAGTAATAAGAGCATGTCTCAGAATGGGACATAGAGTCAGTAAGAGTTTGCCTAAGGGTACAATTAGCAGAGGTATGCAAGTACGAGTCCACTCCTTGCCTATTCGCTAGGGCAGGCCCCTCACCATCTCGCCAGAAGGGTGGTTGTTCCCCCTCGTTGGCGATAACATTATGCCAAGTGCAGTTGTGGTTAGCTACCACTCAGGTAATCAGCGCTGCCTGGTCGTCAACGACGCGGAAAAATTAGTAGGTTGTACTCCGAATAGGGACGACGGTCCCACGGTCTACAAAGGAGAATGATGGACACAGATTTTCAAGAAGGATGTTGCCCATGGAGCGTAGGAGAATTTTAGCATCCTTTTATGCATGCATGATAAGTTATGTATGTACAAATATATGATATGTGATTTGAATTATGAGTGGGAAGTCTTGCTACGGACCACCATATTATATTTTGGTAGGAGGAGCGACGATGTAAAATCAAGCATGAGAGGGTACAACAACTAATTAGTATAAAGAATAGAACTCCCTAGGCCTTTAGTAAATTAGATAAAGCTACTCAGGGTAAGCAAGAATAAAAATAAGTAGGGCAAAGTAGAATGGTATGACACTTAGAGAACCCCTGAGTGGCATGGAGTACTACAAGTTAATAAAGCAAACTAGGTATCTACAAATCCCACTGAGAATGATATGTTCTCACCCCCACTTGTTGTGTCTCCAGGAGACCCTGATGGCCAATCCTCGGGGTGGGATACCATGGATTCTGAGCGCCTCTAAGGCGGTTGATCCCGTAACCGGGATCATCACTGAGACCTACACTTACTTTATGCTGCCAGCTCCAGAGATGTTCTTGACAGACTGGGACCCCTGCCTGCCCCATTGAGGACGAGGCGGGCGATCCTGTCGTCATCGAGGACGATGAAATGGGGCCCCCACCTCCTGCCAGCGTAGAGGAGCCGGTAGGGCCTCTGCCTCTAGACCCTACTCCGATGGAGGTGGAGCCCCCACCGTACGATAGGGACATGGAGGTAGATCTGAATTCCTTGTGCCCCAGGGCCCTGACCACCCTTCGGGGGGCAAGGAAGAGGGTCCCCGTCCTTCACCCCCGGTTTGTTCCCCGTGCCCACGATGACGAGGCAGGCCCCTCTAGAGTACAGGGAGGACTATCTCCTATCATGGAGACCTCTTCCGAGAGCGATGACGAGGACGACTCTCCCCTCTCTTCATCATCAGACGACATGGAGGTAGACATCGAGGAGGACGATCCAGTTGAAGACTCAAACTCAGGATTCGACGAGTAGCTGCCGTACCCCAGGGCTCAATGATATTTTGTACGGACGGAATAGGTAGTACCCATCAGTCCTTAGATGCTAGAGTTATTTTATTTTCAGTTTGTGTGCCACTTTATGTAAGAACAGTACCTTTTTATGTATTTATGTATTTATTTTCGTATATGTATGACTTAGTGCATAATTGTATTATCTTTTATGTGTTAGTGCATAATTGTATTATCTTGTATGTGCATGAGACATACGCGTAGATTTTTAAATTTAGTGTAACTAAGCCACAAGGCTCCTTATCTTATTATAATGACTATAAACATACATGGCTCCTAAGATGCAACATGATAAAGATATTTTTATTGAAAATTTTAAATCGGTCCTAAATTTTGAATAAAGAATAAAGAAATATTTTCTAAAGCTGATATAGGACTACGAGTATTCCAACCAAGTATATAACAACCTAGCAGAGCTGAGTTTACGACTTAAGCGTAAGCTAGCTAGTTAGGGTGTTACATTAAGCATAATATTTTCCATCTAAATATGTATATTCTCAATTAATACTATAATGATCTAATCCACCAAAGCCTTATTGTTTTTAGCACCTTATACATCCATACCTCACTACTATACAACTACATCAAAGAATTCACTTATGCAAGGCTATAGGTAAAATATCAACACATTTACTCTCAATTCCAAATTTTAACATATTAACTAGTTTGTTATAGCCCATCAGTACGTTTACACACTATTAACGCAATAAATAAACTTCACACCACTATACGTTACTAATAATTCTTACATAATCAACCAATAACACTCACTGACAAACTTAAATTATAAATGCATATTTAATATTAAAAACAATTAGCACATATATACTTTGCAGCAATAACATAGTTATAATGAGCATTAAACAAACTATGCCTTTATTATTAAATCTATACCATCTCAATTTAATCACCTTTATGTAATATAATAATAATATTATCCACTTGAACATTAAACGCAAGTACCTTGGACCAACTTTAATCACGAACCATCATAAAATGTTATAGCCATCATAGATACAATCAAACCACATTCCAACTCTTCAGAGTCATACAACAACATAGTATATTAACTTCAGCACATAACATATGATCTCATAAAGCAAATATCAATACAGTATATTCTTACATATATAAAGCATATATAAACATCTTTTTAACTTCCAAAAATACACAAAATAATTCCAACATCACTCTAAAATAAATATCACATATTTTATCTAGTCACATGAACACTCGTAAAATATCATAATAAGCCACATAGATAGTGAGTTTAGGATTACCCACCTCCTAAGTGCATTCTGAAAGGTACGAGAAAAGACACTCGCAAACCTCCTGACGATCGTACTATTTTTCCTGAATCCAACGGCGTAATTGTAGAGCGCATGAATGGAAAGGAAATAAATTTAGTAGTATGGCTTCAAAGCACTTGGAGTGCTGAGGGAAAATGGCCTCAGGCCAAATATATATATATATATATATATATATATATATGCGACTGAGGCGGTGGCTTATGCCGCCTCAGCTTTTAATTAATTATTATTATATTATATATTATTATATTATTATATTATTATTATTTATAAATATCTTGCTTAAAGGATAACTACTAAGGTTTCCTGACCCATTTCGATCACGTTTGATCTCGTTTTGTCCCTAATTATTAGTGTACGGATGCCCTAAAAATATTTCGGACATATCACTGTGATCTAATAATTTTTCTTATTAATATTTTAATTTCAGTCAGAGAAATTTTGAATTTATTTACATATTAGTGTATTTTATGGACTCCTTTGAGTCATAATTAAAGTTTAATAATAACCGAAAATCGATTCGGACCTTACAGGACTTCGCGAAATCGTAACGTTACTATTTTAACTAATATTTAAAGAAATAAATTTAATAATTTGATTTTCCAATCTTATTAATTTATTCCTATTTATTTATTATGCGAAATCTTTATAAGGGAAAAAATCGGGATGTTACATTCCACCCCCTTAAAAGAATTTCGCCCCAAAATTCCAGCGTTGCTAAAGTTTCTGGGTTTTCACTTATAATTAAGGTTTTTTACTTATTACTACTCACTTACCCTAAGAGAGATGCTCATTTTGTCAACGACAAAGATTTATTTCAATGGTTGGGATGCCCGTGAGGCCATTCTGCACTGTTTGGCGTAATGCCCACTCTTTCCACAATTGAAGCATACTGGTTGTGTAACATCCCACTCTTTTCTTAGCAGAAATTTCTCCAAATAACTATTCGTAGAGCCCTTTGTATGAGTTAATATGCCGAGGTCAGTAGAAATTATTCTGTTGGGTATTGACAAATTCTGCTTACACTCAAATGATTCCTCTTGACCCCTAGAAATGGATGAAAAACCTAAAGTGTCGAAAAACAAAATTCGGTTCAGTTTTGGGCGATTCCGCAGACACTAGAACAACCCCGTTTAGCCAGTAGAATCAAGCAAAGATTGGGCAATAGCAAAACTGGGGAAGACGTACAAACACCTTAGAGTAGCCCCACGACCTCATTAGGAAGATTGGGCAATAGCGAAACCGCAAGCGGAATGGTGGTCTGCAGTCACCAGGGTTTAACGGTGTATCAAAGGTATCTGTGAAGAGTACTCCTCCAGAGAAAAATTCACAAATGCCTTGAGTTGACCTTAATTCCATGTTAAGGGAAATTAGGGGAGCGTGACGCACTGGGATTGCGGACGGCCAAACACGAGCAAAACAGAACCAGGAGGGCCCCACACGTGAGATGACCACGTGATGAATCAGATTTTTAGGCAAAAATAATAAAATAAGGGTTACTATTCATTGATGTGACTTGATGTGACTTCGTATTTATCCAAATCAATTAATTAATTAAGAAATTAAATTAGAAATGACATTTTCGTAATTTTGGGCAAGGGCAAAATGGGAAAAAGGGCCAAATTTTTGTGGCTATATATAGCCATGGCCATTCATCCCAAAATTCACTCATCCATCCCTTAGAAATGCTGAAACTCTGCCCATGTGCTCTGCGGACGTGCTGCGGAAACCCTGCCGAAAACTAGGAGAAAGCTTAGCACTTAGAGGACCACTCTTCCCCAACTCTCCCATCACCTAACCAGCTTCTAAAGCCCCTAAATAGGTGGGTAAAATTGTCTTTCCCACCTCCTTGGGAGCTTATGTTTGCTTATGTTTGATTCTATGGGATTCTGTGAACTACTGAAGATTGTGTTAGCTATGCTAGGCTTAGGTTGTATAGATGACTTGGTTGTGTTTTTGAGGATGAAATATGTTGTATAATGGTTGTTGGAACTTGTGGAAAAGTCCCAAGGAGTGTCCATGGAAAAGGGAAAGCAAGAAAGCAAAGCAGGTGGTGCAGGCCACGCCTAGGACACTGAGCGGCCTCATGAACCGCTGAGCGGACAAGAACCGCTGAGCGGCCTCATGTGTAACACCCCTATTTTCAGTCCACGCGATCGTCGCAACACTGATTATAGGGTTTTTATCTTCATTGGTGGGGTTACTTCTAGCCCCTACTTTTAGCTTTGCAAATACTTCTTATACAAAAATAAGGACCATTTTGAAACTTTTCCTTTCCCGAACTATTTACAAGCTATGAGCCATGCGCGTTCAGAAAGACAAGTGTATAGATATGCAAGTGATAGAGTCCCAATGGACTTAAGCGATAACTAATCTATGGGAAAAAACATACAGAAGTGTTTATGTTAAACATATGTATACACAATTATTTGGTCCATACACAGTACACAATGAGGTTATAATCCATAAGTAAAAATATGGCACATACTGTACATGATAGCTAGTGGCCGTCTTAGGCCATTTACTAATACTAATTGCAAAACTGTAGTCGCCCTTTTGCGACGCTGAAAAGAGGCAGTTCCTGCTGCTCCTCGGGGTCCTCCGGCTTCAAGCTCTCGAACCGTCACTTGTTGCCTCGTCATCTCCACCTAGAACCATAAAGGAGTGGGGTGAGAACGTCGTGTTCTCAGTGGGGTTTGATGGGCTTACCTATTCATTTTATTACTCCATTACGATTCTGCCGCTCAGGGGGTCTCTAGGTGACATCATCATACTAAATCCCTACTTGTTAATTATCCGTTCTAGTCCTGAGTAGCCTTATCTAGATTACTAAGTTATCGGGGACTTCTAATCTTTCCTTTACCTATCCTTGGCAACTTAACATTCTCTATACCCTTATGCTATCCTCATATCGTGTGACCTACCTAGAGGTCGTCTCGTCGAACTGTGGTCCCTTGACGTTGCCTTTGCACATACATATTCCAAACATATTCCATATACGTATCAACCACGTAATTCATACACATTTCACATAATCGTATCGTCATGTTCAGGTATCACCTAGACATATCATATTCATTTATCATATAGACTTCGCCTGTTCATGTTTCAGATACATATCATATGCATGTAGGGAATATAGAATGCATGAGGGCTGACTTGCCCAAGGGCAGCCTCCTCCATATCGTATCATGTTCATATTCACATAGCACCTATACATATCATCGTGTTCACGTATCATATTGACATATCATTAGCACATATACATATCATCATGTTCACGTATCATAGCATATTCATGTTTCATGTACGTATCGTATGCACGTGTCATGTTCATGTCTGGCGTATTGAATGCTTGAGGATTCCACTTGCCCGGGGGTAGCGTCCTCCGTGTCGTGTACATGTTATGTCATGTCATGTCAGTATGCCTGTGTGGCATGTCTGAGGAAATCGACTTGCCCTATGGAAGCGTCCTCCATATCATATTAGTGGCATATAGAACGCCTAAGGAAATCCACTCGCCCGAGGGCGCTGTCCTCCGCATCTTATCATGGGGTGGCATACAGAATGCCTGAGGAAATCCACTCGCCCGAGTGCGGCGTCCTCCGTATCATATATGAATGCACGACGCCATGTTCATGTCGTGTTTGCATGTTCGTGTCATATGCATGTCATGTCATCTTATCCAGGTGGCATGTCATAATAACATATACATATCAGTTTATCCCGTACATTTAGCAAGTCATAAAATCATCCACATGTCGCAATACGTGATGCATATCAATATATATCACACAACTTAATGTTTATGGGAACTATGTGACCCAAGACAATTTTATAAACATTTATTTCTTG
Source organism: Nissolia schottii (assembly GCA_003254905.1). Lineage (NCBI taxonomy): Eukaryota > Viridiplantae > Streptophyta > Magnoliopsida > Fabales > Fabaceae > Nissolia > Nissolia schottii. The sequence continues at coordinate 45,510 of QANU01045160.1, read as the reverse complement.
GCTTAGGTTAGCTCAGCGACCTAGAGTTTCCTGGGCTGCTTGCCAACCCTGGAACTCCCGGTTTAACTCGTCATCCCTATCCAGGTCTCCCAGTCACATACTCCATTTTTTTTAAAAACCATTTTCCAAATCCTGCTTTAGGCCGCTCAGTGGACCCTTTTGCCGCTCGCGCCCCTGAAGCTGGCCAGGCTGCTCAGCGGACCATTATGCCGCTCAGCGTCCCGGAAGCCTGCAAGTTCATAAACATTTTCCACTGTTTCCAGGTCCTAGCCCCAGACTGCTCAGCGGTATATGAGGCCGCTCAGTGGTCCCTTCTGCCGCTCAGCGCCCTGGGCGCAACCTGAACCACCTGTTTTCCTTCCTTGCTTTCTTTTTCCACCCTTTCTCCCTCCTACTTCTTGGGATTCTTCCACAAGTTCTAACAACCATCAAACATCATATAACATCTTAGAAAACACATCCAAATCCTCTAGACAACCTAAGCCTAACATAAACTACCATAGTTCATCAAATCACCTAACATCAAACATAAGCAAACATAGCCACCAAAGAGACTGAGCAAGCCTAGTTTACCCACCTTCTTTAGGAGCTTTAGAGGCTGGTTGGATGATGAGAAGGTTGGGGGAGAGTAGTGTAACATCCTGTTTTTCCCCCTCAGCGAAAAGTTTGTCAAAATTAAATAAAATAAATTCTAAGACAATTAGAAAGGTTAGAGAAGGAGTTTTAGGGTTAGAAATGCCCAAGGAACCTAGGGTTGCGGTTGTAAGAAATTTCGCAGACAGGAGAACGGTCCGGTTCGGACACCGGTAAGCGAAAACAGGCCAAAAGTATCTGTAAAGAATACTTCCCCGGAGAAAAAATTACAAATGCCTTAAACCAATAATATTCCCATGTAGTGGGAAATTATAGGATCGCGACGGTACAAGCGGAATATTTTTCGGATGACCCTGCGCGACGCACCACGATTGCGAACGATAAAACACGAGCGAAACGGAACCGGGAGAAAATCAAGAAATGGCAGCCCACGTGAGAGAAATCAGATTTCAAGGGAAATAATAAAAAATTCAAACACTATTCATTAATGTGACATTTCTATTATCTTTTTAATTAATTAATTTTTAAAGAAAATAAAAAGGGCAAAATTGTAATTATGCATAGGGGCAAAAGGGTAAATTTAAGGGGCAGCCTCTTGGCTATAAATAGCAAGCCCATAATTGTAACACCCTCGCTAACTTCATACCCTCGAGTAGTAGACAAAGCTCACTAGGTTGTTGCTCGTTTGGTGGGATTACTCGTAGTCCTTTATTATCTTTCAAAAATACTAGGTTAAGGAAAATAAGGACCATTTTAAAAACTTTTCTGCCTGTTACTTTACTTGCAAAGTATGAGCCGCGCGTGAATCAAAGCATATAATACAAACGATAGAGCTAATGGCTTACAACTGATATCCATACATAAATATTTACATAAGCAAACGTGGTCCATCACAAATATTTACATCAACAGTAGTCTACTATAATAAGTTACATACATGTGCCATATACATACATCAAAATACATGTCAAAATACATATCCAAAATGTCTATCTAGTGTCCAGCTGAACTGGCTGGTCCTCGGTCCTCTACTGCTCCTCATGTGGCTCCTCGTGGCTCTCATAATCATCACCTGCTCCTGGAAGCATAAGCGAGTGGGGGTGAGAACAGTCGTCCTCAGTGGTTAACCTTGGCGTAGGGGATCTCTTTTCTCACTTATTAACCAGGCCGCTTAGGTGTTTCTAAGTGAACATGCATACTAACCTCCTACTGATTATTATCTAGCCTAAGGTCCTGAACGGCTTTATCTACTTTACTAGGTGACTGAGGAACAAGTCTTGCTTATCTAAGTTCTCGTGCTCATTATCTTTACTTCGTGTACATACATAGGCCATCTCGAGCATTCTCTTGACGACTACATAGACATACCTCATCATATACTTATACATTACATACTCATACATCATCATATACTCATGCATCATATACTCATGCTTAGGGAACATGGGGATCTCTTACGCTTCCGGTTGGGCTAGTGAACGGGGGTAGCGTCCTTCTTCATACATTAGTCCCGCGCTCATGTAACCGTGGCCTACGGCTACAACCATTTCTGTTCCCAACTTGACGACGACCCAACTGCGCTCACACCAGAGTGGTTGCTAACCACCGATAGGGTTTAGTGTCCATCGCCGCCAATCAAGTGGGCTACCCTTCCTACAAGTAGGTAGGTGGGGGTCCGTACCCTTTTGACGTAACCAAGCGGGGAATCATATCTCATCATCATATCTCATCATACCTCATCATCATTTCTCATCATATCTCATCATCGTGCCATTAACCTCATTAACCGGTCCACCCTTTTAGGACTGGTGAGGTAGCATCATTGACCAATCCACCTTTTTGGGACTGGTGAGGGGCGTGTCTATAGACGTGCCAAGAGAAAGGATTCCTATCATATAACTATATACTTGTTCCCTAATGTTCAATTTTGATCTTTAAGCTTTACGTGATTAACCTCTAGTTCTCATGATGCATAATAGAATAACCATTCCTAACATACATATTCTACCTGCAATGTTCCACATACATCATCATACACATACTTCATGCACTCATCGTAAACATACCTCATGAAAATGTTCTACATGCATCATCCTAAGCATACCTCATGACATGTTCATCATACATCATCCTAGACATACCTCATAACATGTTCATCAGACATCATCATAAACATAACTCATTCACTCATCATAAACATACCTCATGCACTCATCATACATCATCATAAGCATACTACATGCATCTCATTTAGCTTGATAAGTGTTGGAAATGTGTGTCCAGGACAACCTTCATAAACCTTGTTTTGTAAAATGGTTAAGTTTCAGGCTAGGACGCTCAGCGCCCTAGAGTCCACGTGTCACAAAAACTTGTTTTCTGTTCCCTTCGCTCAGCGGGGTCTATCACCGCTCAGCGGTTCACGAGTCTGCTCAGCGGCTCATGATGCCGCTCAGCGATCCCTGGCGAGGCTGAAACTTACAACTTCATTTTCCTTGCTTTCTTTCCCCCTTTGTCCATGGATCCTTCTTGAGGTTTTCACACATATTCCAACCCTTAAAATACTATCTACTCCAGGTCACAAGACCCTTCAGAATCATCTCCTAAGTCCTAGCATAGCATTTCTAGCATAATTTCTCATAATCACATAATCATCAAAACAATCATAGACAAAAATAAGCTCCAAGGAGATGAGCAAACCAAGTTTACCCACTTTCTTAGGGCTGCAAAGAAGGCTGGAGATGATGGCAAAGAGGCGGGTTCCTTGGTGGTTCAGCCTTCCTAGAACGGTTCCCGATTCCAGCAGTGTTCTAGCAGAGTTTCCGCATCAAACGATTTTTGGGCAGAGTTTCCACACTCTTCAAATTTTTGTGAAAATTTTCTGAATGGGAGGGCTATTTATAGCCAACAATCTGCCCCCACAATTTACCCTTTTGCCCCTTGCCAAAATTACAAAAATGCCATTTCTAATTTCTTTTCCTAATTAATTAATTCTAATGATAATCCAATGGTCACATCAATGAATAGTAACTTAATTTTTCATTATTTTTCATGGAAATCTGATTCAATCACGTGGGCTGCTATCTTTGACCGCCTCCCGGTCCCGTTTCGCTCGTGTTTTATCGCCCGCAGTGCCAGTGCGTCGTGCACGGTCGTCCGAAAAATATTCTGCTTATACCGTCGCGATTCTCTAATTTCCGTCTACCTAAAGGTATTAATACTTCAAGGAATTTGTGAATTTGTCTCCGGAGGAGTATTTTTAACAGATATCTTTGGCCCACTTTCTCCCGTCGGTGTCCAAACCGGACCGTTCCGCTAGCGTTTCCGCGATCGCCCAAGCTTCCTAGTAACAATTTGGGGTTGCTCCAGGGGTTTTATCATCTTTTCCCACATAAGGTATGGTTTTCCCAAGATTGGGGCCCAGTAATCAGTTCTACTGGCTAAACGGGGCCCAACGGGACTATTCTAGTGTCTACGGAATTGTCCGAAAGTGAGCGGAACTCCGTTTTTTCGATGGTTTAATTTTTCCAGTAANAAGATTGGGGCCCACTAATCAGTTCTACTGGCTAACGGGGCCCAACGGGACTGTTCTAGTGTCTACGGAATTGTCCGAAAGTGAGCGGAACTCCGTTTTTTCGACGGTTTAATTTTTCTAGTAAATTCTAAGGGTCATGAGGGACTATTTGAGTGTCATCAGAATTTCGATAAGCTAAACAGATAAATTTCTATTAATCTCTGCATGTTAACCTATACAGGATGCTCTACAAATAGTTAATTGGGGAAATTTCACTTAGGGAAGGAGCGGGATGTTACAATAATCAGACAAAAATTAGAAAATTCCACTCCTAGCCAAAACTTTGTCTGTGTGCTCCGCGATTACACCACAGAAACTATGCCGGAAAGCTTGGATCGCGCCCAGAGGTTGGAGAACGACTCTCCCGCCTCTTCCTCACCACCGGAAAACCCCCAAGAAGTGGGTAACTCTAGCTTACTCACCCTCCTTGGTGGTTGGATGTGTTTATGTGTGTGTGTATTCTTCTATGTATGTATGTGTATGTATGTTAGAACTCATGCTAGGATGTTACGAAGATGATTTTGAAGGGTCTTGTGACTTGGACTAGATAGGAATTTGATGGTTGGAATATGTGTGAGAACCTCAAGGAGTGTCCATGAGAAAAGAGGAAGAGAAAGGAAAGAAAACAATGCATTCTGTTTCAGTTTCGCCCAGGTACCGCTGAGCGGCCCCAGGCGCTGCTGAGCGGAGTGCAGCAGAAAATAATTTTTAAAACGTGAATTCCAGAGCGCTGAGTGGCCAGAGGACCCGCTGAGCAGCCTGAAGGTCACTGAGGATAAAGATGGAAAGATATTTTTGAAAACCGGGCCCCAGCCCGCTGAGCGAAATGAGTTACCGCTGAGCAATGCGCTCTTATCGCTGAGCAATGTGGCTCTGATTACTGAGCGAACTGAGCTCAGACCGCTGAGTAAAAAAGAGGTTCCGCTGAGCGGCCTAAGACTTGAACGTCTCATGGAAGCTATCTTGAGGCACATAGTCCAACAAGTTATGATTTGAAGAATGTGTATGGCTGAAGTATATGAGCTATGTGATGTAATAGGTAGGATTTCATGCATTATACTTATGGAAGTAATATGTTAGCATTCCATGCATCATGTTACGGTACTGTTAGAGGATTAGAGGTTAATCAAGTAATGAGTAAAGATTATAATTGAAATGAACCTTAGGGAATAAGTCATGCCATGATATGTGCAAAGAAAGGATAGAAAAGAAGAAATGTTATGAGAAATAAAAGACGATGATATGATGTAATGCTATGAGAACAGGTACAGGACGTGACGTCACAAAAGTCCAACTAACAATCCCACTTCAGTAGAGTCGCAAGGGCATACTGAAGGTGGAAGCCCGCCACAGGTGGTGTCGCAAGGGCATACCTAGAGGTGTGCAGTTACCACACCTAGCAATGTCAACAGAGGACATGCTAAGGTGGGGGTACGATACCAGCCCATTCCGAGGTGTCAAGAGAGGGCATGCGGAAGGTGGAAGCCCACCGCAAGTAGGTCAAAAGAGGACCTTCCTGGGGGTGTGTGCAACACCCTAGCTAGTTGGCCTATGCTTAAGTCATAGGTTTCCCAGGCTAGGTGGTTGACTGCTGGGCTGTGAACTATTACCGTTCTAGCTTATCTATTGAAATTAGGGTTACTGAAAATACGGGCCAATTTGAAACCTCTTTCGTAAATACATGTATATGAAAAGTAATGAGCCTTGCGAGTAATACAGCGAATAACGACATAGCTAAAAGATAAGAGAGTATAAATACATACCCGTAGCGTCGAGCTTTAGCGGCAGAAAGTACACATAGAGGCCCGAAGATACACAACATTCCATTTTAATATAATGCATAAGGTTTATACATAGTTCTATCCAGAGGATGATAATATACATAAACAGTAGCAATAATGTACAAATGCGGAAACTAAAAGCAAACTACGTACACGAGCGGCACAACTCGCTTCATGTACGGTACAACAACCTAACTCTGCACTCGGGTCCGGCTGGCCTCCACCTACTCGGAGTCTCCTAGTCACTCTAGAGGCTCCTTCTCCTCACTGCTACTCAGATCTGTCACCGCCGAGAAGCCACGTGGGGCGAAGCGGTGCGGTCGGGCGGTCAGTATCCTCTTCCGCGTAGTGGTCCGGCTACCTCGAGCTCGAACTGGCGGAGTGTACGCACCTAAATCAGTAGCTGGCGCCGGGCTGGCGTAGGTGTCTGCTCTGGCTCCAAGGAAGACATCTCTTCATCACCGTTGAGGCGAATCGGATCCCTGCTGCTGCTCCCCGGACGCTCGTCCACCCAAATAGGTTCAGCGGCGAAGTACCTGGGGCTCCAAGCCTCGGCGGGGGAGGATGATCAGGCTCGTCAGGTAGGCGTGCGGGCGCGTAAGTGCTCGTCTCCAAGAGGGTATCAATGCGGTAGTTACGCATGCAGGCTGCAAGCTGGATCCATAATCGAGTGGGGGTGAGAACTCTAGGTCCTCAGTGAGTCTCCTGTGGCTACTAAGGGTTCATTTACTCGAGTATCCTCCAGGCCGCTCAGGGGTTCTCTACGTGATCATGCATACTACAAATCCTACTAATTATTATCTTTTGCTAAGTCCCTGAACAGCTTTATCTAACTTAACTAGGTGAATAGGAACTAGTCTTTCTTACTATGGCTGCGTGCTTATGACTCTTATCTTTTGATCGTAATTAAACTACTCGTCTCGGGTCGTTCCCTTGACGATGCATAATGCATAAACAGTTATTCATAATGCTTAAATAGATATACATACATGTTTATCATCACATCATCAGTCATCAATTCATACATCTAATTATATAGTGCATGAGGGAATTTGGGGATCTCTTACGCGCTCTGTGGCTGTGTCCTTCTTAGTCCTTCGCACCTTTGTAGCCGTGGCCTCGGACTACAACCTCTTTTTGCTACTATTGTATCGACCCGGCAGCGCTCTTTACCGGTGTGGTAGCTAACCACGTAAGGCTCATAGGAGGTAAACATCGAATACAATTAGTGCAACCATCCCCTGTGGCATGGCGAGGGATCAGACCTATGAATGATCAGGCGTGGACGCGCTTAGATCGGCCCTATGACACGATCCGCTTTCATTCTTTCTCTTTTGGTGGGGCCCCTTAGCTTCTTTCATTCATGCAGGCCTATGCCTGTTTGTCATAGCTGGGCCTATGCCCGTTTCTTATCGTGGTCAGGTCTCTCTACCTGCGTTGCTCGTGACCAATCCATCTTGCTGAATTGGCGAGGGGCGTGTCTGTAAGACTTTGCCAAGAGAATAGGGGTTTCCTAATCATATAACTACTGACTCTGGCTAAGGCCGTCCGAATCCATGGTGATTCGTCGCCTCTGCTCTACTTTTATTCCCTAGGGTTCAATTATGATCTTCGTTAAATTTTAGCGTGAACTTCTAATTATCTAAAGTCGTCCTAACTCCTACGACGACCCTGCCTCATGATGCATGCTCAAACACATAGATATGGCCTAACCTTACTCATTGGATCCCTTAGAAACATTAAACTCCCAACTCTGCCAGGTTTCATTCGAATACTAGCTGTGGTATTCGAATGAAATCCCTCGGAGTCCTTTCATTCGATTGGAATAGGCTTTCATTCGACTGCATTCCCTCGGCATTCTTTCATTCGAATACTAGGGGATTCATTCGATTGAATTCCTAAAAATTCGCCTCATTCGACTGCTGAGGAATTCATTCGAAGGAAAGCACATCTGGGCTTTCATTCGACTGAATTCCTGTAGTATTCGAATGAAGACTACAAAAATCGCCTCCCGAGACTCCAGTTCTCAAATCTTTACTGTTCCTAGGGTTCCAAGTAGTACAGTTACGCGTTCCATTTCTCCATCGTTCACAAAACCCTTTTTACATTATTCCCCCCCAAAATACTACTTAATAGTTTTGTAGTCAGATATACACATAGGCACATATACAGGTAAGAATTTAAACCACATAGACAGTGGGCTTAGGATTACCCACCTCCGATCGGGATTCCGATTCGGTGACTCTGAAGGGGAGATTGTCCTCTTCGCGATGGTGTGCTCCAGCTAATTTTCGGAGACTCCGGCACGAGCTTTAGATGTGTCGAAACGTAACCCTCGGCTGCCTATGGAGTGTAACTTCTGAGAAGTTACGAAGTTATAAATAACCGCGCACAGTAAAAAGATATTTTCCTTTGCTTTTAACCTTTCCTCCCCCTCTCCCACGTTTTGCTGAAGCTCTGCTTCAGTTTCTTATATTTATTATTATTATTATATTATTTATTTATTTATTTATTTATTTATTTGTTTATTGCTTAACTTCTCTGAGAAGCTAATGCCCTTCCTCCAGCTCCGTTTTTATTCGCTCGCGTTTTATCCGAAAAACCCTGCTTCCGGTTGCCCTAAAAATATTCCGGACATACCGTTACACCCCATTTATTTTTCCCCTCGGTCCAGAGCAATTTTCTCGGGAACCAGGGACTCTTTCACCGAGCCGAAAAATCCTACGGACGTTTTACAGTATCTGAGAAATTTCCGTTCGAGTCGAAACTCATCCGGCAACTCCCGAAAATTATAAAACAGCTAAACCTAGTCTGTCTCTCCAATTTTCCAGGGTTTCGAGGGTCTAAATCAGCTTCCCTTACTTCCTTCGGCGTTTCCTAGCCGTTCTCGGCTGTCCACGGATCATTTACCGGCTCGTAGAAGAACGGGATGTTACAGTGTGCGGGTATCCCATCAAGTAATGTCAACAGAGGACATACTATGATATCGAGTACCACGCTCGGTCGCAGGGTCGGCCCCTCACCATCCAATAGTTGGGTGGTTGTTCATATCGTTGATCGATGCATTCCTCCTATGAGCTTTACGTGGTTAGCTACCACACCGGTTAGAGCGCTGCCGGGTCGTCAATGATAGGGAACACAAGTAGGTTGTAGTCGAGGCCACGGCTACAAGAGTGAAGGGCTCAAGAAAGAGGCAAGTAAAAGAAAGAGGCAAACAAAAGAAAGAGAAAAGTAAAGAAAGAGGAAAGTAAAGAAAGAGTAAAGTATGAAAGAAAGAAAGAAAAAATTATAGTATGTAATGTATGCATGAATGTATGTAATGTATGTAACAATGTATGTATAGAAGTATGAATAAGTAAGAAGATAAGTAAAATCATGTAATTACCATCAAGAGAACACTCAAGACCGCTACGTAAGTATGCGAAGGAAAATAACAAGCACGAGAACTTAGTAAGAAAGATTAGTTCCCCTATCACTTAGTAACGTAGATAAAGTTGTTTAGGACTTTAGGACAGATAATAATCAGTAGGGATGTTAGTATGCATGTTCACTTAGAAACACCTGAACGGCCTGGAGTATAACTAAATGAACCATGAGATCTCCGAGCTACAGTTTTCCACTGAGAACCTACCGTTCTCACCCCTACTACCTTATGACTCCAGGGACACATGACGAGTCGTACTACGAGGATGCGGCCGAACCGGCCGAGGAGCTATGAGGCGTTCCAGACCGGCCAGAGACACCAGAGCCAGCCAAAGCCAGTATTTTGTTAGGGGCAGACTGAGCAGTGTGACAGTAGCCCTTGTATTTTGATGACATGTATTATGTATAGATGGACATTGACTTGTATATTATTTATTGTAATTATAACTATGACTTTTGTGATGGACCAAAATGTATGTACAGTTTATGCTTTGCTATTACTAGCCTGTTATTCGCTAAGCCCTATTTTTCCTAAACGACTATTTTCAAAAAGTAAGAATGGACTATGAGTAGTCCCACCAGGTAGTAAACAACCTAGTGAGCTTTGCATACGACTTAAGCGTAGGCAGTTAGCTAGGGTGTTTCAAGTAGTCCTTCAAGTGCAAAGCTTTTTCCTAGTTTCCGTCAGGTTGTCCGCAGCGCGGCCGCAGAGCACACGGGCAGAGTTTCGGCAATTCTAAGAGGGTGGATGAGTGAAATGAGTGGGCTGATGGCATAGCCTTATATAGGCACGAAAATTGCCCTCTCTTTCCCATTTTACCATTTCTAATTTAATTTATTAATTAATTAATTATTTTAGATAATTACTAAGTCATATCGGGTCACATCAATGAATAGTAACCCTTATTTTATTATTTTTCTTAAAAATCTGATCTTATCACGTGGGGTCCTCAGATGTGGGTCCCACCCGGTCCCGTTTTGCTCGTTTTTGGTTGTTCGCAGTCCCAGTGCGTCGCGTGCGGCCGTCCGAAAAATATTCCGCTTGCGCTTCCGCGATCCCCTAAGCTTCCTAATGATATTTTGAGGCTAATATAGGGTGTTTGTGACTTTTCCCATGTACCGGTTAGGTTTCCAGAGACTTAGGACTCTCTGCTTGGTTCTACTGGCTAACCGGGCTAAACAGGGTCGTTCTAGTGTCTGCGGAATCGTCCAAAACTGAATCGATTTCCGTTTTACTGACACTTTAGGTTTTTCATCCATCCCTAGGGGTCGAGAGGAATCATTTAAGTTTCATCAGAATTCTGCGAAACCCAACAGAATAATTTCTACAGACACTTCTGTCCTAAGGGTTCAGGTTTCTACACTGTTTACCCATATAAGGGCTTATATGGATATTTCTCCTGTGAAATCCTTACTAAGGGGAAAGTGGGATGTTACATCATGAACCGCTAAGCAGTCTGTGGGCTGAATTGAAAGAAAAGGGATTTTGAACTGTTCTATGGATTGAACAGTTTCAGGTACCGCTAAGCAGACCCAAGGGGGCGCTGAGTGGCCTGAAACTTAGTGATTTCCCCGGAACCAATGTTTATGAAAACTGTCTTGGGCACACAGTTCCAAAAAACATTAAGCTGGATGATGTATATTGATACGTATGATGTTTGTGGAACATTGCATGTAGAACGTTTATGCTCAGAATGTTTATGATACCATGCATCATGAGGACAAGGTTGTCATCTAAGTGTTGGGGCGACCTTAGAGAACTAGAGGTTAATCACTTAATGCTTACAGATCATAATGGAACCCGAGAACAATTATGTAGCTATATGATAGGGCGTCTCTCTCTTGGCACGTCTACGGACACGCCCCTCACCAGTCCCGCAAAGTGGATTGGTTAATAATGATGAATGAAAATAAAGAAAGAAAGCAAAGAAATGATGAATGAGAAAGTGATATGAACCAAAGTTATTGTTTCAACGAACAAACACAAGTTGTTCAACAAATTAACTCTCAATTTGTTGGTTGATGAACTTGGCTAGAAAAATTAGTTTTGCAAAGCAAAACTAAAAGAAATGTAGGCAGCGAAATTTGATAGATAACCAAAAGATTGGAATCACTCCAATTTGAGACAAAACACACAAAGGATTTGGTTAAGTCCTTTGATAATCTCACTTCTTGAATCACTCAAGAATTTAGGAGAATCACTCTCACAAATAACTTTGATAGAAATAAAAAAAATATGCTGAATCTTGTTCTCATCATTCCCTTCCTCTTGAAGAAGATTTGTCCTCAAATCGAAGTCTTCTTCATCTTTGTTCATCAGTTCATCCATTTGTCTTTGAATTTCTTTGGTCTCTTGTGGATTACTTCGACAAGCAAGCCCATTGGGCAAAGGTGCTCCAGGAATGAGATTAATTTGATTCTCTATTCCCCTCAAAGGTGGTAGCCCACTTGGAACACTAGAAAACACATCTTGAAATTCCTGCAAAACAGATTTGACACTAAAAGGCAATTCAAAATTATCAAAATTGTTAGTGTTCAAAATCTGATTTTTGCAATACAACACATAGAGGGGTTGTTTTGCAAGAAACACCCTCTTCACCTCTTTTTCCTTAATCAAAATATTGTGTTTTTCCTCAAGTATTTCACTTTTTTTTTTCTTCTCTCTTTGTTTTCTCTCAAGTGTTTCACTCTTTTTTTCTCACTTTGTTTTCTCTCAAGTGTTTCACTCACTTTTTGTTTTCCTTTTCTCTCTTGCATAATCTTTTTTCTCATTCTCATTTGATCCTTACACACTTCACTAGGACTCAATGGTTTGAGTATCACTTTCTTGCCTTGGCGCATGAAAGAAATTTTGTTGGTAAATCCATCATGGAATGCTCTAGTGTCAAATTGCCATGGCCTCCCCAAAAGTAAGTGGCTGGCCTCCATTGGTACTACATCACATAGCACCTTATCCTTGTATTTTCCAATGGAAAACTCCATTTCTACTTGTTGCTTCACTTGTACCTCTCCACCTTCACTAAGCCATTAAAGTTTGTATGGCCTAGGGTAAGGTTTAGTGTCTAAATTCAGCTTTGACACTAATATATCAATAGCCACATTAGTACAACTTCCAGCATCAATTATCATCATGCAAACTTTCCCATGGTAGAACATCTAGTGTGGAAAATATTCTCTCTTTGGGATTCATCTATAGGCTTTAATTGGTTACCCAACAACCTCCTTACCATTAACATTTCTCTCTCCACGGCCTCCTCTTCATCTTCCTCCTCCTCCTCATCATCTCCTTGAGAGGAATCACTTTCTTTGAGGGACACTCATAGGCATAGTGACCCAAGCCCAAGCATTTGAAACACTTTATCTCTCTACTCTTTATTTGGACTGTTCTAAGGCCTTTGAAGGTGCCTTTCCTTGAGTTGTAGGTGTTGGATTGCTAAAAGTAGCAGCCCCTTCCTTCTTAAATTTGTCCCCCCAACTAGAAGAATTCAAGTTGGTCGAGCTTCTCCTAACCAATCCTTTCCTCTTAAGTTGTTGCTCCACTTGCATAGCTTTGTGTAATAACTCCTCCATTTCAATAAACTCCTGTAATTCCACAATATCTCGAATATCGTTATTCAAGCCATTAAGAAAACGTACCATGGTTATCTCTTCATCCCCATGGACTTTGGCTTGAATCATCAACATCTCCATCTCCTTAAAATACTCCTCAACCCCCTTGCTGGCTTGAGACAAACTTTGGAACTTGAGTTTCACGTCCCTAGCATAGCTAGTGGGAATATACCTCTTTCTCATGATTCTCTTCATTTCTGCCCAAGTCTCCACCATTGGCTCCTCATTCCTCAACCTCTCCTTTTGTAGCTTATTCCACCACATAAGTGCATAATCTGAAAATTCTACGGCAGCAAGCTTCACCTTTTGCTCCTCTTCATAGTTGTTACAAGAGAAGACATGCTCAATCTTGAGCTCCCATTCCAAATAAGCTTCCAGATCACTCCTACCCTTGAATGGCAGAATGTTGAGTTTAACACCCTTAATTCGATTTTGTCGAGGAATGTTGTTATCATCCCTCCTACTTCTTTCTCTTCTTTCATCCTCTCCTTGAGAACTCCTCCGTTGCTCCAAGTTGTCCAGACGGTCATTGAGAGAATCCATTGATTGTTTCAACAATCTCTCAAAATGTTGTGTAAGAGCTTGTATTTGGAATTGTGAAATTCCTCCTCCATCATTTGGATTATCACCTTCCATCTTAAATAAACAAATCAAATGTAACCAAAAATTTCTCACCACACTCAAGTGTATCACTCGTCTATGGCTTTTTCTATAATGTGCACTCTTGCCTTTTTCCACTCTAGAATTCTCTTGAGTTCTTAAGTGATTCCACAGAGAGGACTATCTACCACTTGTGTCAAGACAAGAATTAGGATGGCTAACAAGGTCTAGGAACAAGAAAATAGCCACCAAAGTCACAAAACAACAATAATACCTTAAGAAAACCTTTGAAATATGAGTTTTAGCAACAAGCATGAACCACTCAGCCAGATCTTCTTTTTCTTTTCTTTTTTGACGAATTTTCTCTTTCTTTTTTATTCTTCTTTGTTTTTTTCCCAAATGAAAAAAGGCTTAACTCTTGCAATGGTTCAGCAAAAAATGAAAAGGAACAAGAATACAAGAGAAATAACAATGGCCAAGAAAAAAAATGTAGAGGAAATTTTGAAACCTCAAACCTGAGCTCTGATTACCAAATGATAAGAACCAAAGTTATTGTTTCAACGAAGTAACACAATTTGTTCAACAAATTAACTCTCAATTTGTTGGTTGATGAACTTGGCTAGAAAAATTAGTTTTGCAAAGCAAAACTAAAAGAAATGTAGGCAGTGAAATTTGATAGATAACCAAAAGATTGGAATCACTCCAATTTGAGACAAAACACTCAAAGGATTTGGTTAAGTCCTTTGATAATATTACTTCTTGAATCACTCAAGAATTTAGGAGAATCACTCTCACAAATAACTTTGATAGAAATAAAAAAAAATGTTGAATCTTGTTCTCATCAGAAAGGGTGACGTCACACCTAACGATGATGATAAGAAGTGGTGATGTATGAGTCCACGCTTGGTTGCGTCGCAAGGGCCAACCCCTCGCCATCCCACTAGGTGGATGGTTATCTCTATTGATGTACGAAGACGGAACATTAGTTATCCGCGGTGGTTCGCAACTACTCAGGTGAAAGCGCTGCCTGGTCGTCATCAATACAAGGACAGAAGTAGGTTGTAACCGAAAGGCCACGGTTACATGAGTGGAAGGACTCGGCGCGGCCCTGGTCCATTAGTTAGCTGGGAGCCGACGCAGCCTCGGTCCATTAGTTAGCTGAGAGCCAGGGAAGAAGGAAGCGCCCCGGTCCATTAGTTAGCCGACACGCATAAGAGAGTTTAAGTTCTCATGGACAAGTTATGTGAAGAATGAATGTATGAATATATGTATATGGAAGAACGTAAAGTATGTGTAACTCCAGATAGCACCTAAGAGGGGGGTGAATTAGGTTTCTCTTGTTTTTCTCGGATTTTTGTTTCTTTGAAAGATGTGAAACCCTAATTCCCAAATTGAGAATAAGACCCAGCAATTACCGAATAGATAATGATGTTAAATCAGCGGAAATGTAAATTGCTGAATGTAAAGAGTGTAGGGATAAGAAAGATCACACCGGAGAATTTATCCTGGTTCACCTTCAACAACCGAAGGCTACGTCCAGTCCCCTGTTCTGATTCAGGGATTTTTCCACTATTTAAACTTGTGTTGTGTACAACCTTACCCCGAGGCACTTACACCGACAACTACAAGAGAACAACCCGTTCCCCTGGTTACACAATGCCCTCACCGAACACTACGGTGATAATCAGAATCCACACCGAACACTACGGTGTTTACAAAACCACACCGAACACTACGGTGCCACAATTGATTCACAATTGTTGAAGAAGTAATACAATGGCTTTACCAATCCTAAATTCAGGGTTGGAAGTTTTCCTGAATAGAAAGCACAAATGATATAACAGTTAAGGCTCAAAGGGCTTTCTTAAGATTTGGATTGAAACACCATTGAAATTTGATCAGAACTTTGTGAATATGAAAGTGAGAATTGAGTTCTGGAGTTCTGTTTTTGTTCTGCATGAGTTCCAACCTTATATAGGCAGAGGTGCCTGTTCATGAACCATTGCCAATGCATACAGATGCAAAACAACGCATTGTTTCATGAAAAAACACACCCATTCGAACATGTAATCGATTAACCAAGTGTGGTAATCGATTATACACATAGAAACTGGCAATTTTCAAATTCTTTGAAGTGGTAATCGATTAGCACGGTTTGGTAATCGATTACACTCATAAAATTTGAGTTATTTTCAAACTTTCATGTTGGTAATCGATTACCCTAAGTGTGTAATCGATTACACACTTGAAAACCACTTATTTTCAAAATTCTCGAGTTGGTAATC
Organism: Nissolia schottii; assembly: GCA_003254905.1. Classification (NCBI taxonomy): domain Eukaryota; kingdom Viridiplantae; phylum Streptophyta; class Magnoliopsida; order Fabales; family Fabaceae; genus Nissolia; species Nissolia schottii. The sequence goes on along the minus strand of QANU01045160.1, from coordinate 29,647 downwards.
GATTACAGCAAGTTGGTAATCGATTACTCATGCAGAAAATGTTATATTTTCACATTTTTGATGCTGGTAATCAATTACTGAAGCTGGTAATCAATTACTGAAATCCAGTAATCTATTACTGACACAACAAAGTGTTTTCCAAGTGTTGTAAACCCCATAGAAGTGTTGCTAATTGATTTTAGGGTTTAGGAAAGATGTTAGACTTGTTGTAATGAAAACCTTATGAGCCAATAACCATACTATCATAAACAAGTGCTAACTATTAAACTCTAAGGTAAAAACACTTGAACCTTCAATATGATGATCGGTTGATCGTTGTAATTCATCGGTTGTGTCTTTGCCTTTTTCTTGCTTTTTGTTGATGTTCTGGTCTTCATCAAAACCAAGCCATCAATGGTCAGAGAAAGAATCATCTTCACAGTATGTATATGCTATGAGTACCGTCAGGAGAACGCGCCAGACGGAATATGTCTACTCGTTACGAAGTAAGAAAGTAAAGATAACAAGAACGAGAACCTAGATAAGGAAGATTAGATCCCTCGGTCACCTAGTAACTTAGATAAAGCCGTTTAGGATCCTAGACAAGATAATAATCAGTAGGACGTTAGTATGCATGTCCACATAGAAATCTCCTGAGCGGCCTAGTTCATAAGTGAGTTAAAGAAACACCCGACGCTAAGGTAAACCATTGAGGACAAACGTTCTCACCCCACTTACTTATGCTTCCAGGAGCGGACGAGGGCTACGAGGAGCCATACGGGGAGCCATATGAGGAGCCATCCACGGAGCAATGAAGAACCATGTGCAGGCTAGCAGAAGACCAGACCAGAGGATTAGCTAGTCTAGTTTTGCGCCACCTAGACATTTTGATATGTATTTGGATGTATATGACACATGTATGTAAATTATTATAATATTCTATTGTTGATGTAAATATTGTGATGGACCACGTTTGCTTATGTAATTGCTTGTTATACTTGCAGATATTATGAAGGACTAACCCTTATAAGCTCGAGCTCTATCGTTTGTATTATATGTCTTGCTTCACGCGCGGCTCGTACTTTATGAATAAATAACAAGTAGAAAAGTTTTAAAATGGTCAACATATTTTCCTTAACTCGGTATTTTCGAAAAGTAACGAAGGACTATAAGTATTCCCACCAAGTGATCAACAACCTAGTGAGCATTGCGTATGACTCGAGCATAGGCAGGGTGTTACAGGTTGTCCTGCCAAACAATTTCCTTCATGTACTCTGTCGCACTTCTGGCAGGGTGGGTTGTGTTGCTCTGCCCTTTTACATTGTCTGATAAAATGACTGCTTTCTCTGCATCCAAAACACATTTTTCTTCCCGTGACATACGCCTTCTCGTATATCCTATTGTTCTCCTGGTAAGGTTGGTTACGACTTCCTCCTTGTTGTTGTAGTGGCAGTGGTTGTTCTTTTTGGGACAGGTCTGAGGCCTGCCTTTATTGCTGCTGCGGCTGGTATTACGCTTGGAAAGGTCTTCTGCCCCGTTAGTCTCGTGGGATATTTTCTTGCTCGGCCATTTTTCTCTTGTGTAGACTTTGTACCGTGGCCAAGTTTATATTGGCCTTTTCCTGAGCCAAACTCTTGTTCACCAGTGTAGCGTAATCTCTGAATCCAAGCACATTGATTGATGCCTGTAACTCCTCCCTCAGTCATCGTCGATACTTACCACACTTCCATCCTTCGTTAGGATTCAGTTGGTAAGTCTGCGAGTATTTGCAAAGTCTCTCAAACTTTGCAGTGTATTCTGTAAAAGTCATCTGGTCCTGTCTCAATCCTATGAATTCTGCTTCTTTCTACTCTCTTAGCTCCTCAGGAAAATACTTGCTAAGGAGAGCTTCCTTGAATTGCACCCAAGTAACTAGGGCATGCTCCTGCTCCAGAAGAGGCTTAGTCGAGTCCCACCATTCCAATGCATTATCCTTCAGCCTTCGCGAGGCAAACCTAACTTTCTGTGCCTCCACACAAGAGATATCCTCAATATTCTATTCCAACTCCCTTAGACAGTTATGGGTCTGCTCGGAACCCTGACCCCCGTAAAGATAGGAGGTTAGCTTTGCAGAAATCCATAAACTTTCAGGTATCTGTCTCCTCACTTGTTAGCATAGCTTGTTGATGGTTGTTCACGTCAGTTATAGCACGAGTCAGCTCACGAATTAGGACTGCCAAACCTGCAGGCTCGTCCTCGTTGCATCGTGTAGTGTCTCTACGGGGTGGCATGTGTAACATCCTAGTTTTTCCCTTAGAAAGATTTTGTAAAATTTATGGATTTTTTTCCAATCAAGAGCATAAAGGAAAGTGATTATAGGATGGGGAAAATTATTTACAAGATCTATTTCCAACTTAAACTTTGGAGGAGGTCAGGGAGTTATGATCTCGCGGAATATCGCGAGGTCCATGCCCGTTTTCGGTCAAAACGGAAATCCGGTTGAGGGACAAAGGGGTCTGTGAAATATAGGCTGGCCGAAACAAGTCCCTGGATACCTTGTTCTGGTACGCCATCGGGATCGAAAAAATTTGTGGATAGCGGATACGTGTTCGGAATATTTTACAGACATCCGTACACGAGTGAATAGCTACCAAACGCCATCAAACGTGACCGAAACTGAACAGAGGGCCAAGATATTTCAGATAATTATAATAAAATAATAATAAAATAATAAAATAATAAGATTAATTAATAATTACATAAATAATTGAGAAGGGGGCCACAACTATAAATAGGCCCCCTGGGTTAAAAAAATTTTGACATTTACTTTCCCTTCAGTTTTCCCATTTCTAGTCCTATTCGTGCACATCGCGGAAGCGCTGACGAACTCCCAAAAATTCCTTGAAGCACGCCACTGTGACGAGGATTTTCTTCGCAACCACCCTATCAACTCCGAATCCGCATAGGAAGTGGGTAACTCTAAGCCCACTGTCTATATGGTTGATTTTATAGCTGTGTATATGCATCTGTATGTATTTGACTGCAAAACTACTTTGTAGAAACTATAGGGAATAAGTTGTAGGATGGTTTTTGATGATTTTGACGTTTAGAAACCATAACTGTACCGATTGGATCACTGGAAAATGAGAAAAGTTACGGTGAGAAGCCCCTGGGAGAAAATGCTCTCGGGAGCCAATTTTACACTAGTTCATTCGATTGAATTCACACGGGCATCGAATGAAAGATTTTGGATTTCAATCGAATGAATGGCGATTTCAGTTGAATGAAAGCCTGGGAAGGATTTCAATCGATTGAATTCCTTGATCAATCGATTGAAAGAATCATTCGAATGCTCTCTGAAAAGCTTGAGTTTTAACTATGCTATGGGATCCATCAGGCACAGCTATGCGTACAATTATTCATGAGAACATGCATCATGAGGAAACAGCTGTCATCTGGTTTAGGACGACCGTAGATAACTAAGAATCCTCACCTAAAGTCCAACAAGATCATACTTGCACCCTAGGGAACGAAGACAAGTTAGAGAGGTTCCGACCCCAGTTGGTGCGGAAAACCTTAGTTAAAGAGTATAGTTATATAACTAGGATGTTCCCATATTTCTCTTGGCACGTCTTATGCAACACCCCTGCTAACTGCCCACTTCCATGGTAGTAAGCAATGCTCACAGGGTTGTTGTTTGTTGTGTAGGGTTACTTATAGCCCTTACTTTTACCTTTGCAAATAATTCTTACACAGAAATAGGGACCAATTTGAAAATCTTTCGTGTGCTTATCAAGTTATAAATTAGGAGCCATGTGTGATGAAGAAACATATAACAATCATTGATAGTGTCTGCCACAAGTTAGGTAGAGATCACAGCGGATCATGAAAAACAACTGTATATATATATTTACAACAAAGGTCCCAAGGTACAGTTACACGTTTGCCTTAATAATAAATAGTTACACAGAAAATATAACAGTCATAAAACATAATACAAACATTCATCGCCTTAGTGCGAACGTGGTCGTTTCGCTCCAGCTCCGATCTACAACTCTCTATCGCCCGCCATGTGTCACTTGGGTCAAGCTCTTTGCTATGTCCACCTGGATCCATAACCGAGTGGGGGTGAGAACTCTAGGTCCTCAGTGGGTCTCCTGTGGCTGCTAATAGTTCATTTACTCGAGTATCCTCCAGGCCATTCAGGGATTTCTAAGTGATCTTGCCTACTAACACCCTACTGATTATTATCTTTGCCTAGGGTCCTGAACAGCTTTATCTAAGATTATCTAGGTGATAGGGGAACTAGTCTTTCTTACTAAGGATGCGTGCTTATGAATCCTGCATTTCAATTATAATTAGGCTACTCGTCTCAGGTCGTTCCCTTGACGGTACATATTACACAAACAACCATAAATGAATATTAATGCACATACAAACATTCATTCAATTATAAATACATAGCTACATGGTGCATGGGGGCATTGGGGATCTCTTACGCGTACCGGCTTGTCGGGTTAGCATCCTGCTTCTCTGCTCTGGCACATACCGGCTTGTCGGGTCCGTGCATCTTTTCTATAGGCATACCGGCTTGCCGGGTTAGCTCTCTATCTCCATACGCGTACCGGCTTGCCGGGTTAGCGCTTTTTCCTCTACTTCCTCCTTTTTCTTCTATCCATCCTCTACCTTCCAGTGTCATTAACCTCTTCAAATCAATCCACCCTTGGGCGACTGATTCGTTAACCAATCCAAACTCGTAAGGACGGGCAAGGTAACACATCGACCAATTCACTTGTGAACTGGTGAGGGGCCTGTCTGTAAGACTTTGCCAAGAGAGGGCTTTCCTAACACATCGACTATATACATATTTCCCTAAGTTCCATTATGCTTTCTTGAACATTAAGTCATTGACCTCTAGTGTTCTAGGGTTGTCCTAACTCCTAGGTGACATCCCATCCTCATGATGCATGCTCAAATACATAATTATGGCCTAACCTTACTCATTGGATCCCTTGAAAACATTAAACTCCCAACTCTACCAGGTTTCATTCGAATGCTTGCTGTGATATTCGAATGAAATCCCTCGGAGTCCTTTCATTCGATTGGAATAGGCTTTCATTCGACTGAATTCCCTCGGTATCCTTTCATTCGAATACGAGGGGATTCATTCGATTAAATTCCTAAAAAATTGCCTCATTCGACTGCTGAGGAACTCATTCGAAGGAAAGCTCATTTTGGCTTTCATTCGACTGAATTCCTGGTGTATTCGAATGAATACCACAAAAATTGCCTCCCGAGACTCCAGTTCTCATTTTTTCACTGTTCCTAGGGTTCCAAGTAGTATAGTTATGCATTTCATTTTGCAATATTTTCCAAAACCCTTTTAAACCCATATTCTCCCAAAATACTACTAATCAGATCTACAGCCAGATACAGAAATAAACACATATACAGTTAATAATTAATCCACATAGACATTGGGCTTAGGATTACCCACCTCGAAATGAGTTTCTGAACCGGTAGATATGAAGAGAAAAATATCCTCTTCGCGTGGGTGTGCTCATCCTCTTTTTCTAGAGTCCGGTAGCGCTTTCGCGATGTGTAGGAACGGGACAACAAAGAAAGAAAACTTAACAAAGAAGCAGGAAGTGAAGCGTAATGCTTCAGGGGGAAGGAAGCAAAGAAATATAAAAGAAAGCCAAGTGAAGTTTGGCCTCAGGGGGAAAACAAAGAAATAATGAAAAGAAACAAAGGGGGAAAACCAAATAAATAAAAAGAAGAAGCAAGGAAAACAGATTGAAGGACAGTGGCCTCAGGGAAAATTAAAGAAAAGTGTTAAGGGGAAAGAAACAAAGAAACAAAGAAAAGGAAACAATGAAGAGCATAATTGCTTCAAGAAAGAAATGATAGAAATGGCATCAGGGAGGCCTTACTGTGCAAGATATTTGAGATTTATAACTTTTATATTATTATATTACATATATTAAATTATAT
>QANU01045160.1:9085-23657 GCA_003254905.1 Nissolia schottii | reverse complement strand
TATATATATATATATTTTACTATATACATTTCCTTTGTTTCTTTCTGCCAGGGGCTGGAACGTATATATATTTGCGTATATAATTATTATTATTATTATTATTATTTGATTATATAATATATTTTTATTATATATATTATCATACGTATTACATATATACGTATATACATATATATATATATATATATATATACTTTTCGTTTTTCTTTTTGTCTCTGGGGGGCGTACAGGTTGTATATATTTATATATTAGTTTATTGAATGATATATATATATATATATATATATATATATATATAATATTTTATTATAACTTAGGTTAGGGGGATGAATGTCCTAGGGGTGATGTATGTATATATAGTACTATTATTATTATATTACTTTATTATTTGTTTCTTGTCCCAGGGGATGTACCCCGTAATGTTTATCACGGCCAAGGGTTACCTGATCGATTTTGATCGCGTTTGGGTCTTAACTGTTTGCGCATGGTTGCCCCAAAAATATTCCGGACATACTGCCGTGATCTACTAATTTTTCCTAGTCATATGAGTATGTCAGGTTATGGTGTTTGTGAATATATTACCCGGGGGTAATTTTCACAGATACCTTAGGTACCTACCGAAATCTCAGTTTTCGGCAAAATTTAGCGCAGACCTTGCGGCACTTCGCGAGATCAAGAAACAATTATTTGACTGGCATTTGAAAGAAATAAATTTTCTAAATAATTTTTCTGGTCTAAATAATTGCCTGTAATGTGCTTTTAATTAAGCGGAATTAAGACTTGAGCGAAATCTCCATAAGGGAAAAATTTGGGATGTTACATCTTACAGACATGCCCCTCACCAATTCGGCAAGCTAGATTTGTTAAAACCAATGCAGACAGAGGCCTGATTACGATAGCACCGGGCCAAGGCTCGAGATGATGAGAACAGGCCAATGCTTGAAGAAAGAAATAAATAAAGAAGAAAAGGGGGCCCCAGGTAAGAAAAAAGGAAAGAAAGCGCGGTCAAGTCCAAGGGCTGACCAGGTCGAGTCCAAGGTCCGACCTACGTGTCCACTCCTGATCGAGTCCAAGGTCCGATCCCTCGCCATTCCTATTAGGGGAATGGTTGTACCTATCGCGTTCGATGTCTTCCTCCTATGAGTTTTACCTGGCTAGCTACCACACCGGTTAAGAGTGTTGCTAGGTCGACAGGCAAAACAAAGAGGTTGTAGTCGAGGCCATGGTTACAAAGGTGAAAGGACTAAGAAGGATGCAGCCATAAGGCGCGTAAGAGAATTCCAGATCCCCGACATGCACGAGATAGATATGCATATGAATGAATGATTGTATGTTTGTACGTATAAAAGTAGCTAAGTTTATAGTTATGTATGATATTATGCATTATGTATCGTCAAGGGAACGCCTCAAGACGACTAGTATGTCAGTTAGCAGTAACACGAGCAGGCGATTTGGTATTGCCATACTCAAACGAGATAAAGAAAATAGCACGAAGCCTAGATAATATGTAGATTAGATGCCCACTCACCTAGTAAACTAGATTAAGTTGCTCAGGACATGAGTCCAAGAACAACAATTAGTAAGGGGCTAGTATGCATGACACTCAGAGGTTCCCTGAGTGGCCTGGAGAATAACCGAGGAAATACTAGGCCACATTAGAATACTACCCTCTGAGAACCTGCTGTTCTCACCCCCACTCGTTTATGGCTCCAGGAATGGATGACGACTCATACTATGCTGACGCTGCTGAGCCTGATGAGGAGCTTGACGGACCCCCTAACGTCGGCTACTGCCTGAGGCCGCACGTAGAGGGATCTAATTAGCCTTGGGGAATCTTGGAAGGACTTGTAGTGAAACTCAGAAATTAAGCAGTTATGTATGATGAAGTGTAATAAGTATATTATGAATTGTGACTCTATCTTATGGACCTATTAATGATGTAATAGGTGTATGAATAATATCTCAGTATCTGTAAGCCGCTGGCTCTATCGTTTGCCTTAACTGTTATTCGCACATGCACGGCTCCTATTTTCTGCATCACTTTATGAAATGAATAATGGGGGAAAAATTGGGTCCCTGTCTTCCTGAATAATTAATTTCAAGGAGTATGAGGGACATAACAATATTCCTACCCAGAGACAAACACCCTAGCGAGCATTGCGTACAGCTCGAGCGTATGCAATTAGCTAGGGGTGTTTCATTTGGTATCAGAGTAGTTTGGTCCGAGTGAGCTTGAGGACTGAGCTGCACTATGCTTCCGAGCATGATGCATAATATATACCCTACGAAGTTGTATGTACTGATCATGTATGCACTAGTTGTAATTGAGACTGATCAACTCAGCATTTTGCAGGTGTGAGTGTTCAAACATGCCGCCGAGAAGGAATACCACGCCGCGCGAGCCTGCTGCAGCAGACTTTACTGAGATATTGCGGGAGATAGCACAAGCTACACATGCATGATATGAACCTCTAGAGGAATTTGGCCCAATCTTAATGGCGTTGGTAAAACAATAAGGAATTCAAATAAAACAGACAATTGAAAAGAGGGATATGAGCAAACACTCCAGATTTGGGAAGGGAAAATTGGGAGTCATAGACCTTAAGTATGTGGAGTTCAATGACCTAACAATTGTAACTAGCCAACCAATGTTAAAGGGAAACGTGACCTGCTAATTAGACGATTGTTCAACCACGAACACAGTTAAACCAAACCACACAACAACGCACCAGGGTTGAAGCACGAATTAGGGGCTTTTGGGAGTTTGAATCACCAACCTTATAAAGAAGATTGACAAGACAAGGTCTCACAAGAGCAAAAGAAGATAAAAAAAAACTTTCACAATGGGAGAAAGAATTCTAAAAATTCAGATTGTATTTCACTTCAAGAATGCCTTCTGAATTACAAAGTTCTCATATTTATAGGACTTATTAGAACCCTTTCAAATCACCACTATTCAGAAATTTATTGGCCACTATTTAACATTGATTACCCACTACATTATTAGCCACTAAAACCCATGCACTAAAATTCCACCTTCCAAAGTTAAATGCTCCACTAATAAAAGCTGTTAACTTCACCAACGAAAATGACCACCTAAAAGACTTCGTTTGGTCTTCTTGTCTTCATGGAAGTTGAAGCATTTTGTCTTAGCTTTCAAATGGCACCGGTTTCATCTTAATTGGATCACTACAGCCCAAGTTATGACCCAATTATCACAAACTGCTCAGAGTCCAGCAACAACATTATTTAATTGGGCTTGGATGATCATTACTTCTTTTGGGCTTGTATTTTTGGATTGACATTGATTATTTAGAGTCAATATTTCTTTGTTAACTATTTCTTGTATTCGTCTCATCCTTCCCCTTGTCATGGGGCCCCATCTACTTGGACTTGGTCAATTGACTTGGTGGCTGGGTTCATATCATCCTCCCCTTCTTCGAAAGGAGTCATCCTCGACTCTTCAAAGTCTGCATCAAAATAAGGGGAAAGATCAGAAACATTGAATGTTGAACTCACACTATATTCACCTGGAAGCTCAAGCTTGTAGGCATTGTCGTTGATCTTTTCAAGAACCCGAAAAGGTCCATCTCCCCTTGGCATGAGTTTTGATTTTCTTTTATCAGGAAATCTTTTTTTTGGAAAATGCAGNTGGCAGCTCAAGCTTGTAGGCATTGTCGTTGATCTTTTCAAGAACCCGAAAAGGTCCATCTCCCCTTGGCATGAGTTTTGATTTTCTTTTATCAGGAAATCTTTTTTTTCGGAAATGCAGCCAAACTAAATCTCCTGGCTCAAAAATCATTTTCTTTCTTCCTTTGTTTGCACGGTTGAGTCATTCTTTCAATATTTTTTTTGGCCTTTTCATGAATCTATTTAACAATTTCTGCTCGTTTCTTCCCATCCAAGTTAACTCTTTCTTGCAAAGGCAAAGGGATCAAGTCAATAAGTGCTAGAGGATTGATGCCATAGACAATTTCAAAGGGTGAAAATTTGGTTGTAGAATGAACAACCTTATTGTAAGCAAACTCCACATGTGGCAAGCATTCTTCCCAATTCTTCAAGTTCTTCTTGACTACTATTCTCAGTAAGGCCGAAAGTGTTCTGTTCACAACTTCTGTCTGCCCATCAATTTGTGGATGACTTGATGTGGAAAACAACAATCTAGTTCCGAGCTTGCCCCATAATCTCTTCCAAAATTAGCTTAAGAATTTACCATCTCGATCAGACACAATGGTCCGTGGCATTCCATGTAACCTCACAATTTCCCTAAAGAACAAGGTAGCAATATTAGAAGCATCATCAACTTTATTACAAGGAATGAAATGTGACATCTTAGAAAACCGATCAACAACAACAAAGATAGAATCTCTTCCCTTCTTGGATTTGGGCAATCCTAGAACAAAATCCATAGAAAGATCTTCCCAAGGTGTTGTTGGAATGGGCAGAGGTGTGTACAATCCATGGGGATTAGTCCTAGATTTTGCCTTGTGGCACACAATACAACTTTTCACAATTTTCTCAACATCCCTACGCATCCTTGGCCAATAGAAATGCTCATTTATCACAGCAAGAGTTTTAGCAATGCCAAAATGTCCCATTAGTCCACCTAAATGAAATTCCTTTAACAAAAGCAAACGCATAGAACACTTAGGGATGCAAAGCTTATCAATGAAGAACAAGAATCCATCATGCAAGAAAAATTTATTCCAACCAGAATTATGCTTGCAATGATTAAAAGCTTCACCAAAATCTGAATCATCTGCATATAATTCTTTGATGAATTCAAACCTAAGTAGTTTAGCATCTAACATGGAAAGAAGGACATACCTACATGATAAAGCATCAGCAACAACATTTTCTTTTCCTTTCTTATGCTTAATCACATATGGAAATGATTCAATGAATTCAATCCATTTAGCATGCCTACGGTTCAATTTACTTTGACTCTTAATATGCTTAAATGACTCATGGTCAGAATGAATGACAAACTCTTTTGGCCACAGATAATGTTGCCAAGTTTCTAACACTCTAACTAATGCATACAATTCTTTATCATATATTGGATAGTTTAGAGTGGGTCCACTTAGCTTTTCACTGAAATATGCAACGGGCTTACCTTCTTGCATGATTACACCTCCTATGCCAATTCTACTAGCATCACATTCAATTTCAAAAGTCTTACCGAAATCCGGAAGGGCTAGTAATGGTGCACTTATGACTTTTTCTTTGAGGTTTTGGAAAGCTTTCTCTTGAGTATCTCCCCACTTAAATGGAACATTCTTCTTTGTCAATTCATTCAGAGGGGCTGCTATACTGCTGAAATCCCTCACAAACCGCCTATAGAAACTTGCAAGGCCATGGAAACTTCTCACTTGTCCAACATTAGTGGGTGCTGGCCATTCTTGGATGGCTTTGACTTTCTCTTCATCCATTGTTATACTTGCGTTACTTACAACAAAGCCAAGAAAAACAATCTTTTCTGTGCAAAAATCACATTTTTCCAAGTTGCCAAACAATCGTTCTTTTCTCAGCACCCCAAGAACTTGTTTAAGATGTTCAACATGTTCTTCTAATGTTTGTGTACACAAGAATATCATCAAAACAAACTACCACAAATTTTCCAATGTATGCACGCAAGACATGATTCATCAACCTCATGAATGTGCTTGGTGCATTTGTTAATCCAAAAGGCATGACCGACCATTCATAAAGTCCATGTTTAGTCTTAAATGTTATTTTCCATTCATCTCCTTCTCTCATTCTAATTTGATGGTAGCCACTTTTCAAATAAATTTTGGAAAAAATAATAGAACCATATAATTCATCAAGCATATCATCTAACCTAGGAATAGGATGGCAATACCTTACGGTTATGTTATTGATGGCTCTACAATCTATGCACATCCTCCATGTTCCATCCTTTTTGGGGACTGAGACTTTCTCTCACATATCCTTTGTCCATCAATTCTTGGACTTGTCTTTGAATCTCCTTGGATTCTTCTAGATTTGTGCGATATGCTGGGCGGTTAGGCAATGAGGCTCCAGGAATGAGATGAATTCGATGTTCTATTCCTCTTACTAGTGGCAATCTAGGTGGTATGTCATTGGGAAATACATCATCATATTCCTGCAAAAGAGATGAAATCGCAATAGGCAAAGAGGTTACATCATTAGTGCTTAACATTGCCTCCTTGTACAAAAGAACTAGGAGGGTTTGGTGACAGTTCAAGGCTTGCTTAACATCACTCTTTCTTGCCAATAGCAAACTCTTCTCTCTGTCTTCTTTTTCTCTTTTTTCTCTTAAGTTCTCCTCTTGTTTTCCACTTATTATTTTTGTTTTCTCATTGTCTTTCTCTTTTTTTCTTCTCTCATTCTCATTTTTCTTTTCTCTCTTTATTTGCTCTTCTAAAATATGTTTAGGTGCCATGGGAAGAAGGGTGATAGGTTCCCCTTTTAGTACAAAAGAATAACGGTTAAGGAAACCATCATGTGTGAATTTTCTATCAAAATGCCACGGCCTACCTAGCAAGAGATGACAAGCTTGCATGGGCACAATGTAACATCCCGACTTTCCCCTGGGAAGATTTATAACTCTGGCTTAGCTAAAATTATAAAGTAACCCGAGTTAGGGGACGGGAAAAATGAATGACAGGACTTGTTCCCCTTAAATTGGGAAGAAAGCTAGGAGGTTATGCTCTCACTAAGCCCCGTGAGGTTCGTGCTCAGTTTCGGTAAAAACGAAAATTCGGTTGAGGGCCAAAGAGATCTACGAAGGATTGGCTGACAGAAACAGGTACCCGAATACCCTATTTCGGAGCGCCATCTTGACCGAAAAAATTCGTAGATCACAGATATATATATTTGGGATATTTTTCGGAGACCCGTGTGTGGGCCAGAAGTGGTAAAAGGTGACTAAAATAGAACAAGAACTAGGATATTTATAATAACTATAATAAAATAATAATATAATAATAATTAATTAATAATTAAAGAATTAATTAAAAAGAAGCAGCAGGGGGACCACGGCTATAAAAGGCCCCCCTGAAGCAAAATAAAGAAAATTTTAGAAAATCTGCTGAACTTCTTTCAGTTTCATTTTCTAGTACCGTTCGAGCACATCGCGAGAGCACTACTGGACTTCCGAAAATTTCTTGGAGCATACCATTGCGACAAGGATTTTCTCCACTTTCAGCCTACTAACTCCAAACCTACATAGGAAGTGGGTAACTGTAAAGCCCATTGTCTATGTGGTTTAAGTTTTAACTGTGTATGTGTTATTTTGTGCATTGGACTGTAAAAATGTTAAGTAGTATTTTGGGGAAATGTAGGGTGAGAAGGGTTTTGAGAAATGTTGATGAATGAAATGCATAACTGTACTGATTGGAATCCTAGGAATAGTAAACCTCTGGAGAAAATGAGAACTGAAGTCTCGGGACCCTATTCCATCAGCTTTCAATCGATTGAATGGAGTTTTCAATCGGATGAAAGCAAATTTTGAGCTTTCAATTGATTGAATTCTTATTCAATCGAATGAAGGAAAAACCTTAGATTTCAATCGATTGAATCCCAAGTTCATTGGAATGAAAGAACTCAGAAGGTTTCCATCGATTGAAACCCCATTTCAATCGAATGAAAGAACTCGCAGGGATTCATTCGAATGTAACCCTAGATATTCGAATGAAACTTGAGGGACTTGAGATTTTAGTGGTTCCAAGAAGTCCAATGAGTTAGGGTATGTCTATTGTGGTACATAAAAGCATGCATCATGAGCAATGGCCGTCATAAGAGTTAGGACGACCCTAGATCACTAGAGGTACCCACGTAAATTTAAAGGTGCATAATTGAACCCTAGAAATAAAGCAGAGAACTAAGGCCCCAATCACCAAGGATTCGGCCGGCCTTAGTCAGAGTCAATAGTTATATGACTAGGAAGATCCCATTCTCTTGGCACGTCTTACAAACATGCCCCTCACCAATTCAGCAAGCTGAGTTAGTCAGAGCAACGCAGGTAGAGAGACCTGATTCAGAAAGTAAAGAGAATGGGCCAAGGCCCAAGAGAAAAGAAAAAGAACAGGAAAAGTCCTGTAAGAATGAAAGAGGGACCCCATTTAAGAGAAAAGTACAAAGATAGACGACCACGCCTGATCGCGCCCAAGGGTCGGTCCCTCGCCATTCCTGTAAAGGGGATGGTTGCACCTATTGTATTCAATGATTTCCTCCTATGAGCCTTACATGGTTAGCTACCATTCCAGTAAAGAGCGCTGCCGGGTCGATACAATAGTGGCAAGAAAGAGGTTGTAGCCTAGGCCAAGGTTACATGGGTGAAAGGACTAAGAAGAATGACACTAACCAGGGTAAGCTGGTATGTGTAAGAGATTCCCAGATTCCCTCATGCACTATATAATTACATGTATGATGAAGAAAATGAATGTATGAGAACATGTATGTGTGTATGTATGTGTATCAGCTTATGCATTGTGTATATATTCGTTCATGCATTATATATCGTCAAGGGAACGACCCAAGATGAATAGTATGTCTCTAGTAACAATGTACAGTTAATGAGCACGAAGCCCAGTTAATAACAAGAGTAGTAACCCTATCACCTAGTAAGTTAGGTAAAGCTGCCTAGAGCATAGGACCAAGAAAATAAATAGTAGGGGAATAGTTGCATGCACACTTAGAATAAACTCTAAGCGGCCTAGAGAATAACCGAGAAGTAAAAAGCCATGATTTAAATGTTGCTTACTGAGAACCTACCGTTCTCATCCCCATTCGCTTATGGCTCCAGGGACTGCGGATGACTCCTATTATGCTGATGCTGTGGAACCCGAGGAGGACCTGTGAAAGGATACTTAGCTAACTTGTAGTAGATGCAGTATATAGAATAAATGTACTATTTGAACCAGTGTATTGGGCATGTAATATAACTAGTATCTGATGTGTATATGTGTACGTAAAGGACCCGCTATGTATGTAATGTATGTATGCACCGACTTGGACCTAACTTACTAATGGTACCGTTTGTTATACTATTCTGTTGCACTCATGGCTCCTATGTTGTGAACCATATGTATGACAGTAAAGAAAAAAAAATGGGTCCTTATTTTCTAAAACCAGTATTTTCGAAAAAAAACCCCAAACAAGTTACTAGGAAGTAAACAATCTAGTGAGTATTCCGTACGGCTCGAGCGTACGGAATCGGATAGGGGTGTTTCACACAACATCACAAAGTACTTCATCTTTATATTTCCCAATAGAAAATGGTACTTTCACATGCTTGGTTACCTTCAATTCTCCACAGTCATTGAGCCATTGAAGTCTATATGGACGATTGTGCTTCAATGTAGGGAAGCTTAATTTTTCTACCAATTCAACACTTGCCACATTGCTACAACTACCACCATCAATGATTACACTACATACCTTATCTTGAATTAGGCAGCGTGTATGAAACAACTCCCTTTGATTATTTTCATCCTCCTTTAGTATGCTAAGTGCTCTTCTAGCAATAAGAAGTTCTCCCTCTACAGCATTTTCTCCACTATCATCTTCATTGGAAAGCTCTTCTTCATCATCTATTGCCTCTTCTTCGGTCTCCCAATCACCATGATTGTTGATTATCATTGTGCGCTTATTAGGGCATTCACTTGAGATGTGGCCTCTTCCTTGGCATTTGAAACACCTTATGTCACGGTTCCTTGAATAATTAGCTTCAATTGGATTTTTCTTTGGTAGGGCCGTAACTGGATCAACTTTCTTTGAACTAACTTCTTTTGAATTAGAGGAAGATGGAAGGTTATTCTTTGAATTTTTCCTCCAAGAATTAAAAGTACCTGAGTTGGAACTTTTTTTGGCATTATTCCTTCTCTTGAGTTGTTGCTCCACCTTTATGGCGTGATGCACCATTTCTTGAAGCTCTACATAATGGTGCATCTCCACAACATCAGCTATGTCTCGGTTGAGACCATGTAAGAATCGAGCCATTGTTGCTTCTCGGTCCTCTATAATGTTGGCTCTAATCATGGCAATCTCCATCTCCTTGTGGTACTCATCTACACTCCTGGATCCTTAGGTAAGATGCTGCAGTTTGTTGTGAAGCTCTCTATGGTAATAAGATGGAACAAATCTTCTTCTCATGATTGCCTTCATTTCCTCCCAAGTAGCAATAGGTTGTTCTCCATACCTATTTCTCTCCTTTTGAATCTGGTCCCACCAAATAAGAGCATAATCGGTAAATTCAATGGAACCAAGTATTACCTTTTTCCTTTCAGAATATTGGTGACATGAGAAAATTTGTTCAACTTGCATCTCCCACTCCAAATGGGCTTCCGGATCATTTTTTTCCTTGAAATGAAGGAATTTTGAGTTTAACTCCTCCCAGATTTTCTTCTCTATTTCTATGCCTCCTTTGATTAGTATGACGCCTCCTCCTTCTTAAATGATGATCTTCATCCTCCTCGAATTGGCTCACCCTATCTGTATGAGACGATCCATCATGACTAGAATTGTTTGAAGGATTATGTCTAGCAGCACCTTGATTCTCCATTTGGTCCATTCTTTCATGAAGTTCTTCAAATTTGCTATTCCATAATCTTTCAAGTTGTTCTACTAGTGCTTGCATTTGGATAGGTGCTAACCCGTGTGCATTTTCTTCATTCCCTGCCATGTTAATGAAACATAGAAAAAAAAAATAGGACCTCACCAAATTATCACAGCAAAGTGTTTTCACTCTTGAATTTTACCACTCGTGTTTACGCTTCACTCTTAATAATCTTACAACTCTCAAATCACTCAATATCTTCAAAAGCTCTTATGCAACCTAAATCCTTATATGACTCAAAATGCCAATTACTCAACTTCAACCAATTATAATGAAGTGGCTGGTCTAATAGTCACAATGGTGGGTTGAAAAGGTAGTATAAGAAGAAAAAACTAGGAAATTAAGGAAGAACAAAGAAACCCCAAAATTCTGACCACAAAAGATAATAACTCAAATAAATAACATATTTTTTTTTCTTTTCGTTATTTTTTCTTTTCACTTTTTTTCGTTTTTTTTAATTGTGGAATAAAAACTGATTTATTTTTTTTCTCCTACCGTGTCAACCAGAACTCTGCTACAGCCATGATATGAACCTCTAGAGGAATTTGGCCCAATCTTCACAGCGTAGGCAAAACAATAAGGAATTCAAATAAAACAGACAATTGAAATGAAGGATATGAGCAAACACTCCAGATTTGGGAAGGGAAAATTGGGAGTGATAGACCCTAAGTTTGTGGAGTTCAATGACCTAACAATTGTAACTAGCCAACCAACGTTAAAGGGAAACGTGACCTGCTAATTAGCGATTGTTCAACCACGAACACAGTTAAACCAAACCACACAACAATGCACCTGGGTTCAAGCACGATTTGGGGGCTTTTGGGAGTTTGAATCACCAACCTTATAAAGAAGATTGACAAGACAAGGTCTCACAAGAGCAAAAGATATAAAAAAAACTCTCACAATGGGAGAAAGAATTCTGAAAATTCAGATTGTATTTCACTTCAAGGATGCCTTCTAAATTTCAAAGTTCTCCTATTTATAAGAATTATTAGAACCCTTTCAAAACACCACTATTCAGAAATTTATTGGTCACTATTTAACATTGATTACCCACTAAATTATAAGCCATTAAAAACCTTGCACCAAAATTCTACCTCCCAAAGTTAAATGCTCCACTAATAAAATTGGCCGTTAACTTCACCAACCAAAATGACCATCTAAAAGACTTTGTTTGGTCTTCTTGTCTACATGGAAGTTGAAGCATTTTGTCTTAGCTTTCAAATGGCACCGGTTTCATCTTAATTGGATTACTACAACCCAAGTTACGACCCAATTATCATAGACTGCTCAGAGTCCAGCGACAACGTTATTTAATTGGGCTTGGATGATCATTACTTCTGTTGGGCTTGTATTTTCGGATTGCCATTGATTATTTAGAGTCAATATTTCTTTGTTAACTATTTCTTGTATTTTTTTCATCCTTTCCCTTGTAATGGGGCCCCCATCTACTTGGACTTGGTCAATTGAGTTGATGGCTAGGTTCATATCACTAGGTCCAAGCCACACAGGCACAAGCCCAGGTCACTACTCAGATGGCAGCTGCCACGGCCCAGAAGAATGCTCCACTGACGGCCCAGGAGATTGAACCCTAAGGTATCGGGACTATACCAGGGCGAACCTATCGGTATTTGAAGGAATGATGGATCCTGACCAAGTTCATGGTTGGATCCGGAAGATGGAATAGATCTTTGAAGATATCCCCTGCACTGATTCCCAGAAGGTCAAGTTTGCAACTAGGAAGCTGGAAGGCCTAGCCGGACAATGGTGGGATATGACAAAGCCCGCCGTTGGACAAGAAGAAGTAATCATTTCGTGGGAGCGATTTAAGGTGATATTTGTAACATCCCGATTTTCTTAGAAAAATAATTAAACGCATAATTAGGAATTTAATTTTTCTAACCTTGATTAGAGAATTAAATAAGGAAAATTTTGGTAGAATATACTTAGGAAATAAGACGTGTCCCGATAAGAAGTTTAGGGTTTAGGGTTTAGGGTTTCTGTACGCCGATAGGACTCTCTGACGTACAAAAGGTGTCGGTGAAAATAATCCCTCGGAGGAAAATTCACAAACATCTTTAAATATTAGTACCCTTAGGTAGGGGAGAATTAGAGGATCGCGACGGTATAAACAGAATATTTTTCGGATGGCCGTGC
This sequence comes from Nissolia schottii, assembly GCA_003254905.1. Classification (NCBI taxonomy): domain Eukaryota; kingdom Viridiplantae; phylum Streptophyta; class Magnoliopsida; order Fabales; family Fabaceae; genus Nissolia; species Nissolia schottii. The sequence continues at coordinate 10,897 of QANU01045160.1, read as the reverse complement.
GCGACGTACCGACTCGGCGAGCAATAAAACACGAGCGAACCGGGACGGGAGAAGATGAAATTTCAGCACCTAGAGCTGAAGGGCTGCACGGCTAGAGCTGGGAAATTGTGCACAAAATAATCCCCTAAATTATGCTTCTACACTTACATCCACAATTACTTTTCTTACACTCCAAATGCCTAATCACATCATGCCCATGCTTTCCACTATTCACACATTTATTACACCCAAAGGAACAAGCAAACTCCCTCACCACTAGCTCTCCAAACCGAGAAGCTCTCTCCAAAAAAACTCCCAAGAGACATTTGCTTTCTCTCATTTTTCAAACACACCCCCAAGCATTCAAGAAGCTCAAGCAGATTCTCTTCTCCTTCCACCTCTCATCAAAGGCCGAAACTCCAGCCCCAAAGTCTCCTCATCTCAGCTTTCCTTTTTCCTTCTTCCACTGCAAAAGGAACAACATCACCCTCTCCATTATGCAAGGTTCTCACTGTTGAGGAAAGGGAGGCTCAAGCTTTGGGAAGCATCAAGGCTTGCAAGGCTTCATTTCAAGCTCTCATCCACCACCACCAAACTTTCTACAGGTGGGTAGTATCTTAACCCCTGTCTATGGAATGTTTACTTGCATGTATATATATATGTGTGTTTTAAGTAAGATAAGTTAGAAACGTATGAAGAAAAATGCTGTCGCTGTATACTGGAAAATATTATGTTGGTTTTGCATGATTTTGAATGTCCTGTTGTTGTTCAAAGAACTGGAAAATGTGTGGTATGAATGTGAGAAAAGAGTAAGGGAACAAGAGAAAATAGTCAGGAGATGGACGCCGAGGTTTCCGCGGAGGGGTACTGAGAGGAGTCTAGGGTTGATGAGTGGGACAGTAGGGTACTGGACGGGTCCGTATGGGGTCTCGGAAGTGCGTGAGAGGAGCACTCAGAAAGTGAGATAGAGCTAAGGATGGTGCAGGTTGGGGTTCTGCATAGGATCCCTGGAGGGTTATGTCTGTGGTGTCTGCGGAGGATGCCCTAGAGTGGTGGAAGTGAACCCTTAGATTCGTTAAGTGTTTTCCCTAGAGTGTCCGAGTGGTTAGCTAGGGTGCTAAGTACTTACCTGGAGAGTTCCTGAGTGAGTCCGTGGAGGACTCCTGAAGTGTGGAGGAGGTTACACCGGAGTGTTGAAGGATTTCCGGAGTATTTGAGTGAATGCCAGGGGTAGTACATGCCAGGGTTCCGCGTAGGAACCCTGGCATGTCCGAGTGGCCCCCTAAGTTTCCCAAGTGGCACCAGGAATGGTGTGTGCTGGGGTTCCGCGGAGGATTCCCCAAGCGTGTAGGAGGGAGCATGGAGTTGCTGAGCGAGCACCAGAAATGGTGTTGATTGGGTCCGCGGAGGATCCCTGGAAAAACAAGGAGTTACGTGAGGGGTGTTGAGTAGGCATTAGAAAAGGTCCTGAGTGGGTCCGCGTAGGTCCCCGGAGTGATGGGTGACTTTGATGAAAGCTAAACGCACGTTCTCTATCCTTGTCACAGCTTTGGTTTGTCACAACCGTGCCAAGCTCGTAGAAGGAGTATTTGTACTTCTTTGTCGTTCAAATTAAATATTTATATACATACCTACTTTACGGCTTTCAGATTCCAAAGGAATCCAATTGCAGTATAGGGTATGGTCGATCCCACAGGGAGTTGTAAAAATACTGTTCTTGAGTTCATTTAATTAAACAATGAGGTGAAAGATTTGTGATTTGATTTATATTTAAATAGACTAAATAAATAAAAGACAGGAAAATAAAATAGGAAACAAATCAGAGGTAGTTCC
>QANU01045076.1:19436-56791 GCA_003254905.1 Nissolia schottii | reverse complement strand
CAATAATCAGCCAATAGAACAAGGCAAGAATGATGAAATAGAGAATAAAAGAAATCAGAAAATCCCAACCTCGCTGTTACTGTGCGTGGCCAATTTCTCACTTCTCAGACAACTTCTCGACGATCCGACCGTCCAGATTGAAGTATCACAAGTTACAAACTCGCTGTAAAAATTTCAGCCCGATCCAACGGTGAACGAAGCGGTGGCGGCCGATCGAAATTTGCTGTGCAGACAAAAAACAGGCTAAGCAAATGTTTCCCCTTATTGAGTTTGCGTTTCAGCATTGCATCAGATGTTGATTGTGAACAACTATTAGATTGCTCTATTATAGCCAACGATGTTCCAAGAGTGTTGTGTTCACCCATCAATGTCCCACATGTGCTACTGTTTGCAATGGTCAACGGTATGCCTATCATGGGGGTAAATACTCTAACTACATTAAATTTGACTGAATAGTCTTTACGACAAAAGTAACATTTGTCTCATAGATGTGCTTACCGAGTGATATCTGCTGTAAAGGACTTCTTCCAGCTTCAGTTTGCAATTCATCTACATAATTGGGGTAATGTTACCAATCCCACATAATTATAAAATTAGATGATAAACTGTGTATATTTAGAAAATCAGCGTCGCTATACCTGGTCCAAAAAAAATGCACGGGAAAATTATGTCTTTCTGTGGTCTATACGTGTGTTTTTTACATCACTGAGGCAAACAACTTTTTTTGTTGTAATTGCCAACAACTCCCAGCTTTTATTCACTTTGGCACTAATGACATTATAGTTTATGCCTAATTGACAAAATAGTAAGCCAAATAGGCCAAAATATTAACAATTAAAAAGCGAGAAGATTGAATGAGTCTACCCTTTTCACGTTTGTTTCTTTTGTGATAAAATAAGTGCCCGTCGCTTCCGTGCATTCTGTTTCTCTTGATTATCCATTAGTGCTAAATAAAAAGTAGAACATTTATTAGCAACAACCCAACCATACTAAAATTTTGTAATTTCTATTCGTGAGTAGTAGCACATGAAATAAAAAGCATGGGGTGAACGGTAGTATGATGTCACAATTATCCAAAAAAGACTGTTTGTCAGAAGTAAGTACGATAAATAAGTTTTTTGATATCTTACATCGTTTAGTAGTCTTCGATGTCGACGATGTCCCAATATTAGCTACTTTTTTCCAGATGGAGATGATTGTGTATAAAATTCCCACTTTGTAATGTGTCCCAAACTAATTTCATGTGCTATCCGAAGATGATGGCAAGTTGGAAAACGTGGTGGCAAGATGGATGGTTATGTGGCTCACAGGTATAGTGAAGAAAAGGAAAATGCAAATGGAACAAATGCAAATCATCCAAATTCCTTCGTTGCTGGTGGTGGTTACGTTTTGAAGGTGTTGTGGAGAGAAGTATTTGGTGCTTCAATGTTTTTGGATTGGCTGTGATAGTTAGAAAGCCTAGACCCACATAGGTTTTCATAGGTTTATGACTTTTCATTATTTTTTCATAGGTTTTCAATTAAGTTACATACTGTGTATATAGCCACTTAATAATTATAGGAAAATTGTTTACACACATTCATTTCGAAACATTTCATTAAAATGTTAAATCATTTGAATCGTATAATATCAAATCTTTCAAAATGAAGGTCATTTGAAAGTGATTACAGTGGATTAATTTTACAATTAGAAATAATTGAGTATCTCATGTAAAAGCATACTCATCCATACCATAAAAATATAACTGTTATTGCACAAATGATTTTAAGTTTTGGACATTTCAACATTTTCATTTTGACGTAGTATGAAAAAACTATGAGAATTGTGCCATCGCCTAAACGGATAGATGCATCAAATACTCAGCATAGTATTTGCCTATTAGTATGTGCAATATTGAGCAGGTTTTTTTTGTTGTTTGCAAACACAGTTGTTTGAGAAAAACTCTATTTACAATATTATATATCCTATGTACAAATCAAATTGTATCAATGCACACGTTCGTGTAATAGATGGAAGGCTGGAACAATTTTTGCATCATTAGCTGACACGTACATGATTGAGCAGAAAAATGAGTTTTTGTTTTCCTTTTTTTTCCTTGTTTAAATCCTATGGCTTTATTGTACACCATTATCCTTCGTATGGTGGTAAAAAAAATCTATACATGAATAGGCAGTATGAGCCTTGGTGTGAGGGAAGCAAAAGTTCATAATTATTAAAATCAAGATTTAACTCGTAAAATCGTACGATTTTATGAGTTTAGGTTGTAAAATCGAGTTAAATCGGGAGTAAACTCGTTTCTGTGTAAAATCGGGTAAAATCGGTCAAAATCGCGATTTTAGGCACAATTTTACGATTTCACGGCGGGGGCGCAAAACTGCTCGTTTTGCCTTGCGTTTTGCTTTCTGAAGATTAGGTTAGGGTTGCCCTCACTGCCATAGACCTCACCGCACTCCCTCACAGCCTCACTGCCATTAATCTCCCATCAATCACCACATTCTGCTCCTGCCTTCACCGCTGCTGCTTCACCATTCGTCGTTGCTGTCGCCCCCCGCTTTCACCAATCACCACATTCACCATTCGTAGTTCGCCGTCGGCCCGCGCTGCTTTTGCCCTCACCGCACCTGCGCTGTTCGCCCTGCTGCTTTTGCACTCACCGGCCCCCGCCGCGCCACGCCACCAGGTATGAATAATGAAATTCTGAAACTCTGAAACGTGAAACCTGTTCTGCTATTACAATTTTTCTGCTGTAATTTTTCTGTTCTGCTGTTCTGTTGAAACGTGTTGTTCTGCTGTTCTGCTGTTGAAACGTGTTGTTCTGCTGTTTGTAATTTTTTTGCTGTTCTGCTGTAATTTTTCTGCTGTTCTGCTGTTGAAACGGGTTGTTTTGTTCTGCTGTAATTTTTTTAATTTTTCTGTTCTGCTGTTCATAGACAATTTTTCTCATTTTTCACCTATAGTTAGATTCTAATGATGACTTGTTGATTAATCTATTTGATGCATTGCTTATTATTTTCAAACCCACCTTTAGTATCTAATGATGACTTGTTGATTAATCTATTTGATGCATTGCTTATTATAATAACAAAAACTGAACCGTGTAGGAGCATAACTTTGGTCTTTGGTTAGATTGAGTTTGAGGCCTAATTGCACAGTTTTCAGTATAACTTTGGCCTAATTGCATGGTCTTTGGTTAGATTTGGTCATCAGTATCACTATATAGTTCAGTTTCACTTTGCACTCTTTTAGGTGCTTCCTTTACCTTGCAACATAATACTATAGAATTGAAATTGGGATGGGAGTATTTGATTTGATTTGATTTTATTTGAACTATATTGTATGTTAGTATTTTATATTTTCTTTCTTTTATTGTGTGTTGTTGTGAACTTAGAATGAATATTATGTATGAATTCACCTTAGAACTCACATATTTCATATTTATTTGTGTTTTGCATGAAGTTAAAAATATTTATGAATTTCAAGTTTTATTAAAAATATTTTTGTAGCATAATAATTTTTTAAAATATTTTTTTAATATTTTTTTAACAATAGGTAAACTCGTACGAGTTTACGATCCGATTTTACGATCCGAGTTTACGGAGGCTCCACGAGTTTACCTAAACTCTCGAGTTTGATAACCATGCAAAAGTTACTTCACAATTATGAGTTATTTTCACGTGGTTGAGAAATCTAAAAAAGTACGTAAAAATCTCGCTATTTGTTTGTGTTTATTTTCTATCACGATATGTAACTTATCACCCTGTGTACCCATACAACGTGTAACCCATAATTATTGTGTATGTGTATTTCTAAACTTAGGTAAATTAGAGTTAGTTCAAATTGTGAAGAAGTTAAAAAGTGATTGATCACAAAATCAAGACTGCATAAAACGTGTACCAATATTTTGATAAACATCTGCATCGTTCCACCGTATAAACTTCAACTCTTGATATAATATATTCTACAATATCTTGTGAAAGTAATGGCAATGGACCATTTTGATGAGGAACACTAATATTTTTCAGAAATGGGATTTATTGAAACACAAATTTTTTTTTCAGCAAGGTACCTCGTTTAAAAAGGATAGTAGTTGGGTATAAGAGTAAGTTTGGCATATCTTACTTCACAAGGTGAAGTTGAATATATATAGTCCAAAGTTTCATTGCATTAGTTACGCTATGCTACGTTTGGTTTGATTATTTATTGCTACAATATATACAAGCCATGAACTACACCAATTGTTAGTATCTATCTGGTTTTTTTTTTCATAAACTATAATGTTTTTTAGAAACGGCAAAACTGAGTTGGACTAATAAATAAAAATACATTGCAAAAAATATAATGAAAAAATAAAAACATATTATATGTAAAAGTATGATGTGATCAATGCCTGATGAAAGCATAAAGTGACACACGCAAGGACTTTTCTGATAGGTGGCATTGGCTCTGTGTTGAACCATTATTGTGTTTACAAATTGTGAAAGGGTATATTTCATAGGTAAATGTAGCAAGAAGTACTGATTAACGTGTGGAATGCACAACTCCTACTTCAAATATTTTTTTCGTGTGGAACTAAAACAATTGTGGAAGATTCACGTACAAAGATGTGTAGGGTCGGAGTTAATCATTCCTTGCAAACCAAATTTTAGTCAAACGTTCAACAGTCGAGCACTGTGTTCATATCTTAGTGCTTATGGATGTTTAGGTGGGCATAGATACAGCTAAGGCATTGATGTGTCACATCTCTTTGAAGTAAAGCAACTACTACTATACATTGTCAGCAACAGGGATTTGACTTTAAAAAAATGACATAATCTATAGATAGTTCACCTTTAGATTTTTTTCTTTCACTGAGTAAATAATTATAAGATAACATAACATTTTGTGTTATTACAGGTGAAAGTTCCATAAAAAGATTACATTAGCAAAAGGTATACCTGTTGAAGACAAACATATAGCAACGCACAAAAAATCAACGTTATTAACATAGAATGAAATAAATATAACGTATCAGACTTAAACCACAGCACATCCAATTTATTTTAAATTTTTAAATATAACTTTTGAGGAAGCATATAGATGGGCAGAATATTTAACTTTAAGTACATGCTGGATGGGTTAATTGTAAATTTGGCAAAAAAATGATGTGCAGGACAGAACCAAACCCGACGCGTGTTTGCATATTAAACTGTAGTGGCACATGTTGAATCCATCCATGTAGGAATCTATACTGTAGTGTATCTGCAGGTAACTTAATTATTGCACATAGTTGAATCTATATTGTTGGACTATTTCCGTGCTGGCAATGGATGATGCGCCGACTGGTCAAAAAAAAAATCTATACATAGCCCATAATAACACGCTAGTACTAATAGATGATATTGACAAAAGCACAAACAAACCAAATCCCTGTGTCCAGCACTGTAAAAAAAACTCAGCAGAGTACATCATATTAGTGCATAGTAGTAGTTTAGGTGGCCATAGATACAGATGGCAGTAATAGGGATTGAACTTTAGAAATTGGTAAGGTGCAGTTTGTTTTGTATATAACTTCTGCATTGGTACTAATATAATGAGTACTTCAATTAATATAAGTAAAAATACTACTACTATAATATTGATTGTACAATAATAAGATATATCTACCACTATGCAAACACTTTGTAAAGTAAAGAAGGACCTTATGTATAATTATTCCTAAACCCATATAATTCACAGCTTCCAAAAATTATGACTCTCCCGCTGAGAGCACAATATGGAAATATGTAAAGACTTTGCGCAGATTTCATAGGTGAACATATGGCAATTTCCCAGCTTTCGGAGCAAACTATATGGGAAGCTAAATTGTGCACATTTAAGAAAAGCAGTGGGGTACAACATTGATGGGTTTTTGTTTTTTGTGTTGGTTATCATTTTCGGTGCATTATACACAAAAATTACTTCATAAGATGAATTTGTTACAACAACCTCTGACAAAAAGTAAACGAACCATTCTGCAAAGTTTCCATTATGCAAACTACTTGTTACATGAAAATATTAACATCTCTTATGAAGGTGGGATTAACAGTTTTAACTTTGAAATAGTAAGGTAACGCATAATGGAAACCGCGCACATAGATTCGGAAAAAAAAAAAAAAAAGGACACCTGATTTCTTCTTGGTCACAAAAAAAAAGAGGAGTGAGCCATTCGACAAACAAAAAAAAGATCAAAAAAGATCTGATTTCTTTTTGGTCACAAAAAAAGGGGTGTGAGCCCTTGTCTACTAACGCCTTGATTTCTTCTTGGAGGTGCCTTGATCATCTTTAGAGCTTGACATCTGAAAGAGAAAAGGAGGGAAAATCTATAAAGAAGCTGAGGTTGTGGAATATGAACACAATAGTTCAAGATTTGTGGAATAATGAAGTAAAGAAGCTGAGGTTGAAGATGAAGGAAGACAATATCAAACCTTCTGAGGACCCAGAACAATATGCAACTTTCAACTCTTCCAATATCACTCTTTGTTGCTTCTGGTGGAGAAAAATTTTGAAGAAAAAATGAACACAATAGTTAAAAATTACGTTTTGTTGCTTGTGCTAGAGAAAATGAACACAAAAGGCAAAGATGTGTGGAATAATGAAGTAAAGAAGATGAGGTTGAAGATGAAGGAAGACAATATAAAACCTTGTGAGGACCCAGAACAATATGCAACCTTGAACTCTTCCAATGTCACGTTTTCTTGCTTCTGCTGGAGAAAATGAGCACAAAAGGCAAAGATGTATGGAATAATGAAGTAAAGAAGATGAGGTTAAAGATGAAGTAAGACAATATAAAACCTTGTGAGGACTCTTCAACTCTTCCAATGTCACGTTTTGTTGCTTCTGCTGGAGAAAATGAACACAAAAGGCAAAGATGTGTGGAATAATGAAGTGAAGAAGATGAGGTTGAAGATGAAGGAAGACAATTAAAAACCTTGTGAGGACCCAGAATGAATAAACAAACAACAGGTATGCAAACCACAATGTCATATGATACACATTTGTTGGAATAAATGAAGTAAAAAGAGACAACTAAAACACAACTAAATATGCAAACCACAATGTCAAAAAAAAATGGAATAAATGAATAGATTCCTTAATGCATGTTGAAGGAATGATACTCAACAAACATTTCTGGAATATGAAGGAAGAAACAAACTTGTGATGTTTGGTGCTTCTGCTGGAGATATTTGGTGATTCTGCTGGGGACATTTGGATATTTGAAAACCTGCGGCTGCTCAATGCTTTTGCTTCTGCTGGAGATATTTGGTGCTTCTGCTGGAGAGCTAAACAAAATCGAATAGAAGGTGAGGATAATGGGTGGAAAGCCGTACGTGATAGCCAGATGACCACAGTTTGGGCGGGAAAAAATGGATGATGGGCTGACACGTGTCAAAGAAGAGCATGGGTCCCACATGAGAATTCCCAAGTTTTATTATATATTATTTTTTTAATTTAAATTTTTTGGTCAGGAGCTTTTATTATTCTCTTTTTTATGTGTGTGTGTGGGGGGGGGGGTTGTGGTTTCAAATGGGCTTTGACCCCAGTCCACATTTTAGTTTACCAGATAACTGTGATGCGTTAGTCCAGTACTTTTTGGTTTTTTGTTGGAACGTTAGTCCAGTATTGATGTACCCAACATGCTGAAAATGGATTGGAAGACTGGCAATGGCAACGAAACATGTTTTCTTTGTCTTATTATTTCTGTCCTGGAGGACAAGGCAATGGAATAGAATTCATATTACGAAAATCACTGTGACGAGGCAGCTAAAATACTACGACTTCATGCGTAATTAAAAAATTTAAAATAAACAACGGGAATACAGATTCATCTTTGAACCATGAGGCGCAATAACTCACATTGTATTTTAAGTATGTGGTTTAGGTTCGATTCTCACTTATGAAATTAAAAATGATATTTCATACGTCTACCACTTCGTGTGAACTGAGTTACTATAAGGAAATTAGTCATTGTTATTAGCAATAAATACCTGTGTCCTCCCCCAAAAGAAAAATACTCTAGTTTGTTTGAGCTCAGTACGTTATTTCTATTATCAAGTTTTATGATATATAAATATTTATAATTTTAAATTATGTTTTTGTTATATTAAAAATAGTTAAGTTACAAGAAAGGACACGGAGTCCCAATTTGATGATAGACAAAGTTACATAATTTAGAAAAGTCGACTCTTTGAGGCCGTGAGATAGGAACTCAAGTAGGCAACAGGTTGGTAACCTCAGGATGACTTTGTAGTGGTACTCTAGTCATATGATACCGCAAAATTCTCTTTAACCTAGGTGAGTCATCTCCAATACATGAGGCACACGAGCCTTTTTGAGCGACCAATGATAGACGATGATAGGCGACCGACGTCAAGTTCATCTAAGGCAAATTAGAATGGGACTAAGAGGTTTCCTGAAATAGGACACTTGAGGCCACCAAAGGACCACCATGCTATAACTACACGCTTGTGAGCAAAAGGTTAAAGAAGTCTCCTGGTAGTGGACTGTATCCATCCCCATTTAGAGTGAATCACTGATGGATGACCAAGCCAAGGCGAAGCTTCAAAGCTTTAAGGAATAAATGGAAGCTCACAAGGCTTGGGTCCCAAAAGAAACGTGGCTTCCCAGGCCATGACATGACTTATATGGTATGGGATTGAGTGGGTTATGGAAGCTCACAAGGCTTGGGTCCCAAAAGAAACGTGGCTTCCCAGGCCATGACATGACTTATATGGTATGGGACTGAGTGGGTTGCATTGTGCACCAAGACTTGAGACCTCGCAATATTCTCCTCACGCATGACTTTGAGCCTATGGTATGTATATATCAAAACACATTTATTTGTGTTTTCAATTTTAGAATTTGGGCAATAGCTGAGCAGCTTAAATTAGCAACAGTATTATCAATTCAATGGGGACCCTAACAATTACATGTCATTTCATAAAGATTGGAGATTTCGGTCTTGCAAGATGGCAACTCAATGCTCAATTAGCTGAGGAGACACATCTAATTGGTAATTTTGGGTATGAGCAGCACGTGGATCCATTTAATGGCAAAAAGATTTTTAGTCTATGTACGTCTTCGCAGCCATATGCGACAATATATTAACAAATCTATACGCTGGATTTTTGTAGCTACTTAGCTCCTAAATACATACAAACCGGCCAATTCACAGAGAAAGTTGATGTCTATGTGTTTGGAGTGATTCTATTGGAGCTTTTAAGTGGCTTTAGATCCATGGAACTACCAAGAATAATAGGCTCACAATCTCTATCAGAATGCGTGAGTTTCCTAGTCCAATGAACAATGACAGAGACCTAAACAGGGGCATTTACAATTTAATTCAAATTAAAGGATTCTTATTTCTTAATTATAGGCGTAAGACGAAGGTCACGAATTAGCATTAGCTTGGCCTACGTGTTGTAGGGTAGCACAATGCTTTAGAAGAAAAATGCGAATGAGTTAGTAGACTCAAAATTGAATAATAACTAGGCGGAAAGAGAAGTAGAGGGCATGATGCACGCTGCTTATTTATGTATTTCATCTCACCCACAACAGCGACCAAGGCATGTCCCAGGTTCTATATCCTTCGCTAGATAATACATGCTTTTTTTTACGAGGAAACCATCACATTAGTCCTCAAAGTTGGCTATCGGCTTTGAATTCATCCATGAAGTTTTGAACCCCTCCCAAAGTCTCTAAAGTTAGCAAAATTCAGTTAAGTTTGTTCTTTAACATCAATCAAGTTAGTTCCTCCCAAAGACTAATTTGATCAAAATCAATCAATTTCAGGGACTAATTTGATGATTTACTCCTTTTTGACTGATTATATCTTGTAAAATCCTCTCTACTGCTGCTTGTAATTTTTTAGCCTACAACTTACCAGCCTCTATTTGATGAACAGGTATTGAAAATACTAGAGTGAGATTTAACCATTGACGTAGCTTCCAATTATCAAAGCACAAAAATATTTAGCAATAGATCAGTTGAATCAATCAAACATACTAAGGGTCATATGAAGCCTAGTCAAAATAATAAGACAAATTTGCATGTAGACGGTGATTCATATAACATTTCTAATCCAACAAGACGCTATAGTCAAATTGAAAAGAGTGATATTGAAACACCCTAGCTAACTGTTTACCCGTACGTAGTAAACAATGCTCACTAGGTTGTTTTCTATCTGGTCGGAATACCTTAGTCCTTTTGTTATCTTTCGAAAATATTGGTTTAGGAAAATATGGACCCATTTTAAACTTTTCATTTTACATTGCATAATTACTAAAATAGAGCCATGCGTCAGAATAAACAATATACCAAGCGTATAACTATAAGATAGTAAAGCATTCAATACATATCCAAATGGTCCATCAAACAAGGTCATATAGTTGTATACTTGTATATACATAATAAGTAAGATACATATACATCACATGTACATAAACTGGAGTACTAAATACATGAGTCAGACTACATCACATCAAAATACAAGGACTACTGGAATACTACTCAGTATGCCCTTGGCTAAATCTAAACATCTATCTATCTCTAGGCTCATCCTGTCATAGCCGCTCATGGCTCAGCTGGCGGCTCATCTGCATCTTCAAAATAAGACTCATCTTCTGTACCTGAAGTCATAGAATAGTGGGGATAAGAACGGTAGGTTCTCAGTGGAAATAACTTTAGTTCCTGAGTCACGTATCAGATTATGTCGGACTTCAGTCCGCTCAGAGATCTCTAAGTGAACATACATACTAAATATCCTACCAATTATTATTTGGCCTATCTGAACGGCTTTATCTATATTACTATGTGACATTGGAACTACTCTTGCTTACTATGTTCTCGTGCTGATTAACATTTCGTGAATATCCATAGCCGTCTCGAGCGTTCTCTTGACGGTAACAGCATAACAGCAGACTATACATTCAGAAGAATCCAAAATGCATTACATTCAGAATATATTCAATATAACAGAATCATCAGAGTATGCATCACATCGTCATCAAAGTAAACCTAACAGAATCATCAGAGTATATCTAGCAGCGTCATCAGCGTAAACGTGACAGAATCATCAAAATAAACATGCCTAACAGAATGTATATGTGCGTCACAGAATACAACAGCATAAACCTGCATACAGAATAGACTTGCTGTGGAATATGTGTTATTCCCACCATAATAACGTCCTCTATTGACATTAGTATGACGGAAAAACCTCACACCCTTAGTGTAGGCCGACACTGTCTAGACCTTCCTGCGGTGGGCTTCCACCTGCCGTGTGCCCCCTCAGGACCCCTCGACAGTGGGCGGATATTGTACCCCCACCTAAGCTTTCCCTCTTTCGACAATGCATAGGCGTGGTAACCGCACACCTCTAGGTATGCCATATCGACACCACCTGTGGCGGGCTTCCACATTCAGGATGCCTTGACCTCCTGAAGTGGGATCATAATGTGGCTCACGTGATCACAGCCTTTTCAGCATGTGGCATATAGCCATTATCAGCATGGGGCATTAGCCCTTGTTCAGCATTGGCATCTAGCCTTTTCAGCAGCATATTTCATTCAGTACTTTCAGCATTGTGCATTTAGCACTTTCAGCAGCATTTCAGAATTCATTACTTTTCAGTACCTGCAGCATGTCATGACTTGTTTTCCTATGGTTCATTTCATTTCATTCTCTTTCTTTATCTCATCATTACTTCTAATTCTTTGAACATTGCTTTATCATGAATGCATATAATACTGTACACTACGTCACAGATTACAGGTAATTTCCATACAGCATATACTTCACACAGTCACATGCAGCATCTATTGTACATAATTCAGCCATCAACCATAGTCATAACATTGAGTATTAGAATATGTGCCTTAAGCTAGGTTCCATCAAACAGTCTGGTCTCAGGCCGCTCAGCGGAACTACGGTCTGCTCAGCGGTATGAGCTCCTGGCGCTCAGCGCCATAAGCCTTTCCGCTCAGCGGTAGGGACCTTATCGCTCAGCGGTAAGAGTCCCGTCACTCAGCGGTTTGCAAAATATCTCCACCGACCTTATCTTTTAAGAAAATATCTTTTCGGACTTTCCACGTGGGCCTCAGACCGCTCAGCGGTAACCGCCTACCGCTCAGCGCTGAAGTGCACAGCAGTTCGCTCAGCGGCCACTGGGCGAAAATGCTAAACCGAATGCCTCATCTTCCATCCTCTTCCTCCTTTTCTCCTATGGAACCCTACTTGAGTTTGCACATATTTCACACACAAAAATCATGTCTAATCCAGGTCACAAAACCCTTCAGAATTGTCTTCCTAAGTTCTAACATCTTTTCTAGCATATATGTTCATATAATCAAAGAATCATCAAACATGCACATAATCACATACACTCATCCACCATCAAAGAGGTGAGGAACTAGAGTTACCCACTTCCTAAAGAGCTTATTGAATGATGGAAAAGGATGAACTTGAAGCTTTCCTTGCTTCCTTGAGTTCTTTGCCAAGAAAGGGTGAAAACCTAGGTTATGGAGTTTTAGGGTCATGGAACTTGTTATCTTGGCTTCCACTTGAAGAAAACCTCCTAACCTTGATGCTAGCTTGTCTTCTTGGTGAAGTTAAGAGTTATTTATGATGATGAGAACAAAGGATAATGGTGATGGAAGAGCTTTGGGTAGCTTTGGAGCTTAGAAAACTTAGGAAGAAGAAATGAAAGCTTTGGTGCATGTGTGTGTGTGTCTTCGGGCTTGAGGGCTGCCATGGGGGTTTTGGGCCCCTTAGGTAGACATATTCTCTAATTTTTGCCTCAGTGTGTTTTTGGTCATGTTCGCGCATTAACTATTTATGTACGGAAGCCCTAAAAATGTTCCGGACTTACCATTGTGACATAATTTTCCTCATTAAGATTTAATTCTTTATTGAGATATTCTCACATTGGTTTTCATATTAATGTATTTTACAGACTCCCATTAAGTCATAATTAAAGTCTAATAATACTTAATATCGAATCGAACGTCACCGGACGCCACGAGATCGCAGAATTATTATTTTTAACTAACATTACAGGAATAAAATCAATTCCGACCTTTTATTTCATTTATATTATTTATCATATGATAGATTAATGAAGGGAAAAAGTCGGGCTATTACAGATATCACTTGGAAACCTGTATCTGTTAGTAGCATAGATTACAAAAGTTACTTGCAAGGGTAATTGGCAAAATTTGTTCAAAACTCAAATTGACTTCATCAGGCCGTTAAACTCTCTTTTGTAATGCAAACATTGTTCCTCTGTGTAGTCAAATGCTTTGTATTGTTCATTCTTTTAGCCACTTAATATAGGCCTCATCTTTTAAATTTCTCTTTCCCCAATAATATTTGGAGGGATGTTGCAAGTTAACTGTCGTTCTCATGAAATGACTGATTCAACCTGGACCACAAATTCATTTGTTACTGGTTTTTATCTTTTTTTAATTTAATTTTTTTTTAAAGAAAAAAAAAAGTTATCAAATACTGGAAGTGATCTATGATTAAATTCAAATGATAGATTCTGTATCATACAAGTTAAATATATAAAGCAGGGGTTAGCTTGGCATTATTCATGTACAGGGATCCATGTTAACCCTGCTCTCTTCCATGCTCATCACCCTTGCCAGTCCAAACTGAAAGTTTGGCTTGGAATCTCTCAGTCAAGTGGATGTTTATAAGCTACAAATTAAAATGAATATGTAGCATCAACTTAACAATGGTCTACTATTTGGAAGAAGTAAGCTGATAAAATGACCTAAGGAAGCATATGGTCACGGAAAATGTATATGGTATTGTTCATATTGTAGATGAGAGTATTCGATTAACTTAGAAAACCTGTTAGACATGCAATGAATAAAGGACGGATTTGAACCTTGTGCATCGCTGGGAGGAGGAGCAGGTGGAACGAGTCATGAAGAGTATATGAATATTGTAATAATGAAGGCATTATGCCTCTTTCCCTGCTCATTCATTCTCACCAATCACCAGTTGATACTTATGCTCATTTCCCTTTATTTTTGCCATTAATTTGTCACTTTCTTTCCATGTGTATTTTGGGAGAACACAATTTTCCCAAAACAATTTTGTCGAAACCATTTTTAACTTACCTAAATATTTTTTGGGATACAACTATTCTATTTCATTCCATCATCTGATTCTCAATGAACCTGTTCTGGTGAACCATGTTGATTATAACAAAATAACTTTCAACTAAGTAAAAAGTGTAACTAGATAAGTTAAGTTTTAAATATAAACAAAACTAAGAAAAAAAAATGAAAAAGAAAAGAAGACAAGCAGTAAAACAGAACAATCTCTTTTATTAAGTAGTATAGAGAAGACATATGGAAGACAGCACGGGTGTTTCACTTTCTTTCATGTTACGAGACACAACCTTTATGTTGAGATGATGATATTTACAAAAACATAAGGTGGTAAGTCATCTCAGTTCAACTGGAAAACAGATTATAGCGTTATACTAGCTATAACCAATAACAAAGGCAAAGTGGGTAAGGAGTTGAAGTTTGAAACAAGGCATCATCCTAGAAAGTGATCACAGTTTAAAAACTGATCCCATACCAATTTTAAGGTATCTTCAAGCTTATTTGAAATCAATGCAATGTCAACCTTTTGCACCTATTGGAAAAGAAAGGTGTGGAATGTTAAGTCTCCAATGTAGGAATGTATACTTCATTCATGCAAAATGTAGAAACTAATCAAGTCTAAACTTCATTTCAAAATTCGTTAATGAGGTCCTGCATGAATTGTACAAGTGGCAGGCCTATACAATAACGTCCTAAAAAATTGAGAAGGATATAATCTAAATTTAATCCCCAAGTAAATTTCACAAAAAGGAATACATTAATCAGTTCTTTTAAAAAGTCAAAAGTTACATATATAAGATGATAATTGATGTATGGACGGAAGCTCCAACTCACACAGGTGATATAATATTGAAAGAACAAAGTTTCTTAACATAACAAGATTTTTAATTTGATTGCAAGGATGAAGGACCCTTCAAATATTGTCTGAAGCAAACTATACCTTCTATCTTCTTTTAACTATGTTACCTTCTTTTCTTTTTTGTTATCATGCCACGAGCAAGATTAATAATTACCTGTAATTCTGAGACAATCCCTTTCAGTATCATGTAAACCTCAGATGCAGATTCACCCGTTGATGTTCCAAAATCAAATCGATCAGCATGTCTTGCCTTCAGCCTCACTGAACGATTCATGTACGCTTTACTTATAGTGTGCCAGACCCCAACAACAGAAAACCGATCCCCTGAAGAAGTTTTCCCTATGGGCCATCTCAAACCACCCTTCACATTTGAGTCTAGAACTGCAGACTCAACCAAGTTCTGAATGCATTTCATTTCATCATCCTGCATTATTGATGACATAAGTTCAATTACGTTGTCCTTTTCTCAAATTGGATACCGATCAATGAGCCTTACCTTTCTTTTTCTACCATAAACCCCTTGTATTTTAGGGAACGAAAAAATAGCTGTTTTATGACATTTCAATGTGACATCAAAAGTTCTCGTGTAAAACCCCAGCAGAAAAGTTAAGGATTATCCACTTGTAATTTTATCAGCATTGTCGATATAACATGTTGGGATGAGCATTTTAAATAAAAATAATGAATACATGAATAAACTTTCGGAAGTGAATAAGAAAGATACATACTTTTAGGGTTGTTAAAATCCTTTTGGTGCATAGCATTAGCCTTAGATCAAGATTCTTAGTAGAACATGAAACATCCGTGACCATGTGGCGCACTTGATTTAGTTCAATCTACAATGAGAGATAACATTAACATTTCCAACATAATCATGAAAAAGATGAAATACATGAAAAATAAAAATAAAAATAGAAGACCACTCTTTAGATGCATATATTAACATATAAAAGGTTTTCAAAAGACCACTAGGCCAGATGCATGCAGTATACACCAGAGCTACCATATAACTAAACAACATACAAAAAGTAAACATACCTTGTAGAGTTGAAGCTTATTTTGTTCCTTTATTATGCTACACTTGCAAGAAATAGTAGCTTCTGGTCTATTGGCATCCGACAACTAAACAATAATAGCAAGAAATTGACGAGTCAATGGCCTACTTGATTAAAATTGTGCATGGCATGCCTTGAGCAGAAGCACAGGACATACATACCCTCACATGATACAGATCTTTTTCTGCATAATCAAGTTCAAGTCCAAGTTCTAGTGGCAGCCCCTTTGTCACTTTCTCCATATACAAACTAGGAATATTTGTGTAAAATCTTCTACGCAATTGTTTCAACATAGTTCCAACAGCCAAATTTTCGCTCCTTGCTTCTTGTGTGATTGAAGGTCCCCTGTATAGAACAACATTGATTTATATTATAATACTTACCACCATGGTTTTAGACCACGGTAGCAGTCGCATACATGGTAGTGATGTGATTGCAGAAAATTGTGTGAAAATACAGCTAATGTGACCACAATTGCTTGCCAAAACTGCTGCTACAGCAATATTGCCGCCGACTCGCTACAGCAATACAGCGAACCGCGGTTTAAAACCTTTGCCACTCATACTACAAGCACTTGCAGAACTTCCTCTTTTACTCAAAGGCAAACAAACGGAGGGTAGAGTAAAAATAAATCGTTTACCCGTGGAAGAGAACCTTGCCAAATCTTGCAACCAATACAGGCTTAACTTGTTCCAATACGGAATTTTGCGCCTCCATCTCACATCTCACATTTTCAAAGGAAGAGAACAAGTCCGGAAGCGCTTTCGCCGCCACAAATTCCCAGGGGCTCCTTGCCTGTGCTGCTGTGATTTGAAGGAGACAAAGAAACCACATTTAGACAGTTAACACGAAATCATAAATTAAATCACAATTTTGAGTAGAGGCCATGCATAGCACTATAACCTTGTGGTTGATGGGTGTCAATTAAAATCATAGGCTTTTCTCCAAATTTGCGCTCAAAACGTTCCCAGGAAATAGGGCGAAGTTGTAAAGAAGGAGAAAACTGATCATCATCATTGCCATCACCACCATCATGATCATGATCATGGGAACCAACCACAAACCATTTGCAAACGGCATTGTTGGCGTAGATAATCCTTGAATTTAAGGGTGAATGTGCATGAGGATTTTTAGGTTTAGACGACTTCATTCTCGCGTTCTGCTTGAAGTGGGTCCCGGAAGGAGGAAACTCCGGCGAAGGTAAAGGGCTTTCCTTGTCCTTGAGGTGGCGCTTGTGGGGAGGAACGTAAGCCATGCCTCTCTCAAACTGAAGCTCGAAACTGAAACAGCCACAGAATATATATTAACTTATTTATCCATGTTGAATTGAAACGATTGAAATATTCGGAATCGCTAAAACCAAACGTCGAACTCAGTGCCACCGATTATGAAAAGAGAAAAACATAAATTTATTCTAAATTTGCACACTTGAAATCTATAAGTTAACAAGAAGAATGCATTTAATTAGATAGAAGAAGAAAGGAATTATATAATTTGCACCTTGATGGAGCAAGCGAGGAGAAGGATAATTTCCACCACTGGAAGTGTCAGCAAGAGAAAAAGACTAACACCGCTGCACAAGTAAGCTGTCTTTCTGCCTTCTGATTCTTTCGCTTTACCTTCTATTTATTATTATTATTATTATTATTATTTTAATTTTTTTGGCCAGGAGCTTTTATTATTCCCTTTTTTTTTTTGGAAGTGGGGGTTGTGGTTTCAAATGGGCTTTTATTATTCTCAATTTCTTACTTTGTTTCTTTTGGAGACAGTACTGGGCCTCGGTCCACATTTTAGTTTACTAGATAACTGTGCTTCCTTAGTCCAGTACCTTTGAGTTTTTGGTTGGAACGTTAGTCCAGTATTGATCTACCCAACATGCTGAAAACGGAGTGGGAGACTGGCAATGGCAACGGCTACGGCAACGGCAACGGAACGCACGTTTTCTTTGTCTTATTATTTCTGTCCTGGAGGACGGGGCAATGGAATTGAATTCATATTACGAAAATCACTGTGACGAGGCAGCTAAAATTCTACGACTTCATGCGTAATAAAAAGATTTAAAATAGATAAAGGGAATACAGATTCAAGTTTGAACGATGAGGTGCGTCACGGCAATAACTTGCATTGTCTTTTAATTATGTGGTTTAGGTTCGATGCTCACCTATGAAATTAAAAATGATATTTCATATGTCTACCATTTCGTGTGAATTGAGTTCCTATGATAGAATTAGTCATTGTTATTGACAATAAATACCCTATTTTCTCCTAAAAGAAAAATACTCTAGTTTGTTTGAGCTCTATATGTTATTTCTATTATCAAGTTTTATGATATATAAATATTTATAATTTTAAATTATGTTCTTGTTATATTAAAAATAGTTAAGTTACAAGAAAGGACACTGAGTCCCAATTTGATGATAGACAAAGTTACATAATTTAGAAAAGTCGACCATTTGAGGCCGTGAGATAGGAACTCAAGGAGGCGATCAGTTGGTAGCCTCAAGGCGACTTTGTAGTGGTACTCTAGTCATATGATACCGCAGAGATTCTATTTAAACTAGGTGAGTCATCTCCAATACATGAGGCACACAAGCCCTTTTGAGCAACCAATGACAGATGATGATAGGCGACCTACATCAAGTTCATCTAAGGCAAATTAGAATGGGACTTAGATATTTCGTGAAATAGGACCCTTGAGGCCACCACAAGGACCGCCATGCTATAACTACACGCTTGTGAGCAAAAGGTTAAAGAAGTCTCCTAGTAGTGGACTGTATCCATCCCCATTTAGAGTGAATCACTGATGGATGACCAAGTCAAGGCAAAGCTTCAAGGCTTCAAGGAATAAATGGAAGCTCACAAGGCTTGGGTCCCAAAAGAAACGTGGCTTCACAGGCCATGACATGACTTATATGGTATGGGACTGAGTGGGTTGCATTGTGCACCAAGACTTGAGACCTCGCAATATTCTCCTCACACATGACTTTGTGCCTATGGTATGTATAGATCAAAACACATTTATTTGTGTTTTCAATTTTAGAATTTAGGCAATAGCTGAGCAGCAGTATTATTAATTCAGTGGGGACCCTAACAATTACATGTCATTTCATAAAGATTGGAGATTTCGGTCTTGCAAGATGGCAACTCAATGCTCAATTAGCTGAGGAGACACATCTAATTGGTAATTTTGGGTATGAGCAGCACGTGGATCCATTTAATGGCAAAAAGATTTTTAGTCTATGTACGTCTTTGCAGCTATATGCGACAATATATTAACAAATCTATACGCTGTATTTTTGCAGCTACTTAGCTCCTAAATACATACAAACCGGCCAATTCACAGAGAAAGTTGATGTCTATGCGTTTGGAGTGATTCTATTGGAGCTTTTAAGTGGCTTTAGACCCATGGAACTATCAAGAATAATAGGCTCACAATCTCTATCAAAATAGGTGAGTTTCCTAGACCAATGAACAATGACAGAGACCTAAACAAGGGCATTTACAATTTAATTCAAATTAAAGGATTCTTATTTCTTAATTATACGCATAAGACGAGGGTCACGAATTAGCATTAGCTTGGCCTATGTGTTGTAGGGTAGTACAATGCTTCAGAAGAAAAATGCGAACGAGTTAGTAGACTCAAGATTGAATAATAACTACGCCAAAAGGGAAGTAGAGGGCATGATGCACATTGCTTATTTATGCATTTCATCTCACCCACAACAGCGACCAAGGATGTCCCAAGTTCTATATCCTTCGCTAGATAATACATGCTTTTTTTTTACAAGTAAACCATCAAATTAGTCCTCAAAGTTGGCTATCAACTTTGTATTCATCCATGAAGTTTTGAACCCCTCCCAAAGTCTCTAAAGTTAGCAAAATTCAGTTAAGTTTGTCCTTTAACATCAATCAAGTTAGTTCCTCCTAAAGACTAATTTGATCAAAGTCGATCAACTTCAGGGACTAATTTGATGATTTACTCCATTTTGGCTGATTATATCTTGAGAAATCCTCTCTACTAATATGAACAGGTACTGAAAATACTAGAGGGAGGTTTAACCATTGACGTAGCTTCCAATTATCAAAGCACAAAAAATATTTAGCAATAGATTAGTTGAATCAATCAAACATACTAAGGGTCATATGAAGCCTAGTCAAAATAATAAGACAAATTTGCATGTAGACAGTGATTCATATAACATTTCTAATCCAACAAGACGCTATAGTCAAATTGAAGAGAGTGATATCACTTGGAAACCTGTATCTGTTAGTAGCACAGATTACGAAAGTTACTTGCGAGGGTCATTGGCAAAATTTGTTCAAAACTCAAATTGACTTCATCAGGCCGTTAAACTCTCTTTTGTAATGCAAACATTGTTCCTCTGTGTAGTCAAATGCTTTGTATTGTTCATTCTTTTAGCCACTTAAAATAGGCCTCATCTTTTAAATTTCTTTCCCTAATAATATTTGGAGCGATGTTGCAAGTTAACTGTTGTTCTCATGAAATGACTGATTCAACCTGGACCACAAATTCATTTGTTACTAGTTTTATCTTTTTTTAATTTATTTTTTTTTTAAGAAAAAAAAAGTTATCAAATACTGGAAGTGATCTATGATTAAATTCAAATGATAGATTCTGTATCATACAAGTTAAATATACAGAGCAGGGGTTAGCTTGGCATTATTCATGCACAGGGATTCATGTTAACCCTGCTCTCTTCCATGCTCATCATCCTTGCCAGTCCAAACTGAAAGTTTGGCTTGGAATCTCTCAGTCAAGCGGATGCTTATAAGCTACAAATTAAAATGAATATGTAGCATCACCTTAACAATGGTCTACTATTTGGAAGAAGTAAGCTGATAAAATGAACTAAGGAAGCATATGGTCACGGAAAAAGTATATGGTACTTTTCATATTGTAGATGATAGTATTAGATTAACTTAGAAAACCTGTTAGACATGCAATGAATAAAGGACGGATTTGAACCTTGTGCATCGCTGGCAGGAGGAGCAGGTGGAACGAGTCATGAAGAGTATATGAATATTGTAATAATGAAGGCATTATGCCTCTTTCCCTGCTCATTCATTCTCACCAATCACCAGTTGATACTTATGCTCATTCCCCTTTATTTTTGCCATTAATTTGCCACTGTCTTTCCATGTGTATTTTGGGAGAACACAATTTTCCCAAAACAATTTTGTCGAAACCATTTTTAACTAACCTAAATATTTTTTGGGATGCAACTATTCTATTTCATTCCATCTTCTGATTCTCAATGAACCTGTTCTGGTGAACCATGTTGATTATAACAAAATAACTTTCAACTAAGTAAAAAGTGCAACTAGATAAGTTAAGTTTTAAATATAAACAAAACTAAGAAAAAAAAATGAAAAAGAAAAGATGACAAGCAGTAAAACAGAACAATCTCCTTTATTAAGTAGTATAGAGAAGAGATATGCAAGACAGCACGAGTGTTTCACTTTCTTTCATGTTACGAGACACACACCCTTTATGTTGAGATGATGATATTTACAAAAACATAAGGCGGTAAGTCATCTCGGTTCAACTGGAAAACAGATTATAGCATTATACTAGCTACAACCAAGAACAAAGGCAAAGTGGGTAAGGAGTTGAAGTTTGAAACAAGGCATCATCCTAGAAAGTGATCACAGTTTAAAAACTGATCCCATACCAATTTTAAGGTATCTTCAAGCTTCTTTGAAATCAATGCAACGTCAACCTTTTGCACCTATTGGAAAAGAAAGGTGTGGAGTGTAAGTCTCCAATGTAGGAATTCACATGTATACTTCATTCATGCAAAATGTAGAAACTAATCAAGTCTAAACTGCATTTTAAAATTCGTTAATGAGGTCCTGCACGAATTGTACTAGTGACAGGCATATAGAATAACGTCCTAAAAAATTGAGAAGTAAAGGATATAATCTAAATTTAATCCGCAAGTAAATTTCGCAAAAAGGAACACATTAATAAGTTCTTTTAAAAAGTCAAAAGTTACATATATATATAAGATGATAATTGATGTATGGACCCTTCAAATATTGATAATTGATTTCAAGGATGAAGGACCCTTCAAATATTGTCTGAAGTAAACTATACCTTCTATCTTCTTTTAACTATGTTACCTTCTTTTCTTTTTTGTTATCATGCCATGAGCAAGATTAATAATTACCTGTAATTCTGAGACAATCCCTTTCAGTATCATGAAAACCTCAGATGCAGATTCACCCGTTGATGTTCGAAAATTAAATCGATCAGCATGTCTTGCCTTCAGCCTCACTGAACGATTCATGTAAGCTTTAGTTATAGTGTGCCAGACCTCATCAACAGA
Source organism: Nissolia schottii (assembly GCA_003254905.1). Taxonomy (NCBI): domain Eukaryota; kingdom Viridiplantae; phylum Streptophyta; class Magnoliopsida; order Fabales; family Fabaceae; genus Nissolia; species Nissolia schottii. The sequence goes on along the minus strand of QANU01045076.1, from coordinate 34,392 downwards.
AAACCGATCCCCTGAAGAAGTTTTCCCTATGGGCCATCTCAAACCACCCTTCACATTTGAGTCTAGAACTGCAGAATCAACCAAGTTCTGAATGCATTTCATTTCATCATCCTGCATTATTGATGACATAAGTTCAATTACGTTGTCCTTTTCTCAAATTGGAGACCGATCAATGAGCCTAACCTTTCTTTTTCTACCATAAACCCCTTCTATTTTAGGGAATGAAAAAATAGCTGTTTTTTTGACATTTCAATGTGACATCAAAAGTTCTCGTGTGAAACCCCAGTAGAAAAGTTAAGGATTATCCACTTGTAATTTTATCAGCATTGTCGATATAACATGTTGGGATGAGCGTTTTAAATAAAAATAATGAATACATGAATAAACTTTCAGAAGTAAATAAGAAAGATACATACTTTTAGGGTTGTTATAATCCTTTTGGTCCATAGCATTAGCCTTAGATCAAGATTATTAGTAGAACATGAAACATCCGTGACCATGCGGCGCGCTGGATTTAGTTCAATCTACAATGAGAGATAACATTAACATTTCCAACATAATCATGAAAATGATGAAATACATGAAAAATATAAATAAAAATAGAAGACCACTCTTTAGATGCATATATTAACATATAAAAGGTTTTCAAAAGGCCACTAGGCCAGATGCATGCAGTATACACCAGAGCTACCATATAACTAAACAACATACAAAAAGTAAACATACCTTGTAGAGTTGAAGCTTATTTTGTTCCTTTATTATGCTACACTTGCAAATAATAGTAGCTTCTGGTCGATTGGCATCCGACAACTAAACAATAATAGCAAGAAATTGACGAGTCAATGGCCAACTTGATTAAAATTGTGCATGACATGCCTTGAGCAGAATTACAGGACATACGTACAAACACAAGATACAGATCTTTTTCTGCATAATCAAGTTCAAGTCCAAGTTCTAGTGGCAGCCCCGTTGTCACTATCTCCATATACAAGCTAGGAATATTTGTGTACAATCTTCTATGCAATTGTTTCAACATAGTTCCAACAGCCAAATTTTCTCTCATTGCTTCTTGTGTGATTGAACGTCCCCTGTATAGAACAACATTGATTTATATTATAATACTTACCTCCATGGTTTTAGACCACGGTAGCAGTCGCATACATGGTAGTGATGTGATTGCAGAAAATTGTGTGAAAATACAGCTAATGTGACCACAATTGCTTGCCAAAACTGCTGCCACAGCAATATTGCGGCCGCAATTGCAGTTGCCAACTGCGGTTTAAAACCTTTGCCACTCATACTACAACCACCTGCAGAACTTCCTCTTTTACTCAAAGGCAAACAAAAGGAGGGTAGAGTTAAAATAAATCGTTTACCCTTGGAAGAGAACCTTGCCAAATCTTGCAACCAATACAGGCTTAACTCGTTGCAATACCGAATTTTGCGCCTCCATCTCACACCTCACATTTTCAAAGGAAGAGAACAAGTCCGGAAGCGCTTTCGCCGCCACAACTTCCCAGGGGCTCCTTGCCTGTGCTGCTGTGATTTGAAGGAGACAAAGAAACCGCATTTAGACAGTTAACACGAAATCATAAATTAAATCACAATTTTGAGTGGAGGCCATGCATAGCACTATAACCTTGTGGTTGATGGGTGTCAATTAAAATCAGAGGCTTTTCTCCAAATTTGCCAACAACTTCCAAGGAAATAGGGCGAAGTTGTAAAGAAGGAGAAAACTGATCATCATCATTGTCATCACCACCATCATGATCATGATCATGGGAACCAACCACAAACCATTTGTAAACGGCTGTGTCGGCGTGGCTAAAAAATAAGGGTGAATATGCATGAGGATTTTTAGGTTTAGACGAGTTCATTCTCGTGTTCTGCTTGAAGTGGGTCCCGGAAGGAGGAAACTCCGGCGAAGGGAAAGGGCTTTCCTTGTCCTTGAGGTGGCGCTTGTGGGGAGGAACGTAAGCCATGCCTCTGTCAAACTCAAGCTCGAAACTGAAACATGCACAGAATATATTAACTTATTTATTCATGTTGAATTGAAATGATTGAAATATTCGGAATCGCTAAAACCAAACGTCGAAGTCAGAGCCAACGATTATGAAAAGAGAAAAACATAACTTTATGCTAAATTTGCACACTTGAAATCTATTAAGTTAACAAGAAGAATGCATTTAGTTAGATAGAAGAAGAAAGGAATTATATAATTTGCACCTTGATGGAGCAAGCGAGGAGAAGGATAATTTCCACCACTGGGAAGTGTCGGCAAGAGAAAAAGACTCAACACCACTGCACCTGTAAGCTGTCTTTCTGCTTTCTGATTCTTTCGCTTTACCTTCTATTTATTATTATTATTATTATTATTTTTAATTTTAATTTTTGGTCAGGAGCTTTTGCTTATTCTCAATTTCTTACTTTGTTCCGTTTGGAGATGGTACTGGGCTTTGCCCTCAGTCCACATTTTAGTTTACTAGATAACTGTGCCACGTGTGCTGCGTTAGTCCGGTAGTTTTCTGGTTTTTGTTGGAACGTTAGTGCAGTATTGATCTACCCAACATGCTGAAAATGGATACGGAACATGTTTTCTTTGTCGTATTATTTCTGTCTTGGAGGACCTGGCAATGGAATTGAATTTATATTACGAAAATCATAGAGCATCTGCCAAGATTTGTTTAGAGATGTTAGCATCATAGAGCATAGTTGTACCCATCTCTTTTAAGGATCTATTTTTTACCTTTTAACTATTTTGTTTTATTGTGGAGTTCTAGGAGTAGAAAAACTAAGTTGAGTTCCCTTTTCATAGCAAAAACTTTCAAATTCAAAATTTTCAAATTCTGTCCCATGATCACTTCGAATAGAAGCAATACTTACGTTCCTTTCATTTTGGAAAGATTTTTTAATGCAATAAATCCTTCATTTTTGTAAGTTAAGAATAAAGCTCATGTGTATCTAGAAAAATCATCTACTATCATAAGGATATACTAATTGCCTCCAAAGCTTTTTAGTTCTTGACAGAACCATAAGATCATATGCAACAGTTGCAAACGTCTTGTGGTAGAAACAAACCTTTTTGAAATAAAAGAGACTTTAATTTGCTTCTCCTTTTTGACAGGCATGACAAGGTTTGTCTTTCTCATAAGAAATATTTAGCAAACCAATTACCAAATATTTTGATACAAACTTATCGAGATGGTCCATATGAATGTGAGCAATTCTTCTGTGCCACAATCATGACTCATCTTCTTTGCTCAAGAGACATCGAACATCACTTAAAGGAATTTTATCTAAACTAAGTAAATACACATTACCAGTTCTAAATCTATAGATTTTTTTCTTTTCTTCTACATTTTCAATGGTGTATTTTTATCATCAAAGAGAACTATGTTGCCTTTGTCGCATAGTGTACTAATACTCAAAAGTTTGTGCTTGAGTCCATTTACTACAAGAATGTTCTCAATTAAAGCTTCTTTTTTTCTTCCAACTCCAAGAATACTTGGATGGATCACCTATCATGTGCTTGGAACAAGTGCTATCTAGATACCAATTTGAGTTCGCGGTCTTCAAGCACAACCATAAAACAATTTATTGTTTGATTTTAGGTACCAACTTTTTCTTGGGTCCTTGAGTGTTAGTGGTTGGAACAGAGCTTTTTGGAACCCACAATTGCTTTACTCCAAACTTTTGATTTTTCTTTGCAAAATAATTTCGAGCAATGTGACATTTCCTATTACAATAATGACATATAATATATGGAGGGTTAGAAGCTTTGTAACTAGCAAATAAATTCCTGTAGAATTTATTATTCTTTTTCTTCTTATCTCCATCATACCCAATTCTAGCTTTATTGAACACACATCTTCGTTTACCCAAAATAATATTTAAATTATCTCTTTCGAAGGTAAACTTAGCAAGGGTATTTTTCAAATCCTCAATCTCCTTTTTCATGGAACCACAAGAACAACATGGATGAGCATTTAAATGAGAAGAAGTAGCTTTAATGAGATTTTCATTTTCTTCATGCAAATTCTTAATTTCTTCTTCAAACCCATAATTATGAGATAATAGAACAGAATTTTCCAATTTCAATTTTCCAGCTCATCATGGTTAACATTCAAAGAGATATTTTCTAATTTGAATTTTTCCAATTTATTTTTAGAATATAGCAATATATTATTTTCTAATTGTAACTCCTCAAGCTCACTTTTGAGTTGATAAACTTGTTTTTCCAAGACAAGTATATTTCTCTAAGATTCATCAAAATGTTTCACAGTTTTTAACGATTAAAGATGCAATTCATCAAAAACATCTTGAAATTTGTTGCCAGATTTTCAAAGATTATCCCATCGTCGTTATCATGATTCCATGCCATGAGACAGAGGTTGGTTTCTTATTTGTCATATTTCTCAAACGATTCCAAGTCATTTTCATCCCAAGCAATGTATGCTTTCTTTCCTTCACTCTTCATGCCTTTGTTTCTTTTGTCAGTTTTCTCCATCTTTTTTATTTAGAACTGGGCATTCCAATATAATGTGTCCTTCCTTTCTGCACTCGAAGCATTTTATGAAATTTCAGTTTCCTTCTCCTTTACTTGAGTTCTTCTTTTGAGAAAATTCAGAATTCTTTCTTCTACTGTAAAAGAACTTGCTAAATTTTCTCATCATGAGGCTCATGGTTTCTTCATCAATATTTGCCACAGAGTCATCATCACTATCGTCATAATTATCACTAGCTTTTAGATCAAGGCCCTTCTTCTTCTTGTCCAGTTCTTTGGTCTCATTAAGGAGGTTTAATTCCAACTCATCTTCTTGTAACTTTCCAAATAATGTAGCTAAAGATATGGTGGTTAAGTCTTTTGATTCCCTGATGGCGGTTACCTTCGATTGCCAATTGCGGCTTAGTCACCTAAAAACTTTAGTGACTAAGTCAAAATTGGAGAAGGTCTTTCCCAATGAGCCCAAGTGGTCGATGATGTGAGAGAACCATTTTTGCACATCTTGGATTGTTTCATCATTTTTCATTTGATGCAATTCAAATTCGTGCATCAAGGTGTTGATTATTGACATCTTTACTTTTGATGTTCCTTCATGTGTAACCTGCAAAGTACGCCAAATTTCTTTTGTGGTCTGGCAGTTTGAGACTCTAAAGAACTTATCTAATCTTAATGCTCAAGTAATGAGATTCTTAGCCTTTAAGCCTTGTTGCACTTTTTTCTTTTCACCCTTAGTTCACAAGTTTTTCTTTTTGTCTACCACTTTTTCATCCAATGTCACAATTGGTATGGTAGGTTCATTGACCACAACATCCCAAACAATCCATATCAATAGCCTCAATAAATATTTTCGTCCATTTTTTTCCAGTAGCTATAACCCTCATCATTAAAGATAGATGACCTATTGACAGAGACACCTTCTTGAAACATAGAGTTAGATGAAGCCGTAAGTCTTGAAGTTGTTAAGCTCTTTAAAAAGACCCAAGCTCTGGCACCACTTGTTATTTAGTGGTTTCACTTACACAAGAGGGGGGTGAATTGAGTACAAGTTAAACACTCCATTTAAAGCCTTTTATAAAAACGACACACAAACTTTCACAAAAGCATATAGCAATCATCACCTTAGTTTAATTAAAAAAAAAAGACATTAATTCAATTTCTTGAATTAATTTAATTTGAATTGTAACAACGAAAGACAAAAGAAAAACGTTGGGTTTAAAATAAATCTCACAAAAAGAAAAACAAAAATCAAATAAATTGTTACATGCCAATGATTGAATACACACACACACCCCAATGTATACAGACATACAATTGTTAACATTTTAGAGGTAAGAACAATTTAAATTCAAAAACCCTTCTGAAATAAAAACACAAAGTAAATTTATTTGAATAGAACACTTGAACAATAAAAGAAAAAATAGAAGAAAAGTGAGACGCTAGGAATTTATATTGGTTCGATCCAACCACTTGATCTACGTCCAGTACATAAGCAAACTTAGGATTTTTTTCACTATATAAAACAAGTTTTCGCAGGTACTTGTAAAATGTTACAATCACACACAATCCTTACACTCTCACGGTTATCCCCAACCTAGTGTTTGGATTATTGCCAAGGGTTCCTCACCCTAAGAAAATTTCTAGAGCACACTGTTTAGAAATATGAAAGGATCACGTCTTTCTCCGCTAGGTTTAACCAAAGAGATTACAAATATCAAGCAACTTTTGTCAAATATGAAAAGCTCTTGAGTATTTTTCTTAATTCACTCTCCCAAAGAGAAAATATACAAATGAAGCTTAGAAGCTTGTTCTCAATAAATTTTCCTCAAGTGATCACAAGAGCTTATTTGAAATGAATAATAAGATTAATTGAGAAAGCAATTTGACAAGGTTTTGGAAAAGTTTTTTTGGCATGGAAAGTTGTGTAAATTCGTGCATATGAGGTCTTTATATATAGAGAAGAAGGTTGACCCTCAAAGAGGGAAGAATTTTAGAAAAATCAATCGTAATTTAAAATTTACGATTTTAACACATTAGGATGAATCTATTCATGTGTTAGTTCAATCGATTCAATTCAATTTGAATTATTTAAATCTCACATTGTCATAAATTGGTTCAATGGTCTTGTGAATCAATTCAATGAAAAACACAATTTTTGAAACATTTTAAATTATATCCATATGAATTGATTCATACACAAGGGTGAATCGATTCATCTATCTCCAAAGACCTTTTTCAAAAACACTTTCTTGAAAAAAAAAATTTAAGTATTTATGCAATATAGATACTCATATGATCACTTTAAGGAACTTTTCGTTTGAAAAGCTTTCAGTAAGTATTACTAGTGACCTATTATCACTAAGAGGAGAATAAAATAAATCTTTGTAAGCGTCCTTTTTCTCTCCAAAACCTTTTGTGTTGCTCATTGTCTTTTGTTATTATCATCAAAACACATAATTATGCTTAAGTCCATGAATAACAATATTGTTTGGATCAAATGAATTTTTCACTCAAAACTGATCTAAACCACACTGTAAACACCCTTACCTAAATGACACGTGAATTACTACAAAATTTGATTTATTAGAAATTTATATGTAATTATTGGGCCAATAATGAAATAGAAGAAGCTGATAAATTAAAATTACTTTTGTTCATCACTTGATCGAAAATTCGACCTTTAGGTACATTTAATGATAGATTCCTAATTACAATCACTTTAACTTTCTCACTTGTGGTTTCCACCATATCCTCCTCCGCCACTTCCACCGCCACCATATCCTCCTCCACCACTTCCTCCGCTACCACCACCACCATAACCACCTCCGCCACTTCCACCACTGCTACCGCCTCCACTTCCACCACCGCCATAACCTCCTCCGCCACTTCCACCACCGCTACCACCTCCACTTCCACCACTGCCGTAACCTCCTCCACCACTTCCACCACCGCCGCCTCCACTTCCTCCACCACCTCCACTTCCACCACCACCTTTGCCTCCGCCTCCATAACCTCCACCACAATTAATATGAGGGCTTCCACTACCTTCTTTACATTTTGCATTCTGATGATTTGGCTCTACCGTTTCAATTGCATAATTCACATGTGCAACTCTGCTACCATCTTTTCCAATTCCACCACCACCACCATAACCGCCTCCTCCACTCCCACCGCCACCATATCCTCCTCCACCACTTCCGCCACCACCTCCGCTTCCACCACCACTGCCGCCTCCACTTCCGCCGCCGCCTCCGCTTCCGCCACCACCGCTGCCTCCGCCTCCATAACCTCCACCACAATTAATACCAAGGCCTCTTCTACCTTCTTTACATTTTGCATTCTGATGATTTTGCTCTACCATTTTAACTGCATAATTCACATATACAACTATATTTAGTATTTGTCCTTAATGATGTTGGCTTAAATTACATGATTTTTAATGTCAATTTTCGATAGTCCAATAAAAACAAATGTGACAAAAAAAGGGAAAAATTACTAAGATGTACAAACTCAAATCCAAACACACTAATAATTATCCCAAATTAAAACTGAAAAATGTTGGAAATTTCATACCTTGTATCTCATCTTTTGGTGGCTTATCAACCACCACGGCTGAGATGAGAACCACCCCAAACAGACAACACAAGAGAATAGGCTTAAGACTCATTTTTGTCAGTGAACAACTATGATACTTTAGAAGGATGAAGGTGAAGGTGCTTCAACACCCCTATATATATTGCAAGATGAGCACTAGAAAAATTCATTGTAAAAGAGTGAATTGACCGACTTAATCACCTTCATAATATTTTTCCCATTTCACTGCGTGAATTCAGGCATTTTTTATTATCTTTGGTTTGAATGACATGGAAACGTTGCTAGCTATGATAAATGATGTACTCTTATCTATCTGGTTCAAATTATTTGTCCCTTTAGTCATTTTCACACTAATTAGGGAATCAAAAATTAAGGATTAAGTATAAAGATGTTTACTAAAATACCCTTGCTAAATGACTAATTTATCCCATTGTTTGTTGTTTTTAGAATTGTGTGCAGAGGGTAAAATTGTAAAATTTGTAATGAATGTTTCATTAAAATTGAGAATGACAGATAAAATGAACCAAATTTTTATACTCAAAGTGATAAATAATTTGAATTAGAGGAAGTATTCTCCAACTAAATATTCTTACATATTAAATGAAGTAAGTATTGATTACTCTTTTCAGTCTTAAATAATTGTCCACTTTAAAAAATTTCTTGAACACAAATAATAATTGTCCATTTAAGAAATTTAAACAATATTAATTTTCTTTTTATTTATCTATACACATAATAAATGATAATAACAGAAGAGAGAGAGAGAGAGAGAGAGAGAGAGAGAGAGAGAGAGTAAGTGAAAATGGAGGGTACGAGAGAATTAGGGAAGAGAGAACATTAGGTAGTAAATGTATTCCTCCGATATTGATTTACGTTAATAGGGATATATTAGATAATTAATTAATTAATAATTAATATTTTCTAAATTAAAAAAATGAACAAGTATTTATTAAAATAACAAAAAAAGGAAGGTGAATAAATAAATTAGAACGAAATCAGTAGCCTTATAAAAGAGGATTGCTAACCCACCCACAACATCTAAAAATTAACAAAGGCTAACAAACTCCACATTTTAATTTCAACATAAAACCCATCTCTCTGTTATTATCAATCTATATAATTTTGAGTAAAACTCTAATTTTGTCTTATCAATATTAATTACTTCTTTGAATTTTTCTCTCTCCTATTAAATGTTATCTCTCCTCTAATTGAAATATATTAGTAAATAAATAATTAAAAACTTTTATTATATATTAATTTGTATTTATTGACAATATAAGGAGTTTATATTATCATTCAATAAGTATGTTATTATTTAGAACATTTTTGAAAGCACATAATTATATGGTAGTGTAAAATTATTTTATATTATTAGTAAATACAAATTAATATCAAATTATTATATGAACAAATATGATTGTTAAAAAATTAATAAACAATTTTTTTATAAATTATAATAGAACTTAATAAAAATTTAATTAGCATTGCATTGATAAATGTTCACCCGTAAATAACACAAATTCTAGTAATGTTTTTGTTCTACTAATATAACTTTTAGGTGATTTTTTTTTATGCCTTTGTGTTTTCTTTATACTTCAAAGAGTATTAAAACATATAAATTAGTATTTAGTAATATTTCTTAGTTAAAGTAAGCGTGAATTATAGAATTACGTATATTATATATTTACATGTACTTGTTTTTTTCGTCTTGATTACATGAACTGTCGTAGTACGTATTACTTGAATTTTATTTGCAAGTTTTATAAAAAAAATATTTATTAAATATATTTTCTCAAAAAAATATATTATTCGGATTTGAAATAACTTATTATTATGCGAAAGAAATAGTAGATAACAGATATTAATTATGTGATAAAAAATTTAAAGTAGTGAAGTATTAAATTATCCATATCATTAATATATTTTAGAGTAGAGAGAACTGAGATATTTTTAACAAAACAAACCTCTTTATAAACGTTAACAAACCTCTTTATAAAATTATTTAAGTTTTTAACATTGAGACTTTTTCAATAATTTCTTAATTAAGTCATATGCGCATTTAAAAGTGATCAATTATTTGGAACTAGAGTAAAATTTTAAGACATTAATTAAAATTTTTTTTATTTCATTTAACATGTAGGGAAACTTTTGAGAGAATATATCATGATATCATTATACTTCTCTATGTTGTATGTTTATGCTTAATGATGTTGATATTCGAAATTCAAACCATTGAAATTGGAAATGAGCTTTGAAACTCGTGTGAAACTGTGAATTGTTGCAATGAAAGCTCATTATTTCATTCCGTATTATCCGCCAGTAAAAGTTGAAGTTTTCTTCACTATTTGCCATAAAAGATAAGAGGTCAATGAAGGGTTTAATGCCCAAGATTAATTTACAGGTGTTCATAAAAGAAAGTTGAATCAATCACACGTCAGCATTCAATCTTCTTTAAAGAAGAAAGAGAGGGGATAAAGAGGGAAACGACACAGGAAAGAAGGATTAAAGTAAGGAAGGAAATTCAATCTTCGTTAAAGAAGAAAGAGAGGGGAGAAAGAAGGAAACGACACAGGAAAGAAGGATTAAAGTAAGGAAGGAGACTCATCAATTTTCACACTACCCTAAAGATCCATGGAACTGAACTTGTTTTGAAGTGAAAGCCAAAGATGGTCAAAATTGATGAGATTGGCAATCCTTGATTTCATGTATATGAGCCACGTTTGTATAAGTGTATTAGTAAAAGTAACAATGTCAATCTTACCCCAAAACAAATAGCATTGTTATACCACTCTTATATATATATATATATATATATATATATATATATAATTTGGGTTTTTCTAATCAATACCCTAAGCTTAGAAGGTATTACTATAATCAAAAATATATAAATTTTATTTTTTTAATACAAAATTTATCCCTTTTATTTTTTTTAACAAGTATTTGAAGGGTACTTGTTAGTTTTTTTCATATTATTTTCAAGGTTTATAGATATTTGAGTTAATGTCCAAGTTTTTTTAATATAGATATTTTTTGTTTGGACATATTATATGTTTGCTAATAAAAATTAAATATGACTCCTTTAAATTATTCTTTACCATTTGATTAAGAGAGTTATCATTTAAACTGCTAGCTCTCGGGAGTTAATGTACATTTTAGTTTTTGAATTTTTTTTTGAAAAATATACGAGTTAATAATTTAGTCTATGAAATATAATTAACTTATTATATCATATTGTAATAATTTATTTTTTTTCTATTAATTACATGCAATCTCTTTCATTGATTCGATTCATTTTAGGAGATTTAGGCGTCTTAATGCTGAGATAATAATTAGGAAAAATAACATCTATATCCCCGAAACTTTCACTCATTTGCAAGTAAGTATCTTAAATTAACTTTTAAATATTTTAATTTAACCTTTAAACTTTCATTCACTTGCACATAGCTACCATCAATCATCAAATCTCTCAATTACATTCTTAAACTTTAATTTACTTACAAAGAATCATTGAAAGTTATAAAATTTTTGATTAATTTCTTAAGTTACAATAATTTTCAAATATAATGTTGTTATTAAATGGTTTAACAAGATTTATTTGTATCAGGAATCAAGATCTACCATTTTTTTCCTAACAAAATATTTCTTTATTTTCTCATCTAAAGTTTTTAAAAAAATTAATATATTTCTAAAAATAATTAAAATAAATCATTTGAAAAATTTTAATTTAATTTATTTTGATATTGCTAGTTAAGTATGAGAAAAAATATATGATTATTCTAAATCTATTGTTAAATATGTTTAATTTTTTAATATGTTAATGTGTTTTCAACTAATATTTAATAAGATAATAAAATAGAAATTAAGAAATAATCAATGAAAATTTTGACGAGTAACACCTATAGATCTTGACATGTAGTTCTCTAATATTTTTATAGTAAGTTAAATATAATTCGACATAAGGTTTCTCCTCTTACCATGTCTTCCTCTTTTGTGAGTGTTAGAGAGGGGGGTTGTCATTGTTCTTATTTAATGGCAAACCAACCACTTTTTCTTTTACATTATTTAAAATTAATATTCTTGTGTTTTCATTCCCTTTTGTGGGTGTTTACTTTTTTCTTTGTGGTGTTTTTTTTTCCCTTTTATGGTTGTATTTTTTCTCCCTTTGTGGTGCTTTTATTTCATTTTTATAGTTGTTTTCGTTTCTCTTTATGAAGTTTTGTTTACAAGGGTCTTATGGATGAAAAAGTTATTTGTGTTTCAACACTAATAGTGTTTGTTTTCAATATAAAAGATGTTTGAACATTGATAATCTTCAAGCAAGGAGCAAAGCTGCAGATCTTCGACTAGTTCAAGATGAAAGGTGTATCCGTATATTATTAATGTTAGATCTGATGTATTATGTTCAATTTGTAAATGTTTGTTTGGCTACTCTATGAATAAAATCCTTATTTTCCTGTAAAAAAAATTGACATAAAGTTTAACTATGAAAATTATTGTATTAATTGAAATAGTTAACGGTTGTTGGTGGTTAATTACAAGTGAGTAAAAAAGTTTGAGGGTTAAATTGAAAGATTTAGAAGTTTGAGGCACTTACAATTGAATGAAAATTTAAGGGGTGTTGATATTGTTTACCCTAATTATTAAAATATTTAGTTTTAATTAAATATGTCTGATATAATATGTTAATTAATAGCTTAGTTAACGGACCATATTAACAGAATGATTAACTTGTTACATCATGAGATAAACATCAATGAATAAAATGTTAGCAAATTTCTTTTTTTGACAGAGTAAAGTGTTAGCTCCGATTTTTTCAAGGAACAATATATTAACTCTAAATATTTTTTTGTTATATATATTTTATTTGTTACTTTAAATAATCATGTTTAGTTTTATTCTTTATTTTTAGTATATCAGTACTCCTTCTATTTTTTTTAATGAAAATATCAATACTCTTCTAAAAGTGAAGTGTCTCATTTTCATGTGTCACCTCCTTCATTTTTTGAATTCTTATATTTAATATTTACTATAATTTTCATGTCAAATTTTAATTCAAATGACAAAATTATCTCTTCAAGTACACTCACATGCTTCCCCTTAATTTATGAAAATGTTGTACATATCATCTCACATTATCATTCAATTACATAAAGCAATTTAGAATGGAACGAACATGGTTCTCTTAATTTAAAAAATAAAAAAGTATTCATAAAATTGTATCATTCAATTCCAACTAATATTTTTATTTTTCAAATATTAAAATATTATAACAATGAAATTAAAAATAAAATTATTTTTATCAAATAAAAAGTTTCACCCCATAACATGTAGAATAATAGGTTAAATTTTAGAATGTTTGAATTAATTGTTAATGATTGTGGGTTAAGGTTTCGAGATTTAGATCATCTAAAATGAAATTTCTCAGTTTAATGAATAAAGTAAGAGATTTTGCTATTAGATCAATAAAGTAGGAAAGTGTCTCATTTTTCACTTTATTGATTCAATGTAAAATTCATCACTTTATCGTCTAAGGTGAGAGATCTTATTTTAAAGAATCCTTACTCAAGGTTTCGCATTTTAGTCTTAAGCAATTATCCAATTATTAAAAATAATAAAATTATAGAATTATCAAAATTTTATTGCACATCCAAAATTTTATGAAATATTCCATTCAAATGTATATTCAAAATTTTAGTTCAAACCTGTAATAAGTAGAATAACGGGTTAAAGTTTAGGGTGTATAAGTTAACTGTTAATGATTACGAGTTAAGCTTTCGCACATGAAGCTTTAGTAATGACCCAATTATTACGAATAATAAAATTATTATTTTTTAAAATTTGATTGGATATCGTAAATTTTATTGAAATGGAGCTGAGTGTTGAGCGGTAAAAAATAAGCATGAAAATAAACTTTATGTTGCAAAAATGAGGGTGTTGCGCTAAATGAATGGGCAAACCATATATGACAGGATAAGAAATGAATACATTAGAAAGAAAGTTGGGGTGACACCTATTGTGAAAAGATGGTAAAATCAATGGTTTGGACAATTAGAAAAAGACCTATAGAAACCCCAATAAGAAGAGTACATCAAATGATCTTATTAGTTAGAATTAGATGGAAACCTAGAGAGAAAAAAAAACTATAGAGAAAACCATTTGATAGTTAATGGCTTGAATGCAAACATGATCCAAGACAGAGCACTATAACGTTGATTGATTCATGTAGTCGACTCCACATAGTCAAACAAGGATTAGTTGTTGTTGTTGTATCACAAATTTTACCAAATATTAGTTCAATCATCTATCATCTAGCATGTAGAATAACCGGTTGTGATTTTCGAGTTACGAGTTAAGCTTTAGTGCCTTAGGTTTAGCAATAACCCAATTATTATGAATAATATTGAATTTAGTTTTTCAAACATGCTCACACCCCAGAGTTGATCCTTGCCATTTTGTCACTAAACCCCAAACATGCTCACTACATTAAATATTTAATTTCTATAATCTTAATAATTTATCCAATTCATGTTCACTCATGCATGGCATAAGCTCCCTCCCACTAGTTTATGTTAGTTTTATTGTTATTGCATTGATGGCATAAAATATTTTACAGTGCCTTCCAATCAAATTATTTTATATGCGTGACTTTTTAAATAATGAGTGAGAGAGTCAATTAATTTTTCTTATGTGATAAAATTTGATTGGAAGGCATTGTCAATAGATAGCAATTAAATTCTATGCATAAGTATGATGAGAAATAACATCAAACAATCTAGTAGTGTTTGTAATTCTTATAATAATCTATTAATGCAATTAGCAAGTATGATAATTAGTTTTAACGACCTTCAAAAAAAAAAA
>QANU01045076.1:0-19365 GCA_003254905.1 Nissolia schottii | reverse complement strand
GGGGGGGGGGGGGGGGTAACGTGCCTCTACAAAAATGCAGGTACGATATTTCATTTTTTCAATTAGTTAAATTAGAATTGTAAAAATGGGTTGATTTTGCCCATTTGAGCCGATTCACTTTGAGTCAGACATAATGGGTTGAGTTGATTTCGGATTATAAAACCACTAGTGCAGTCCATTTCCATGTGGGTTTGGGCCAGCCTGCAGGCCAAATTTGTTTCTTCTTCTTTTTCTAACATACTAAACATGGTTTAGGCCACATCATAAATGTCACCATAAATAATAGGTAGAAAATTAACTAAGACCACCACTGTTTCATATAAGATTTCATGATCTCCATCTAGTGTACCATGACTTGGGCTTTATTCAGGGGATTCTTCGGGAGTTTGTCATTTTCGTCATTAGTTGTTTCCATTGTATTTTTCAACATCAAAATAAAATAAAATAAAAAATTGATGACATATTAATTTCTGTTGAACAAAATTGTGCTTCACAAAATGGAATTAGGATATGCTACATAAGTACAAAAACAAAGAAAAAGAAGAACGGATATGCAATATTTCCTTAACTTCATGCAAAAACTTGGAAATATATGTATATTTAATGGATCACTTCTATCGCTTTAAATCTTTATCTAATGTATTACATGAACAATATCTTAGGGCTTGCTTATAAACCCAATTTGGACACTGATATAGGTGTTGCTATAAACGTGATGCCCCTCTCTGTTTACCATTCTCTTGGGCTTGGTCCGTTGAAGTTAACAAGAACTGTGTTTCAAATGGCCGATCAAAGCACTATTAGGCTATTCTTGAAAATGTGTTGGTAGTAGGTGTAGGAGTTGATCTTTTCTGGCGATTTCTACACTCTTGAGATGGTAACTAAAGCATCGAGTAGTCCACTCCAATAATCTTTGGGAGACTGATAGGGGATTTTTACACCCCCATTTTATTAGTTCATAATTGAACATTACATTCTAAAAATGTGTGAATTAAATGATGTATTGATATATTTTGACAAGGTCCTCTTTTATGCTTAATTGAGAAAATGTAATTTAAGGCATCATTTTTTAATGTTCTTAATTATCTTGACTAACTTATGTGTTTAATGTCTCATGTTTGAGTTGCTAAAATCACAGAGGATCAAGTATTAGTGCAAAAATAAGTGCAAAAGAGAGCTAAGATGGAGAATTGAAGTAAAGAAGTTTCCAAAAGACCGATCTAACGTTCTTTTCTTTCTTTTGTTTGTTTTAAAGAAAATTGTTTCTACTTCTTATTTTTGGTTTCCGTGTATGACTTGTTCTTTTCTTGATATAACATTAGTTCTCTTCACGTTAAGGCATGTTAGGCAAGGAAGGAGACCAAAGGAACCTATTGTTATTTTTGATCAGTTCATTCTTGTTGCAGTTAATACGGAGAACCAACATCAGACTTGGAGGAAGTTGCTTGAGCCTGACTATTCCTACTAGCCATCCGGTATGGTGTTTCCTGATGTGGCCAAGAGCTTTGAGTTAAGATCGCGCTTCTTGTATCACCTATCCAAGTTCGATGGCCTGGCATCAGAGAACCCGCATCGTTACTTGAAGCAATTTAACATGACTTGTGACACCATGAAGCCCTAAAATGTTACCCTCGAGAATGTGAATCTTAAAGCTTCACCTTTCTCTCTAGAAGGTAGGGCTTGCAATTGGTATTACAATATCCTATAGCAGGTTGTTAACAGTTGGTATGGGATGAAGAAGTTGTTTCTTAAAATATAATTCCTTGCCAGTACCGCCTTTGCCATCAAGAAGGAAATTTCTTGTCATGTCCCAACTTAGCACGTGACCGCATATAGGGCTACTATCCCTACAGAAGCTCTGACGTGACATATTAACGTTCATACATGATAAAATAAATAACTTCTTTTATAAATATATTATTTGAATAATACCTTAAAATACATCATGTCTAAAATAAATACTAAATTGATACATATATGCAGAAACAGGATCCTGCCTAAGTGATCTAGTGCATATATAATAAATATAAACCTTGGTAGACCCCAATGCAAAGCGGAGCTTACCAAACAACGTGACAGAAGAGTGAGTTGTCAACTCAGTGGTGGGTACCTCAGTACTACTCACATAACATATATTGCACATAATACGATGTATATAGCTGGACAATAAATAATACATATGAAAGTAAATGCTGGAAAATACCTTGCTTTCATAATGCAGGCCATTAAGCTCTCAGGGTTTGCCAAAAAGTGTTCGCCCTTGTTTTGCTAGGATCGCTTCATTAATGGCCCTCACATGTCTGAACCCCGTGCCCCCTCGTTCTTTCTTTTGCACATTTTATCCTATCTCATCTAATGAATTTTTCTTTCCCTGTTTCTGCTTCCCCACCAAAAAAGACTAATCAAAGCCTCTTTGTGGTCACATAGGCCTTAGGGTAAAAGAAAACACCCCATAACATAGGTTGGGATATCTTGAACCATCGCCTTACTCCATACCTCTTTCCCTGCTTGAGTAGGAAAGACTCATTCCACTCTTTCAACTTCTTCCACACTCTGTCCTGGGCGAAGTTAAACACTTGCCTCTTGGAACAACCAACACAAGTAGGGAGGACAAGATATTTTTAGAGACTCTCAATTGCCTTTATGTTCATCCATCCTTGGATCAAATTCTATCAGCTTGTAGGTACATCTCAGCTAAAAGATATCTTAGTATTGTCTAGATTGACCAACTGTCTAGAAGCTAGCTGATAGGATACAAGAGCTTACATAATTGATTATGATTTTTCCCTTGTACCATGGATGGTTTTGATTACCGTGGCCTTCTGAAATAACCTTGATGACACTTTAGCATACAAAATAAATAGGTAAGGAGATAGTGGATCCCCCTGTCTTAGTTGTTTCTCTGGTTTAAATTTGTCACATGGGTTCCCATTGAGAGGAACTGAAAAANGCTCGCGGAAACTTCACTCCACTCTATCATATGCTTTAGTCGTGTTTAGTTTGAGACCTACAAATCCTGTATTACTTGTGTTTTTCTTTTATATATAATGTAAAATCTTATAGGCAATTAAAGCATTATCAATAATAAGTCTCCCAGGTACAAAAAATACTTTAAAAAGTCCCCACAATTCTAGGTAAAACAAATTTCAACCTATTTGCTATGGATTTTTGTGACAATTTTGAATAAAACATTACGTACAGAAATAGGACAAAATTGTTTTGTATGCTTAGGTTTTTTATTTTTTTTTACCTTTGGGATCAGGCAGAGAAAAGTGTGGTTGATATCTTCGACATTAGCCCCAGCGTTCAGGACATTGAGCACCGTGCTTGTAACTTCCTCCCTTGCCGCATGCCAATATTGCTGATAGAAAAGTGGTAGGAGACCATGCCGCTTTTGTAGGGTACATTTGAAAAAGCAGCTTGCATCTCATCTTTTGTAAAAGTTTTAAGTAGCCAGAAATTGTTGATGATCTTGTGATACTCAACCTTCCACCAACCCCACTACCTCTTCACCTGCAGTCACCTCTCTTGCTTCAAACAGATGTTGCTAAAATGGGGCCGTGCCCCGTTCATCTAATTCCTTAAGACATAAGCCCAAATAGGCTCTGGTTTCAGCTGAGCTGCCACCCCAAACTGTCTTGATAATTTCTTCACACCTGGGATCCGTAGTCTATATGTCATCATTTTATTTGTTGTTGCAAATGGTTCTAATAATTTTAATAAAAAGCGGTGGCAGCCCCACTTCGTTATTTAAATTTTTTTTTTTTTTTTTAATTCAATGAATAGCTAAGATCTTAGATCTAGAGCATAGTTGTTTCTTATTGCGGTGTTTTTTGTTTCTCATTTGTGGTGTATTTGTTTTCTCTTTGTGGTGAATTTGTTCTCTCTTTGTGATATTTCTTTTATAAAGAGTCTTATAGATGACAAAGATATTCATATTTATTGCAAAAGAAGTCATAATGCATTCTCCACACTGCAACACTTGTCGTGTTGGTCTTCGACATAAAAGATGTTTAAACATTGCTTGTCTTCAGAAAGGGAATAGAACTATAGATATTCCGTTAGCTCATAATGCAAAGTATATTTGCATCTTATTAACGTTAATTCTGACATATCATTTTCAACTTACAAGTGTGGTTAGGCTTCTCCATAAATGAAATTAATTCTTTCTTGTAAAAAAAAAAAGTTGTTAGCTACGACTTTGGAAAGAAGAATAAAAAATAATTTATGAACCAATGCAAAAGTTTAATATTAGAAAGCTCTTATTTTAGCAGAGAAACCACCAAATTTCATCCTTGTATATTCTCACTCTGGTCAACTTCGTCCCTAAAAAAATATTGGCTAACATTGTCTCTGCAAAATATAAAAATTAGTCCATCCGTCAATTTCCTAACAGTAATGTCTGATGTGACAGATAACTAAAAGTGTCTAATTTTTGTATGTTACACGTATGATTTAGGTCGAATATTTTACACAATTATGTGCCACAACAACAGTTATAGTTAGGAAATTGGCGGATGGACAAACTTGACTGATTTTGTATTTTACAGGGATGGCTTTGGCTGACAATTTTTGTTTAGAACGAAGTTGACTGAAGTGAGAATCTATAGAGACAAAATTGGGAGGTTTTCCTATTTTAGCATACTTAATATTTTGTAGCTTAATAGGTCAAATAATATTTATTATTAATATTATCTTAATTTAATAAATTATATTACTTAAATTTAGTTAATTAAAATAATTGTTTTTGTATTTGATATTAATTACTATTGATTAGTATATAAAATTGGGTAATACGAGTGAAAATTAAAGAAATTAGTTTAACAACTTCTATAATTTCTTATTTCAGAACAAATTTCGATGGTATTAAACAAACGAAGAGACTCAAAGATGAAAGGCTTATGTTGAAGTGACAGCTTTAATATTAAAAGACTCAAGTCAAAGTTACAAATGTTAATGACAACAAACAAAAGAAAGGTACCTTTCGAGTGTGATCAAGTAGTCAGCAAATAGCAAGTTGGATGAAGAAGCAAGCTTCACCGTCAAAATGCTCACTCTACAAATAGAATATAGAGTTAATGTGAGAGCTTAAGCGATATCTCAATCAAATCTTAGATACGTTGCATAAAAGGTTTTAAGAAACATCACATATTCATATAACATGTTTCTGAAACACTATACTTGAAAGGAAAGAATTTGTTTAGAAAAAAAAAAATTCTCATAAAAAACATGTTTTTGGAACATTCTCTTTGAAAAATATGTTTTTTGAAATATGACCTTTATTTAGTATTTTGATCATAAAATTAAAAATATTTTGAATTTCAATTTGAAACTTATTTATTTGAAATTATACTGAAGGAGCTTTCCAATGATTGGTCATTTGTTTAAAATATATGAGAAATGAAGAAGTTATGACATTTTAAAGTTAATCTTTTAAAGTTGAAAAACATTGAATTAATCCAGTGATATCTACAATCGATTCAATATATGGGGGGCAATTCAAAATTCAAATTTTGAATTATAAATCGATCCACTAAAGCCCTGAATCAATTCAATAGTGTTAGAAAATGCAGGAAAAAAATTACAAAATTTTTTGTTTAATTTGATTGGTTCAATCACATAATGTCATATGCTTCTTTGACTCAACAAATACCCCTCTTTACATGCTTCCTAGACTTTATAAATACCCATCTATATGTATGAAAATGGGCATACCTATGTTAGCCAAATAATTTATGGAACTGATTGATAAGTAAATTTTGGACATCAATTTTAATCCTCATGTTTGGTGATTTAGACCTTATTCGTAGCTTATTGCATATCATTTGCATCAATTCATGTTTGTCACTTCACTTGTATTTTATGAGAATACCTTGCATAACATGTATTTTGTTGAGATTGTGTTTTGATGTATTTCCTTATGTTTCTAACACCTAGTAGTGATGTTTCTAAATTGTAGATAACATACTTGAAATGACTTGAGGCATGGAAGTGGATGGAGGAAATAAAAATACAAAATTCTATGACATGTAATTTCATCTTGGGCAAGCTGCAAAGATCTAGTCATAAATTTCTTATCACTAGTCCATTCGAGACCTACAATGAAGACACCAAGAGCTTGGGATCAAATTGGCTCGAAAGTTATCGATAAATCTGCATAATTTGTTGTCGTGAAGTTAGGCTATAGCGCAAGCTATGGCTATTGTGCAACAATCAGAAATTCAAGGCCTATTTTTGGGCTTTCGGGCCATCCAAACCTATTTTTGGCATGTCTTTGCATGAAATTCAAGGCCAAACATTAAACTTTTCCTAATTAAGAAAGGTTTGTTGCAAAAAATCCTCTAAGCCACACAAATCAAAGCAAAAGGAACATAAGAACATTTATGTGCTTCAGCCTCAATTGCTTACATTCATAGATAAGAAGATACCAAATGAATTAAATTTGAGAGAAAAATTACAATCACCAATAAACAACTTTTGCACATCTAAAGCTACAAATCATCCTCCAAGACAATTTTGCGGACAAAGTTGCAAACACTTTACCTGGCAACTTGTGAGGATAAAGTTGCAAATCCTCCACCACACCTCTTGTACCATCGATACTAGCCAAACATGTTGTTTGGCCTCCACACCAAGAAGACTTTCAACACAAAGGACCCCACATTTGAATCCTCTTCTCCTCACATCTTTGTTCCCTTCTCATGCCTCAACCAATTCTCCTTATAAGTATGTATAGGCTCATAACAATTTACAATGCAATCAATTAATTACAATCTCAATTCTAATAATTAATAATTTCTTGTTTTTATCCAATCAAATCTCTCTCATATTCTTCTATCATATCTTTCTACTATATCTTTCTATCATATAAAAAATAATCAATCAAAATATTCAATCAAGTATTTTGATAATAAATTTAATGAAAACACAAATATCTCAAAAATTAGAAAAAATATCAATTACAAGATTATATTAAAAATTTGGGTCAAAGCCAACAAGGGCTGCCTCATTTCACTCAAGCTAACTTCTCTCTAGGTTTTATAATTAGTTTTCACTCCTTCTCTCTACAACTCTTCCCTCTTATCTCTTTTTTTAAAGTTTGTAAAACTTTGATTTTTCTTATTATTTTAAACCACCATGGTGATGGAGGGGTATTGATCTCCTAGCTAATTTAAGGATCCAAGAGCTCATATGTTATATCTTAAAACTTTATGCTCCGTTATGAATACATGATGTGCTTTCTTCTATATTTATTTTCCTCTAGCTTGTTTACTTACATTGAAGGGCATTGATGTGCAAGTTTTGAATGGAGTTTATAATTATGAAGCCTAATTTAATGGTATTGAGATTAGGATTCATAATTGGGGCAATTTTGATTGTGTGTTCTCATTGAATGACATTGATATAATCGGTTGATGTATGTTTAACCAACTAAGGAATTGGGAATTAGGCTTGTGTCCAAGTCTAGGCTAATGCATTTGGTACTAAAAGAAGCATACGTTAACTACAGGTTCTGGTCCCAATTATCTTAAAAATTATATGTTGGTTTAATGCGTAGAGATCTCTAGGTAGAATGAAGTCATTAGGGAGGCCTCTATAATGGTTCAGGTTAGTCACCTACCGTCTATTTATTTAAATGTGTTAATGATTGATCAACGTTGTGCTTTAGGAGTTCCTTGGAGTAGTGTTTTGCTTTGTTTTCTTAATTCAATTTTTAGTTCTTGCATGAAACACAAAATTCCCCTCTTTTTGCTCGATCAAGTAACATTGACATCCATGTGGAATGACCTGATGGATAGAAATTTCAATTCTATAAACTCAATTTAGATTAATTATAGCATGTGAATGAACAAATTAATAAAAGAGATTAGTAAGAAATTGAACCTGTAATTGAAGAGCTAGATTGATGCATGATATTTATTCTATCTTAAAATCTAGAGAGTAAAGAGAGGGAGAGTTTGTCCTATCTATTCCATGCCGGTGAAAAATGCATTTTTTTTTGTTTTTTAATAGGACAAATAGAAAACTGACCAATAGATACAAGTAGGGACTTTCACAAGTGTTATGTAATAAAATGTCTAGCCTACCTGTTATTAGTTAGTCCAAACATAAACTTTTCATATTCCAATTAACAGGGTTAGATTTTTTGTTGACCCAAAACAATGTTAAAAAAAAAAATAGGTCACACATATTTGACATCTAATTAATCTTGATATATTACTAATTTGTGCAAGTCCAAAAAAAATTATTCAATACTGATTGCTCCACTAGTCAAATGTAACCAATTAAATTGTAATTTGGGGTGAACCACGACATTCAACCAAAAATTTTGTTATCATCATTGGAGATGTTGGTTCTATTTGGTCTTTTAATAACTTATTTGGTTCCTGAACTTTAGATTTGTACCTTAGTTGGTCTCTCAACTTAAAAAATGTGATAGGTTAATCCTAAATTTTGCAAACGTTGGACTTGTTAGTCCTTATCCCATGTCTCAATAGGAAATAGTTAGATTGTTCAAGGTTAGTACTGTGAATGTTCAGTGACTACTTAAGACAACCAAATACTAACTTGTTACTTTTTTAAGTTAAGGAACTAATTAGGACAATAGTGTAATGTCCAGGGACCAAATAAGATATTAATCCTATATATTTTCTTCTTGCTTGTTTTGCTTTGTTTCGGCCGTTTTCTGTATTTCTCAGCAAGTGTACGGTGTTGTCCTCTTTTTCACATGTACCGGTTGCCTTTAAACTTTGCAGTGGTTTTAGCATTTTAAACAATATTCGCATAGTGAATCTCACAATGTTTTTGCACAATTCAACTATTTACTCCACTTTCCAAATTTATTTTGATTTCTTTTCTTGAATTTTTCAACTTATTTGTATTTGGTTCCTTTTATTTTCTCTTCCCGAAACCCAAAAATATCATTTGTAGTAGTTTTAAACTGTTTCTAAGTCATTTTAGAGTAGTTTCCTTGTATTTCTTATGTCAAAAGTATTTAGTCTTTTCATGCCTTTATTTGTGCATGACACACTCTCTTATTGATCCACACTTTCCTAAATTTGATCATGAAATTGAAAGGACTTTGAGAATGCCCAATCAAATTAGGAGAAAGCTAGTTTGAGATTACTGCACCTTTAGAGGATTGTCTCTTTCCATTTACTTATATTAATTAACACACCATTGTTTATGGGTCTAATGTTTTGTCTGAATATTCTAACGATTCTATTAGTGTTTCAAATAGTATGGAAAACTTTGATATCACCTTGAAGTAGTTTAGTTGCTTTGGATGTTGCTTATCAGCCATGGGATATTTGATTCTAAATTGAAGTTTGGGCCAATCCATCTACTACCTCAATTTCACGGTCTTA
Source organism: Nissolia schottii (assembly GCA_003254905.1). Lineage (NCBI taxonomy): Eukaryota > Viridiplantae > Streptophyta > Magnoliopsida > Fabales > Fabaceae > Nissolia > Nissolia schottii. The sequence goes on along the minus strand of QANU01045076.1, from coordinate 9,997 downwards.
CGGGTGAAGATCCTCACAAACACCTCAAGAATTCCATGATATTTGTTCCACCATGAAATCTCATGGCGTAGATGAGGATCAGGTCAAGCTGTAGGTATTTTCATTTGCTTTTAAGGGTGTTGGGTCATATAAAATCAAGACACCAATATAGAAATTCAAGACAAAGAGTATATTGAATTAGTCAATAATAATGTAGAAATTAACACAGAGTTTTTTCTAGCAAGACCCTTCTCCCTGTCTATCTTTCAATAGACGACTATCGATGGGGCAAGCCTAAGTATGCAAGTCATGGTAGTAAGAAGAGGACCTAGCCACTTATTTCTAACTATGACAGGCTCTAGGCTCTCTCATCAAGAGTAACTATCAAGAAACCCTAATGCGTCAATGGTAATTAGGCCTACACTAGCCACCCAACCACAATAACTCTCATTAACAGGTGTGCACAACTCACAATATAGATCAATAACAACATTAAGTTTATCGTGCTTTGTCTATAGCTAAGATCATATCGTCAACCCAATTTTCACGAAATAAAATTTCACAATTAATTATTGCTCATAGTATAAAAAAATTCCAACATTCTCCCACTTTGTCAAAATTAATTGTGTTTTGTAATTCTTTAGAAAATATTTTGAAAAAGACTTTTGGGTTGACCAATTAAGAAAAAGACAATATGTAGTCACATTTTAAAATAAAACATATGATTTATATACAAAACCTTTACATGACTCCATCAAATAATGCCAACTATGTTGAATCATGTCAGTCATTGATCATTTATCGACACAAGTCCTTTCCATGGTCACCAAGGTTGTTAAACTCGAGAGTTTAAGTAAACTCGTGGAGCCTCAACAAACTCGAATCTTAAACTCGACTCGTAAACTCTTACGAATTTACATAAGTAAAATAATATGTTATAAGCAATATAATTAGGAATTAAACATGATTAAATATTGTATTTATAATTGAAATTGAATAATGTTAACTTTAAATTAAATTAATGAAAAAATATCATAAAATACACCTTAATTCATGACACTTAGTTGTTATGTCATACTTTATTTTGTATGTGTATTATTTTATAGTTCAATAAAACATAGCTCAATTATGATAAATATATGAAATTAGGTTAATAAACTCAATAGATATTGTCTAACATAAACAAAGTTTGGTAAGTATCTAACAAAATTACAAATTTTGTGCATTTTGAGGTAAACTCATAAACTCATAGGTAGATTTTCACTCGTAAACTAGCTAGTAGAATCGAGAGTTTACTTAAATTTGTACGAGTTTACCAAAAAAGAGTTTACATAAGTGTTAACTCGTTTTGTGTAGTAAAATCATAAACTCGTAAGAGTTTACGAGTTAACTCGAGAGTTTAATAACCATGATGGTCATAGACATAGTCTAACACTATTGACACTTGGACATAGTCTAACACTATTGACACAAGTCTTAGTGTGGTATTGTAGCAAGGAAAAATATCTAACAATGATCTAAATTATGTTGTTTTCTTGTAGGTCCTCCAATTTCTCTTAAGAGATGTTTGTTTACAATATAAGCAAGAGAAATTCAGTTCAATTTCTCTTCATCGTGCTTGTTTACAATATAAGTAAGAGAAATAATATGGTTCAGGAAGAACCAATGTGCCTTAACTCAAAAATAGTTTCGAACACTAGCACAATGATCTTAATGACACCAAATTCAAAAACTACAATTATATCTTGAACTCCAATATGGTGTTAACCACGAGCATAATGGTTCCAACAACATCAAGTTTCAAAAAATATAATAATGCGTCAAACTCTAGTATAGTGTTAACCATGGGCATAAATGTTTTGACAACATCCAGTTTCAAAATTTTGCATTTAATATAGCTCAATAAGCCATCAAAGTAAAACATTATACTGGCAGGTGCTGAAATTGCTACCCTGTACGACGATTTCAGGTACTTAACCTAAAAAAGTACAAAAAATGGCAGGGCTGAATCGCTATATGGTACAGTGATTTCAGACCCCTGTTGCACCCAAATTTTGTTTCTTTTAATAGGTACTAAAATCGCCACACTATAATGATTTCAGTACGTACCTCCGCCCATATATTTGTAATATTTTTACCTAGAACGTATTTTAGGCAAATTCATTAGGGATAATTATATATGTTATGTAATCCCCCACTTTTGTTCTTATCAGATTAGCATCTTAGTTTTGCTATATATATATATATATATATATTGTCCCACAACTCTCATTTATATTTGAATTCAGAAGTTATCCTTTAATGAAATAGTACTCCGCCTTTATGTATTTCTTCTTTCGTGAGATCTCATAATAGTGGTGGCAGCGGAGGAAGAAGAATAACAAGTTGATAGAGAAAGTGTGAATTGGGATGCCATTAAATAAATTGGAGTAGCAACAAAGAAAATCCGAATTGGAATGGAGGATGAAGAGATGATGAATTTGTAAAAGTTGGAAGTGAAGAGATTGCAACTAGGAGAGTGGCATTAAAATAGTGATAGAAAGGGGGGAAAAAAAGCAAGGGTACAAAAGTCACTTTACATGCTTTTCTAATTTGTGAGGGGTGTCATTGTAATAATTTTTAAATAATCAAAGGAGATGAATACATTTTTTAACTCTAGGAAGGGGGAGGTGTAAATCGTTAGACCTAAGAAAAGGAGAGTGTAATTACTTCTTTTTATTACTCTCTTTGTTATTTTTTACAAAAATAAATGGTTTAAAAAATCATTTAATTGACACTAAGATTAAAAAATGTAGAGTGTATAAATAAAATTAACCTTGAACAATAAGTGTTATAATTATTAAATGTTATGAAAAATATAAGAGATAACAAGAATATAAGTGTAAAATATACATTTAATATTTTTTAATATAACTAAATGATAATTAATTTTAAATAAATTTTTATTTAACAAATAACAACAAAAAAATGGACGGTAAAAGTATTATGTCAAGATTTAAATCCTCTTGATGGCGTGATAATTAGGTAATTGGGTAAAAAAAACTTAATAATATATATCCCTCAAATCCTCAATTATCACTTGGTCAGATTTTCTTAAGATAAAAAAGAAAAGTTATAGTGTCGTATTAAGGAAGCAAGACGAAGAAATTTTGGCCTGATGCGTTGGAAATGAGGGCTTAGTGTTGACTTATTGAGACCACATTGTCAAAGTTAGGCTTTGTTTCGGTGTGAAAAGGGTCCCACTCCCCACTAATGCCAAAATTGCAATGACTCCCTCGAAAAGCAAATCCCATGTGGCACACTTCCTGTTGGCTAGGCATGGCAATGGTTAATTAAACAATAATATAAGTCAAATTTTCTTTATAATAAAATGAACACTTCAATAAAGAGCAAACTCTATTTTAAAAGAATATGAATTTAATTTTTATTATTAATATAAAAATTATTTGAATTAATAATTTATAAAAATTTTATAAAAATTTAAAGAGTGTAAAAATATGTTTTAATTTTTTAAAAATATATCTTAATCCTAATAAAATAACGGATACAAATCTTAGTTAAACTGTTATAACTATGAAAATGAAAATTCACTTTTCCTGTTTCATGTCTTGTATGTAGAGCGACCAACACACCTTGGGTACGTTACGTTTCGCGCTTCGCTTTGACACTGCGATCTGCACTCCAAACTCTCCAAGTTCCAACCCCTTATTGGCAGATTCGCTTTTATTTTTCTAATAAGAAGAAAACAATTTCTATAGTGCCACTTTACTTATCTATATCCTTCCTCCTCATCTTCTTGCTAATATAAGATTACCATTGGACACTCCTTGTTCAGTTCCCTTTGACCATGGTTTCATCTTCACATGACGTCCGTTTTCTTCGCTGACTTACACTGCCACCCTTGACGATTAACTCCAATTCTCTTATTCTACATTAAATGTTTAACAAAAAGGCATCATGATTCATGACTTTGTGAGGCTACTTCATTTTAATAAATCCAATGTTAAAAGGAGTCAAAACTCAATTTTGACTAAATTTATATATTTTAGGGTTTAGAGAATCCTTACTCTTTATTTTATACTCTCAAAATCAAACACTACACATATCAAGATAAAAATGCATAAAGTAGTAGTAACAAAATTATTCTTATATGACAAAACTAAATTTTTATTTTCAATATAATCTTATTCTCTTTACATCCATTGTACTAATAAATGTTTCACTATAACTAAGGGTATAATAAAAAAAAATAATTACACTTAGATATTATAAATAGACATATATTTTGAAACCCTAAAAAGTGAACAGAATGAGTATTATATATTTAATTTTTTATTTTATCTTATGAATTGCGCGTACAATTTTAGATTAAATTATAGCCAAGATGAAAATTTTATATACAAACTTGAGAAATTTTAATTTATCTTATCGACCTTTCAATTATGTATTATTGTAACTTATATGTAGTTATGTGATTTTGTATCAATTATATGTAAGTATCTTAGTAAGTGCTCATTAAGGCATGCCTTCACTTAAATGAGAGAGCGTCTTAACTAGGGATCAGAGTGGACTCGAGCCAAGCCAAGCATAGCAAAGTTCATGGCTAGGCTCGTTAATATGAGTTCAAATCATAACTTACCTCATTAACAAGAGCACAATTTTTAAGATCAAATTTGCCTCACTTAAAAATTAATGAGTCTGAGCTAGCTCGCAATCCAACTCAAATAAAATATAAATTGAACCTTTAAAATTTGATCTTCAATTTTTATTGAACCGATCTAGTTAGATGTTTGTGTTCGATTTTAATATGGATCTATACTAGGAATTAGAACACCAAAAATAATAGGAATAATGATTGATAAACAACAATGTGTACCTTGGCAATTCAACTGAAGTAGCATACTCATTAATAAATCATGTACAAGAGAACTCACTCATTTTTTTTGTCTCTTATTAAGAGGCTACACCGATGGAACAGTAGCAGTCAAAAGCCGTCAAACTGGAGTAAGGATCATGCCCTCATAATATTTTTTTTTATCGATCCTACTGAGGATGACTTTAGTGAGAGTAGGTATATATGAGAGTAAGAGGAGTGAATCTTGAAAAAATCAATGGTCAAGATTCACTCCTCTCAATCTCATATATAACAACTCATCTCACTAGAGTCATTATATACACACACACACATATATGTCAACATAGTTTTATCCATCAAAGACTTACATGAGCCACTACACCACATACCAGCACACTTATTGGGGCTAATAACACATGGTGTCCTCCAATTAGATTATCTATTCAACCCTTATTTATTAGCCTGAAAATTCATCAATTAATAGTAGCTCATACAAAAAGAATTCTACTAGTATGGTCTAATTTTCAAAACTTGACAAGTACATATATTATATACAATAAAACTTATATATCATATAGATGATACAATATTATTAAGCAACATCCACTGATTGTAACCAATATTTTTGTTCCTTGCACTAGTATCGGAACTCCACTACTAGCGTGACCGACTAGTCCAGCTCAATGTACCATGGCTGCCCCTCTCAACACATTTTTTTCCCTTCTAAATTATTATTTTTCTTAAAAATTATAATATTGCTATGTATTATTATTATTACTATAAGTAAATATATATATACACACACACACACGTCGAACTATTGAGTGGAACATAGTCAAGGTCAAGTCAGCTCCTTTAACAAACAAGCTGAAATCTTAAGCTCACGCTCGACTTGTGAGCTCATGAGTTTGTCTTATTGAATCATTAACAAATTGAGTTAAAAATAGTTTACAAGTTGACTTAATTCACTTCCAACGGTAATCTCACCCTAAATTTTTACTCACTAAAAAAATCATTAAAATAATATATCCCTTCTTATCCTTAACATGAATCTTTTATTTTATTAATAGGGGAAAAAATCCCAACAAAATGTTGAAAAGTTTTCAAAAACATAAAAGAAATTTTGTTTGCAAATTTGCTTGATATCTCAATTGTATTGTCATATAAAAAAAAAAGAACTACACAGTCACTCAATTAAGCATTCTAATATAAATGTTTGATTTTGTACCATCACCACAAAATTCTAATATATAATAAAATTTAATTGGATTATATGATATAAAAGGTGAATTAGGCGTCAATCATTTCACTAAAATAAAGGCATACTTCCAAATTTCTAAACATTTACAAAAATATTTATAAATCACTTACAAATGTATACTACTCATGTAGTTGGGGTATGAAAATATTTTACACCCCATCAAAACTGGTCTATTAAAAATACTCTAACAACGAGTAAAAAGATCTTGACAAGTTACCAAGCCGAATTAATGAACAGGAGATATGACAGTAACTTATTTGTAAGAGGACCTTGCAAGTTGTCTAGAATCCCTCACGACGTGTGTGGGGTGGTAAAACGATGAGATCCAGCATTCCCTGGGTGATATCAAATCAAATTTCTCCCGGACCCCCATAGAGAGAAAAGAAGATAAAAAAAGTATCTCAACTTTCTTTTATTTATTTATTAATTAATTTATTAGTTTATTATTGTGCGAGTTTGGCGCATAGACAGACTGAAGCATTTTTAAGTGCACCCAAAGGTGGGGGGGTGGGGGTGGCGAGCAGCATCAGCACCAGACAGTCCACAGTGACAGTTTTGGCAGCAGCCATTACCATTACCCATTCAAAATTCCCAAGCCCCTTTTTCAGATTGGTTATCCCTTTCTTCCCCCACCCACACACACAGTAACTCTCACTCACACCACTTTTTTCTTTTGTCCCTGAAAAATAACAGTCACTCGTTTACTAAATGCCCCAAATCTAAGGTACGGTGCCCCCGAAGAGCATGGACATCACACGTAGGGGTCCCTTCCCCATCCCCGTCCTTCTCTCATTCGTCCCTCCATTCGTTGCTTCCCACATCATCAACTAATTAAAGCAGGTAATAGCAATCAATTTTTATCAGATTAATTTAATATCTAGTTATTTTGGAGGAAAATTAAATGAATTGCGTTGTAAGTTGTAACGGCAGAGAGAGTGTGTGCAGGGCACCCCTGCTTTGCTTAAGTGCTTATTTCTGTGCTACCAATTCTCTGCCATAAATTAAAACAAGCGAGAAGGCTTTAACCCACTCCTCATTCCTTTTTTCCACTTTTCAGAGACTCCTTTATTGCCCTTCCCTTTCTCTAAATTCTTCGATCTCGCGCGTCTTTGTCTCAAACCTTTTTTGCTTCCAGCCGCGCTTCTTCTGCCTCTTCTGGCTCCCGGTTTCGCACACGCCAAAAATGGACGTAAGCTTCTTTTTTATCTTTTTATTCTCTTGTTTGGTTCCTTTTTAGTTAGTTTAACGATGATTGGTGTTTGATGATCGTGTAGGAATGGAAGAGAAGCGGTCAGATACCTGCGTTTGGGAACTGGGATATCGCCAACGACTTGCCAATCACTCAGTATTTCGAGTGTGCAAGACAAGCCGGCCTCGTTCGTTTCAGTTCCTCCTCCGGCGAGAGCGGCAGCGGCGGCGGCGGCGATCGTGACCTCTATACCCCTGATTCCAACAAGCCTGCTCCAGTTCCTAATCGAAACAAGAACAATAACAATAATATTTCTTATTCCAATCTCAAACACAAACAGGTACCCCTCTTGATTTTTGTTTTTTTCCCTTTTCTATTTGAAGTCCATCACACACTAATTCCATACTCTGTTTCTTTTTTAAATGTAGATATATTTTTAAATCAAACTCTCTGTTAATTTTGATAGAGCGAGTAATGGTTCAGAATTTTTCTCTCGTCAATTCTCAAAACTTGAATGGTCAAATTCTCACATTATGGCCTTCTGATGCCTCATTTTTGCAAACAGTATATTTTTAACATCTAGCTCGGTGTATTTGGATAGAATTTCTATCCGCATGCTTTGGGTTTGGGTATGGGTCAAAGACGAACCTTAAAATAAATAAAGGCTACTAGGCTAGCTCAAAATTTAATTAAAATTAAATTCCGTGTACTTAATGGCGCATTTAAGTTTCAATTGACCTTGTGCGCTTTTCATTGTGTGAACGTGTCGTCATGGCGCATTATGTGGTGGTTGAAATTGAATGAGAGAGTTGGAAACGTGAGACCAAAGCGCGTGGGTTTGTTGTTTTTTGTGAGTGCAGGCTACGCGGAACAGGGAAAGGCGGTGCCAGCATGGTAGCAGTGTCGTGGCGGTTAAGGAAAAGGGGAAGAAACAAGGGAGAGTATACGACGTCGTGCCGGAACAGCCAAGGAAGCCAATTAGAGTGATCAAGCAGCTGAAGCATCAAGACGACACCGTTCCGCGGTCACCGCCGCGTAGAGCTCCCAAGCCTGTTGACGAGGATCTCTATAAGATCCCTCCCGAACTCCTCCACACGACAAAGCGGGTGGGTGACTTACCAAGACTTACTATCACTATTTATTTATTGGTTTCATATTTGTCTCATTACTTTGTTATGTACTGCTTATATGCAATTTTTTTAATGCAGCCTAAATATATCTTCCATTCTAAAGAGTAACATATTATGGTTTTGATTTTTCGGCAAAGGAAAAAAACTATTTTATTTATTTTTACTTTGTTTTAAAAATAAACGTAAATGTATTAAGAGAATTATTTGTTTTTAAAGTACTTCACTGGTTCAAATAATTCAATATTTGGCTCTTAGAAATTCGTTTGGGTTTATAGGCACAAATTTGAATAAATATGTTTACTTTGAATAAAACTTGACTGGACCTATAAGTATGTGATTTTTCTTTAAATGATATTTTTGAGACTCATTTTTTACGAGTGTATGTAAATCTCAATGTTAAAATTTTTAAAAAATATTACCTTCATTTTTATTTTTTATTAACTCAACTATGTTGACTTGTAAAATTAAAAAAAAAAAAAACACGAATTAGACAAAATTATTTTGAGGAATCAAAAGTGAAAAAAAAGTAATCTATTTTTGGAATTTAATAATAGGATATAAATAGATTACTGACTTATTTATTGGCTTTTTATGAATTCGTAGAAGAAAATGCTGGGTTTCATTTCCAAGTGCCTTGTGCCTACTGCTTGCGTTTCCTGAGCGATGCTAAGCTGGGACTGGAGTTGAGTCTCCAATGCCATCACCATCCCAATGAGTTATAGAGAGGGAAGGACTTTTCTTAGTCGGTGCCAATGTGTTTCATAGTAATGCTGGCTGTGATGTATGTGCCCAGCTTAATTAAATTTGGTATTAGGTATTGAGAATATATATATATATATATATATATATATATATATAATATGTATTTATTTATTTTCTCCCTTCTTTAGGCTTTATAATTAGGGGTTTCTTCCATTCTGTAGTCAATCTATAAGTATTCTATATGAATGACTAATCTATAAGTATTCTATAAATGATTAATTTGCTAGTATCAGACGGGGTAACTGAATGTCCGAATGTCTGATTTAATATTGTTATGACATTGTTTAAATTGAGAATGCGGTGATTGTGATTTCGTTGACTGCGTCTATGCTACGAAAATTTTGTGTAATGACAAAAAAATTAATAAAAATTTATAATACTTCAAGCTTGACTTATAGCTCAAGTAAATTCCATTTTGTACTTTAGTTTATTTATTTATTTCAGCAAAGCAAAGATTTTTTTTTTTTTTTCATTCTCAAGACATTGAACTCGAAACCTCTACTTAAGAGGTTAAGGTACTGATCACTTTAACCAACTCTACCTTAAAAATTTTATTGTTATTAATCTTGTCTTATCTAATTTTATTTGTAATTCCTTATTTGTCATTGCATTATGAATTTTTAAATAGTAATAAATAACGACTTTGACCAACGGAATTCCATTAGGAGTTCTTAAGAGTTGTATATGTGGAAGACAAATTTCTTTACAGAACTAAATATAAAGGTTATGCCCAACAATCTCATGGACGCGCGAAAGTTATAACTGTTACGGGCTAAAAACTGGGTCCGGGAGCTATAGCCCTCTAAGAGGGAGACGAGCTC
>QANU01045069.1:0-18766 GCA_003254905.1 Nissolia schottii | reverse complement strand
AAATGGTAGCAAAATGCTTGTTTTTCTTTAGCAACAAGGTGGTGTTCTTGTTGTTGGCTTGAAGAATGGCTATGGAGTTTGAAGGAGATGAGAATTTTTTGGAGAGAAATGGGAGAGAGTGTTCAGCCAAGCAGCTGAATGGAAGAAGAGAAATTGCTAATTTTGGAATTTAATTAAAAAGGTGAATAGTGGAAGGTATGGTTATGATTTGATGAGGTATGGTTGATTGACCTTTGGAAGCTTAAATTAAGGGATATTTTTGACCAAAAATATCAAAAAAAACGTGCAGCCGTTCTTCTTGCAGCTGCTGAAATTTCATTTTATTCCGGTTCCGGTTCGCTCGTGTTTTGGCGCTCGCAGTCTCGGTGCGTCGCGCACGGTCGTCCGAAAAATATTCCGTTTGTACCGTCGCGATCCTCTATTTCCCGCCTACCAAAGGGTATTAATATTAAAGGTGCTTGTGAAATTTTTCTCTAGGAGATTATTTTCACGTACACCGTTTTGCGTGCCGAATTTCATCGGTAACCGATGGCGGTTCGGTTGTGCGCCGAATTTTCTACCGCGACACGTCTAAATTCCTAGGGATATTTTAACTAAAAATTTTCCATCTTGATTCCCTAATCATGATTAGAAAATTAATTTAATATTATATTTACGATTATTTCTCTAAGGGAAAAATCGGGATGTTACACCTTGCAGGCTCGTTTGGCATCTCTAGGAGCTTCTCTCGTAAACAATTTTGCGACAACAGAGCCGATGATAACAACACGTTCTTACGTATTTTCGCGAGTTGTTTTTGCATTGAAGATAAAGAAGTTAAAAAAATTAATGACCAGATATTTTTTGTTCAAGTGTTTTAAATAGCCTATAGGTATGATGCTTACATTGTCCCATTCCGGCATTGTCTTGCCGTTTGGATACAAAATGGATGGGTCTCATATCTCCATCCACTTGATGACAAACAACCCACAATCATAGCTGCAGATACAAATAAAAAATCAGAATAAAGTAAAATTACACATAATTGTTCAACAAGAAATAACGATGAGTGATGTGCGCAACATACACAGGCTGCCCTAGTACATCGACATACTCGATGGGAAAATCGGCCTCATACAAATCAAACCCTTCGACCGATCGATGCACGATCTCCTCGGCCACCATAGACTAATAAAAATAAATAAATAAATAAACAAACACAATTGTATGTGTGCAAGAATAGAACAGAATAGAATGCACAAACATTATACATCACAGTGCAAAAACATTATATACAGATTGCTCAAACTTTACACATGCATATATTCTAAACAGAACATAAAGTAGTGGGGAGAGAGCACATTACCACATTGGTCGATGCTGTCCCTTTTCCCACCCAAACTTTTTGTATGCTTCGTATCAAGAACAAAAAGCTTTCGTCCTGTCATGTCGAGGGCATACAACCACTAGTGTTTTTCATGCACCAATGGCACGAAGATCTACAGAATTGTACAAACCATATCAGCACATTATTCAGAAATGCGACCAATTAAAACGGTATATGAATATTGAAACACCCTAGCTAACTATTTACCCGTACGTAGTAAACAATGCTCACTAGGTTGTTTTCTACCTAGTCAGAATACCTTAGTCCATTGTTATCTTTCGAAAATAATTGCTTAAGAAAAATAGGGACCCATTTTAAACTTTTCATTTGCATTGAATAAATTCTAAAATAGAGCCATGCGTTGGAAACAACAATTATAACAAGGCGTATAACAGTGTAATAATAAAAGCATCTCATGTACATCCATTGGGTCCGTCATAACAGTCACATAGTTGTAAATACCATAAGTAATATACACATAACATGTACATAAGCCAAAATATCCTATACATAATCCGAAATACATAATATCCAAAATACAAGGGCTACTATAACACTACTCAGTATGCCCTTGGGCAAAAATCCTGACATTCAGCTATCTTTAAGTCCATATCCTGTCGTAGCCGCTCATGACTCAGCTGGCAGCTCGTCAGCATCCTCAAAATATGAATCATCATCAGTACCTGAAGTCATAAGGCAGTGGGAGTGAGAATGGTAGGTTCTCAGTGGAAATAAATTTAGTTCCTGAGTCTCATCTCATATTAGGTCAGACTTCAGGCCGCTCAGAGATTTCTAAGTGAACATGCATACTAATCTCCTACTGATTATTATCTAGCCTAGGTTCTGAACGGCTTTATCTACGTTACTAGGTGATAAGGGAACTACTCTTGGTTACTAAGTTCTCGTGCTTATTAACATTTCGTGTACATACATAGCCGTCTCGAGCGTTCTCTTGACAGTACTTACATAACAGCAGAATCACATACATTACAACTATACATGTATATCAGAATAAACATATGCATAACAGAATGAACATGCTTTTGGAATATATGTTATTCCCACCATAGCATTGCTCTCTTTTAACAATACTATGACGGAATAACCTCGCACCTCCAGGTGGTCCTCTGTTGACCCCTGCAGTGGGCTTCCACCTGCCGCGAGCCCTCTTGACCCCTCGGCAGTGGGCAGATATTGTACCCCCACCTTAGCCTGCCCCCTTTCGACAGTGCTAGGCGTGGTAACCGCACACCTCCAGGTATGCCATATCGACACCACCTGTGGCGGGCTTCCATATTCAGGATGGCCCTTGGACCTCCTGAAGTGGGATCATTATTTGGTTCTCGTGATCACGGCCTCAGAATATTCAGCATTTTGCATTTTCAGCATTTTTCAGCAGTATTTCAGCATCTCTTGCTTTTCTGTACCTGCAGCATGATATGACTTGTTTCCTATTGTTCATTTCATAATCTTTACTTATCTCATTTAGCTTTCCTTATAAAATGCATGAATGCACATACTTCACATATTTCAGGTATAAATGGAATGCACATACTTCACATATCTCAGTTACCAATCATAGCTATAACATTGAGTGTTAGATTATGTGCCTCAAGATGGGTTCCATAAGACATTCTGGTCTCGGACCGCTCAGCGGAAACTACTGTTCGCTCAGCGTTCTGAGCTCCCCGCGCTCAGCGCTCAAACCATGACTGCTCAGCGGTAAGGGTCTTATCGCTCAGCGGTAAGAACCCCATCGCTCAGCGGCGGACACCTTTTCAAAATATCTCTGCCGCCTTATCCTTTAAGAAAAATATCTTTCCATCCTTATCCTTATCCGCGGTGAGCTTCAGACCGCTCAGCGGTAACCGCCAACCGCTCAGCGCTCTGGAGTTCACGTTTGCAAAAGTCCTTATGCATTCCGCTCAGCGGCACCTGGGGCCGCTCAGCGGTGCCTGGCGATGCTGAAAACAGAATGCATCGTTTTCTCTCATCTCTTTCCCCTTTCTCCATGGAACCTTCTTGAGCTTTTTACACATATTCCACACATAATAATCCTATCTAATCCAGGTCACAGGACCCTTCAGAATCATCTTCCTAAGCCTAACCAAACTTCTAACATACATACACATACATGAATAGAAACATACACACACATACATAATCACATACAAGCAAACATAACCACCAAAGAGGTGAGAAACTAAAGTTACCCACTTCCTAAAGAGCTTTTTGATGATGGGGGAAGGATGAAATTAAGCTTTGCTTGCTTGAATTCTCCTTGCCAAGAAGTGAAACAACTTGATGGAGAGGTATGGAAACTTAGGTTATGGAAACTTGGGGTTATGGAAGTTTAGGTTTTTCCTTTCTCCAATTGAAGAGAAACTCACGGCCTTGCTACTTGCTTGTCTTCTTTATGTGATTGAAATTAGAGGAATACAATCAAGGCAAAGATGGATTTGAGTGGAAGAGCTTTGGTGGAGCTTTAGGTAAACTTTGGTGAACATAATTTGGAAAAAGCAAGTGTGTGTGTGTCTCGTGGGTGAGGCTGCTGTGGGGGAAATTTGTGGCCCTTGGCCATCTGTGCTTTACTTTTCTCTGTGTATTTTTGGTCGTGTTTTCTCATTAACTATTTATGTCCGGACGTCCTAAAAATATTTCGGACATACCATTATGACCTACTAATTTTTCTTATTAATATTTAAATCTTTGGCGAGATATTCTCGCATTTATTTTCATATTAGTGTATTTTATAGACTCCTTTGAATCATGATTAAATTGTAATAATAACCTAATATCGACCCGAACATCATCGGACACCACGAGATCGCAAAATTATTATTTTTAACTAATGTTATAGGGATTAAATTAATACTTACATTTTCATTTTATTTTCTTTTATCTTTTCTTATTAATATTTTCTTAATTGTTTATTATGCGAAATCTTAGTGAAGGAAAACTCGGGCTGTTACATTCCACCCGTTCGAAAAATTTCGTCCTCGAAATTGAAAGATAAGGATAAGTCTTCACCTTTCAAAATAATTCCGGATAGGATCTCTTCATGTCGGCTTCTAATTCCCATGTCTGTTCTTCTAGTTCCTCGTTCGTCCATACCACTCGTACCATAGGAATCTCCTTGTTCCTCGTCTGGCGAATCTTGTGGTCCATGATTCGTTGCGGCGTGAGCTGTAGGGATAAATCTTCTCGCAACTGTATCTGCTCTGGTTGTAGTACATGATCAGGGGACGCATAGTACTTGCATAACTGGGAGACATGAAAGACATTGTGGATGTTGGCTAGGTTCGGCGGAAGAGCTATCCGGTACGCTACTGGTCCAATACGTTCCAGGATCTGGAAAGGTCCAATGAATCGGGGGTTCAGCTTCCTGATCTTCAAAGACCTTCCAATGAATCGGGGGTTCAGCTTCCTGATCTTCCTTGCTCCATTAACTCGAACTGTCGTTTTAAGCCTTGCAACCTCGTCTGTTTGACACGGGCAGCACCTTCATATGTTTTGAGCAAAATTTCCCAAGCTTCTTTTGCTAATTTGGCATGAAAATTTTTCTCAAAAACAGATAGCTCCACAGATTGACAGATTAGGAATAAAGCTTTTTGGTTGAGCAGATGTTCTTTCTCAACTTGTTGCTCATCAGCTTTTCCTTTATCTCCTTCAGTTGGTTCAACGAACCTTTCTTCAGAATTTCGCCATATCCGTTGGTTGCTAAACACAGCTCTATCAAGCGTTTGATCTACCATCAAACTTGAAAATAGTTGTTTGCACCTGTTGAGCTTGGCTTGCTCCTGTGCTTGTACTTGCAGCCATTTTGATACAACCTTGCTCTGATACCAGATGTTGGCAATTAAAATTGAAATTGCCTTGTTGAAATTTAGATTGTTATGAGAAGAAAATATGAACACTTAAGAAAAATTAATCTCACAAAATATTTCTATTGAAAGAAACAATAATACACTCAAAACTTTGGCTTTTGTTAGTAGCCAATTACACACTCAAAATAACACTACAATTTTCTTTCTGACACTCACAAGCTCGCTGGAGCTTTTCTCTTCCTCACACACTTGCTTTGTCTCACAAGTTATTCGCTTAAGTTCTTAAAGCTCCCCTCATGCCTTTATATAGGCATAGGAAGATTAAATGAGGCCAAAACATTTCACTTGCCTCATGTGCCACTTGATTTGCATTTGTTCAAATTTGATTCAAATTGTTTAGCTCCACAAATTTGACCATAGATTTGCAAGTGTTCAAATTGAATTTGAGTTGCAAAAGTGGACTTCATGGTTGACTAATAAAGGCTAATTATCTAGCCACTAAATTTGACTCTTATTTATCTAGCCACTAAATTTGACAACTCAAATTGTTGGCTTGACTTTCACATGGACCAAGCCAAATCCATGTTGTATACTTACATCTCCACTTGACAAGTTGCCAAGTTTAATTTCCAACATCCTCCCTTAAACTTGGCTTTATCATTCCGAGCATTTTCTTCAACTTCAAGAACAAATTTACTTTGAGTGGCTTTGTGAAAATATCTGCGATTTGAACTTCCGACGAACAATGTTCCACCACAATTTCTTTATCTCTGATCAAGTCACGAATGAAGTGATGCTTGATATCAATGTGTTTGCTACGTCCATGAAAGACCGGATTCTTTGTCAACGCAATTGTTGATTTGTTGTCACAAAATATCTTTGTTGGACTATCTTATTGGTGTTGCAACTCACTCAATATTTTTCGCAACCAAATTGCTTGAGTAGCACAATTTGTTGTTGCAATGTACTCTGCCTCTGCTGTTGACAGAGCAACTAATTGTTGTTTCTTGGAGGACCAAGAAAATACACCTGTACCTAGATGAAAAGCATAACCCGAAGTGCTTTTTCGAGTTTCAATTTCACCAGCCCAATCACTGTCTGTGTATCCTATCAATTCTGGTTCGTTAGAACTTGAATAAAAGATACCTTCATTAATTGTACCTTTGACATACCTCAATATTCTCTTTGCAGCTTGTCAATGAGATTGTCTTGGTGATTCCATGAACCTGCTTATGAGCCTCACTTCATAAACTATGTCAGGTCTAGTTGCTGTCAAGTACCTGAGACTTCCAACTAGCATTGTAAATTTCATCAAGGCAATTTCAATTTTAATTGCCAACATTCCTCTAACTCAATCTGTTTGCGATGGTCCTCCCTGGACTTAAATGCCACTGCAATCCACCCCATATATGTTTTAAAACATACAGCCAATTAAAGTAATTCAAATTGGCAATAACATAGTCACTTCAAAATTACAAGTAATTGGAGACAAGAAATCCATTATAAACAATGATGCCAAAAAAAAAAGGATTTCAAACTGATGAACCTAAATGCCAAAAAATAAATAAAGGAGGAGATACGTTAGATTCTTCATGTTCACCATATCTTGTGAGGATGACAATCTTATTTGCATTAACTATGAATAAATACCATCCCTTTAACTAACACAGGATGGCCTAATAGCTTTCAATTGAAACATATCTAGTTTTTTCAGTCCTAGTAGTTGCCTGGATATGAATGACAAAACCAACAACAAAGCCCAAAAAACATGAACAAAAAATGATGGGAAATACAGGAATCGGACCATATAAACCCTAGAGAACGAGAATTCTCAAATAAGGGATCGAAATTGAATTGAATTTTTTTTTTTTAAAAAAAAATGTACCTGAAGCCGTGGCCATGTTGTGAACAAATGCGTGTAATCAGTTACTCCGAAACCACAACGAGAAGAAGAAGGAGAAAGATGCAGAGAGACTCTCTGTCTCCGATTTAGGTTATGGCGTGTTGCTTCTTAAATTTATAGCACATTAATTATTTTATATTTTTATTATATTTTATTAAATAAACTCAGTCTCATTTTTACATATTATTAATAACTTATTAATAATAGAGTAATTATGTTAAAAAAAAATGGAGCTCTACCTGGGGACGAGAGTTAGAGGAACATCGCGGTCGCTTGGTTTTGGAAATTATAAACTAACACCTTTAAAAGAAATTTGTTGCAAACAGTAATAGGTAATATTTTTGTTGCCCAAACCTTCCCTCCCTCCCCTGTCCAAACACTTCTTCTTCTTCTTCTCTCCATCACAGAACCTCGGCCATGGCGGCACGCTTTCTCCATCTTCATCAAACACTTCCAATAATTTAGAAAATAAAGTAATGCAAACTGAACACGTAAGGGATCCTCCGAAGGCCTCAATGGCATAAATACATAACGTGGAAAGACCTCACAATAGGAGCCACTCGACGGAGTTTCGTCGTCGTCGTCGTGGCTGGGGTCGCTTGCCGTTAAAGGACGGTGGCAGTGTTTCATGGCGGGTTGGTTCCATGAGGGAGAGGGAGAAGAGGAGCTGCCGACTGGGGTTGGGACTTCGGAATCTGGGATCTGGTTTTTTTTTTTTTTTTTTTCCAGAAAAGTTCATTTTTTTTATTTTTAATTTTAATTTTCTCAATTTTGATTTCATGGAATTTAAAAATAAGATTGGTGTGCGATGCTGGATATCAATTAATGGTATTATTTAAGTTATTTGATGGAATGATTAAATTGATGTTAAATTTTGAGATTTTAAAATTAAATTGATATAGTAAAATAATTAAGATTAAATTGATGTTAAAAAAAATGTCATTACCAAATTAAATCTATATTGAAAAAGTGCCAAAAAATACATTATTAAAACATGATCTACCCAAAATGTTTTATACGATTAAAGAAGATAAAATCCTAATAATCATTGCAACATTGGCCCCTAATATTCATAAGAAGTTACAGAATTAGTAATCGAGTCCATTAACTTGAAAATATCAATTAACAAAATGAGTAATTCAACGATGAAGATGAAGGAGAACTTGACACATGGTAGCAGGGATGGCAATTGACTGTAGCAAAGCTGGGTAGTACTCCCTCATTCTTAATGTTTATGATGGGTAGAAATTCACTCCTATCACCATTGGTAGAAATTCTCCACCATCTCCATTTTCATGAGATATCCACATTTTTACAAGTACACATGGAATTTAAAAATAATAAAAAAGAAGGGAAAATTTTTTTATCGAAATTCATTGGAAACGCCTGAGTGGTGGACTTCTTTTGCAAGAGTTGTTCATAATTGGAGATAGCAAAGGAGTGATTTAGGATGAACGTGTGTTGTTGTGTAGGATTTGTGTCACAGCGGTGATAAATGTGCTTATCCCTCATCTAAATGCCCTAGGTTCAATTCTATCTTTTGACAAAAGATTACTTTTTTTAATGGCGAATGAATTTATTTGAAATTGGAATTTAGAGGGATGATAATATCCAAAATTAAAATATAGAGGGATGAAATTTTTTGATTTTTTTTTTCTTGAGTCCAAAACGATGTCGTATGTGGGAGAGCTGACGTGGAGCTTAATGAGTCACATGACTTTCATCTCTACAAAGGTTGGGTCCGTTAGGGATATGGATAAAAAGACTGACGTGTCTAACCGTAGAATTTAATAGGGACCAATATAGCTAAAAGCATTAATTGGGATCAAATTTTCTAAAACTAAAATGTAGAAGAATGATTTTGAGAATTTTGTCTAAAAATTATAAAAAGAGTCATTGTTTTTTCTTCTTTTACAAACAAGTCCCTATCTGAAAATTCTCATTTTCCCTTCCTGCCAGCCACATTTTCCCTATCGCCACCCATCAAGAACTTCCATCACCATGGTCAGGTTATGACATGTACAATGTTTCATAAACATTATTTGAATTCCTCTTTCACGTAAAATGCACCTTTAGTTTGAATTCTTCTTTCATGGACAAGGAATTTCAATAGAGGTTGAACTACATCCTTCTCTTCCATCACAATTTTTTTAGATCATTGAGTTTGGCTTTGAATTAGTAAAAGACATTTTACCTGTTTTTCTTGGTTATTTAGGGTTTGATGGGGAACCACTTGCTGAGTATAAATAGGTTAAGAGTGTTTTGGTCTCCAACACATTAAAACCAAATTTGCAGCCTCTTTCTCATCCGAAGAACTGCGCTCAAGCCCTAATAAGGAATACAAAGATTTTGGTTGAAGGAAGGTCAAATAACTGGGCTAATCACTAATTGGTAACATTAACTGACTTCTATATATTTAGGAATTCAAGTACACTTTCGCATCTAGTATTTTTTTTCTATTATAGTTTTTCTTGATGCTTTAACATTGAAGGCATTGAGTTATAATGAATTTAATAATTCCACCAAGTTGTATCAAAGCTATCCATAATTGAATAATTGAGAAATCATTGATTTATTTAGTGTTGAAAACTTTGTGTGGACAAGCATATGTTAATTATTTACTCAGATTAATTTGATGTCAAAGTAATTAATATAGTTTTGTTAAGTCCAATTCTTTTGTGACCACTATTGTTATTGGTTGTTATTAGACCTATTATTGTTAAGCACGATTCATTAGTGAGTTTGTTAATAGGTCTTTGTGTTTGAGTTTACCATAATGGGACGGATTGACCCATCATTTTGTTTTACATAGAAAGAATGTCATTCTCTTAGTTAATAGGGTGTTTGATTACCTCATTAATACTAATGCACATATGCCTATTATAGAATAGGAGTAGTAAGCTCTCCTCCAATCCTAATTTAAATTCTCTCGTGTATGATACTATAGATGATCTCTTTAACCTTTTTCAAGTATTATGATCACTAATCTCATAATTATTATGTTTATTATTGCTATTGTGCATCTATAATCAAAATTAAATTGTTCATACAAATTGTAGATATATAAATTGTAGATTATTGTTTCTTTTGTTTGACTCCAAAATTTTCTTCATTTAGTTGATGTGTGAACTTCATATTTAATGATATATTATAATATAATTATTTCTGCATAAATTTTTTTAAATATTCTTTATATCCCATTGCTATTGCAAACCAGTTACCTGATCCAAAATAGGAACGATTTTTCTTTTGGGATATTATTTTTCGTGAAATTCATGTGGTTTTTTTTTCAATAATTAGAAGAATACTAGTGCTGCCGCACAAGCTATTTATTATTTTTATCATTTATTATTAAAATGTATTTTAAATTTTATTTATAACTAAAAAATTGATTATATTTCAATATTTACCAGTCTCAGTAAAATTAAAGTAATAATAAATTAAGCCTACATTATAAAAATATCAAAATTAATAAAGCTATAAAGAATTCAAAAATATATTACAATACATAGTTATATAAATACAATTTTATATTAAAACATATGCATGTATCATAGGTTTTATGGTTTAATTTAATATGTAAAACTAGCATTAGAGATAAAGAAGTATCGTTCATAACACATTTTTTTTTCAAACATATATCATGTAACATATCGGTTTTTCTCCTTATAAAGATTTCGCGTCATTAATAATCTTGCGTAATTAAAATATATTCGTGACGGTTATTTAGAATGGGAATTTAATTATGAAGCTTTATTTCCCAAAAACACCAGTCAAAATAATTGTTCTGTGATCTCGTGGAATGTCGCGAGATCCGTGCCAATTTTCGGTTACTACCGGAATTCCGTCAAGTGTCAAAGGTATCCCCGTAAAATATACTCTTATGGAGAAAAGTTCACGAATACCTTAACTTGACCTACCATCCTGACTAGGAAAATTAGTAGATCGTGACTATGTGTTCAGAATATTTTTAGGATATCCGTACACGAGCGATTAACGACCAAACGCGATCAAACATGATCGAAAATTTCAAAGTCATCCAAATGCACAGTGGCAGGGATGATTATCCCACGTTTTTAGAAATTAATAAATTAAATAATGGGGGGAACATTGGCCTCGGGTTCCTATAAATACCCTGAGCCACGGCAGCATAAATGACACAAAAATTATAAGTTTCCTTACGTTACCGGTTCCGTTCGTGCACACTGCGGTTACGTTGCCGAACTCAGGAAAAATCATAGGAACATACCACATTTGAGGGAATCTTTTTCTTATCAACATCAATCGACCAGAAAATACTTAGGAAGTGGGTAACCCTAAACCCACTGTCTATGTGGTTTTTAATGTTATTTTATATGTGTGTATCTGAAAATATAATGTAATAAGGTTTATGTAGAAGATGTAGGGAATATTATGAAATGCTTTTTGTATAAGTTTCTGAGCTGGAAAACTGTGTTATAGTGTCTGTTGGAACTATAGGAAGGCTCCATATGAAAACAATTAAGTTTCAGTGAGTTTTAAGCAAGAAACAGCCCTACAGATGAGTTTAAGGCAAGGTCATTCGAATGACCTAGCATTGTCATCGAATGACCCTAAATTTTACTCATCCAAGAGCCATTTTAGCAGGTCATTCGCATGACCATGCTAGGTCCTTCGAATGACCATGGAAAAATCACCAACCAAGAACAAATTTTCAGTGTCATTCGAATCACTGAACTAGTCATTCGAATGACCACTCAAGCACTTGAGATTTTAGCTTTTCTACATGTTCTAACAAGCACTAAAACCCTAAGGATTGTACATGGAAGTAACCATAAACTTATTTCACTTATGAAAGCATGCATCATGAGGACCCGGTCGCTGTCAGGGTTGTAGGACGATCGTAGATAACTAGAAAAGTAACGCCTAAAGCTTAAGGAGCATAATTGAACCTTAGGGAACAATGTTTTCTTAAGAAGGTTCCGGCCACAGAGGGTCTGATATACCTTAAAGAAAGTAATTAGTTATATGATTAGGATTATCCCCTCTCTTGGCACGTCCAATGGTCAAGCCCCTCACCAGTTCAGCAAGATGGATTGGTTATGAACGCAGGTATAGGCCTGACCACGATAAAACAGGCACAGGCCTGACCATGAAGGCATAGGCCTTACTATGTTGAATAAGAAATACCCTTACTTGCTATTTACGCTATAGTCATAAATACTTCTTATAGGGTTATTAACTGCTTTGGTGGGGATACTTTTAGCCCCATATTTATTCTTGAAAATAATCTCTTACTGAAAATACGGACCGATTTTTAAAACTGTTTCCTCTCTTTATTAATTGTAAAATATGAGACGGGCGCGTTTTAACAAAATGTACATATATAAGTAAGCGATAGAGTCTACAAGACTTAAGCGTTTAATAACCTAATAGTTAAGTGGCCAGAACACATTCATAAAGAACATAATATATTTATACATCCAGGTTCAGAAACAGTTACACATTTGTTTATAATTAAATGTTACAATTACGGCACTTATGAACTAATAGCATAACTAATCCATTAAGCTAATACAACATGCAAAATATAGTACGCTTAGGAGTCGTGATGCGAGATCCAACTGTAGTCCTGCTGCTGCCGTGGAACCTTCTGACGCCAAGGTTTGAGCTAAACACCAATGAAAGAATGTTGTACCCTGATCAAAATTTTTCTTGACGGGTACATGAGGGGTTCTTGGTTATTCATGTATATAGTCAAGTTATGTGTATACATGATCTAATATCATGAGTTATTTTCCCCCATGTTTAAGCAAAGCACGGTCATATATAATCAGACATCACAAGTTATTCCCCTCACCAAGTAAAGTAATATAAGGTCGTTCAGGACTAGTTTAAACTATAATGAATAAGAAAGACTTTTGTTTTATGCATGACATCTAAATAACTATCGAGCTACGGAACTATGAGCAGACGTTATTAAGTTATCCCCGCCGGTTACCCACTGAGAATGCAAATTGTCATTCCGCACTCGCTTATGGTTCTAGGTTACCATGACAAGCTGACATGACATCCCCAAGGAGAGCGTGTGGCAGCGAGTTCATATTTTGGTAGTATTAGGGGTGGGAAGCGTCATTTCTAAGGTCTGGAACGATATGTTGTCGTAGCACGTATATATCTTAGTAGTATTAGGCTTTTTGTTCAAGTTTCTTTTGCCTCATGGGCTGGTGGGGGTAGCTACACCATAGGTCTCATGTATAGGTATGATTGGGGGGGGTGTATGACATATGTGAATTTTGGGACCACTTTATGCATATATTTAATGATGAGGAATGTATATTTGAGCAAGATTATGAGGTGATCCCTTAGTGTTTGCCTTAGTGTATGAGTTACATAGTTAATACGATTCTTTGTGTCACAAGTACGGCTCACGTTTTCATGTCCAAGAATTTCAAAGTGAGAAAAGTTTTAAATTGGTCCATATTTTCATAACTAAATATATTTTCTAAAGTAAGTCGAAAAGTAACCAAGACGAGAGGTAACAACTAGTGAACGTTATTTATGACTTAAGCTTAAATAGATAGCTAGGGTGTTACATTTAGCTTTGCCACATAGCCTATGTTTTTGTCACATTCTCAATTAATGTGAAAATTTGGTGAAACATAATAATACAATAATAGTAATGAATTGAGGAACTTATTTGACCTGCAACTTATAATTTCACTGATTGAAAAGTCAGATTTTGAATTTCAATGATCAAAGTAACTCATGTTTATACTTTCAGGGATCAAAATGAACATTTTCTCTAATTTTTTTCCATCCAAAACATACTTAATTAAAAAAAAATACAATAAAGTTAGAGAAAATTTAACTTAGTCCATCTATTTTGATATACCATTTTTTTTAGATACATTTAAAAAAAATAGATGTGTTTAAATGTAGTTTGTATAAATAAGTGAATGTGCATCTATCATAGGATCCAATTTTTATCATAAGTTTATCCAAAATTAAGGTGGTAGGTTTGTTAGGTGTAGTCTTTAAACAACTGTTGTCTTTCCTTTAGATAAAAAATGATATTTTGTTAAATTTTTATTTTTAATTTTTGTCATAATAACGTGATATAATTTTTAAAAAATAAGTAATATTTTTTATTTAACTACTCTCTTTAAAAATCTTATTTAATTCTCATTAGCAATAAATTCTGATGTAACATTACGATAAAGAAAAAAAAAGAACAAAAAACCCGGTGGTCATTTGGCTGTCGGTCCACTTATCTCATGGCGTGATTCTTTTGACTAGATAAAAAAATCCAAAATGCCAAAAGCATTGTGATCGTCCACGTTTCTTTTATCACACAAATATACTTTAAAAATTTGTGGTAATTAGCTAATAGATACAAGAAAAATGGGTGAATGCCATGGTGGGTACCATAGCTATGGTGGCATGAGATGCCCATCATCTTTTAGAGAAAAAAATAAACATAATTACACAAAACGTTACTGTCCACCACTTTCACATTTTGCATCCATACTCCTCTATTTTTCACATTTTTCATCAACTAGTCCCTGCCCAAACTTTATCCACTATTCACCATTCCTTTCCGACAATGTAAAGCTCTCGGTCCTCATCCACTTCCACGGCGACAGCTTCTACATAAAGACACCATTCTCCCCTTCGCACCACAACTTCCTCAACGCCGTCGCTTTGGAGGGGCCTGCATCATCGGCGTCTCCATCGATTACATGAGAGCCCCAAAACACCCTCTCTTTGCAGCTTACGAAGATTCCTGGGCCGCAATCAAATTTGCGTAGTTTGGGCGGGGCTGATTGATGAAAAATGTAAAAAATGAAGGACATGGATGGAAAATGTGGAAGTGGTGGACAATGGCATTTTGTGTAATTATATTGATTTTTTTTTCTCCAATAGATGGCGCGCATCTCATGCCACCAAAGCTGTGGTACCCTACATAGCCTTCACCAGAAAAATGTGTACAGCAACCAAGTTACTCTCTCTCTCTCTCTCTGGTTTCTATATAAAATGGACAACACAGCAAATTCAATGGTGACATAGCAACCTAGCTAGCGAGTTACTAGAAGCAACTCACTAGTCAGAAACCACCAACTAGATCTCAGAAAACGACGAAAATGGATTCAATCGCCTCCACTGGCTCATCTCAACGACACGCTGTTCTTTTCCCATTCATGTCCAAAGGCCACACCATACCCATCCTCCAACTCGCCCGCGTCCTCCTCCGCCGCGACGTGGCGGTCACTTTCTTCACCACCCCGGGGAACCGCCCGTTCGTGGCTGAGTCCCTTGACGGCACAGCCGCCTCCGTCGTCACCATCCCGTTTCCCGAAAACGTGGCTGCCGGCATCCCCGCTGGAACGGAGAGCACCGACAAGCTTCCTTCCATATCCCTGTTTTATGAGTTCGCCATGGCCACCGCGTCAATGCAGCCGCACTTCGAAGACGCCCTCAACAATCTTCCACGTGTCAGCTTCATGGTCACCGACTTCTTCCTCTGGTGGACCCTGGAGTCAGCAACCAGATTCGGCGTCCCTAGGCTCGTCTACTCCGGCTTTTGCTGTTACAGCCTCAGCCTCTTCGTAGAAGCAGCGAAGGCCGGGATTCATGGTGGGCCCCAGCGCGACGACGAGTTAGTGGCTTTGACTCACTTCCCGTGGGTCAGACTTTGCAAGGAAGACTTCGAGCCCGAATTCAGTCTTTCTCGCGAATTTAATATGAAAACGCTCTCAGCCACAGTCAACAGCGACGGCATGTTGGTCAACAATTTCTATGAGATGGAGCCTGCCTTTGTTGACTATTTGAACACTAACTCTTCTCCTAAGAACTGGTGTGTGGGTCCACTATGCATTGCCGAACACCCGCCCAAGCAGGTTTGTCCCGATCCAGGTATGAAACCAACGTGGGTTCGGTCGTGGCTAGACCAGAAGCTGGAAGAAAACAAGCGCTCGTCAGTTCTGTACGTGGCTTTCGGGTCGCAGGCAGAGATTTCGAGCGAACAGCTCCTGGAGATATCATCTGGGTTGGAGGAATCCATGGTGAGTTTCTTGTGGGTGATAAGGAAGGACGCTGGGGGTGTAACGGACGGGTTTGAGGAGAGGGTGAAAGGGAGAGGGGTGGTGGTGAGGGAGTGGGTGGATCAGAGGGAGATACTGATGCATGAGAGCGTGGGAGGGTTTCTGAGCCACTGCGGTTGGGGGTCCGTGCTGGAGAGCATATGCGCCGGGGTCCCCATTCTGGCGTGGCCCCTCATGGCGGAGCAGCACCTGAACGCGAGATTGGTGGACGAGGAGATAAAGGTGGGGCTGAGGGTGGAAACGTGCAATGGGTCGGTGAGAGGGTTTGTGAGGAGGGAAGGGCTGAAGAGGACGGTGAGGGAACTGATGGAAGGAGAGAGAGGGAGAGAAGCCAGGGAGAAGGCGGGTCGATGGGCACAGATGGCCAGAGAGGCTGTGCAAGAGGGTGGTTCATCGTGGTCCACGCTAGACGCACTCTTACGCGAAACATGCCAGAAGAAGGAATCATCTTGAATCTTCGGGTCAGGGGTCAAATGCTTGGAATAACATGTAACATGTTATGGAGTAGATTGATGTACCTTAAAAAATTTTAAAATGCTATTTTAATAATAATATTAGTGTACACGTTAAGTTTCTCATCTCACATAAATTATATGATTTACATTTACATTATATGATGTGAGTGTAAACTTGTAATGCGAATGAGAGAAAAGATTTAGTGTTTACATTAATGAGTTATGTTATATGTACATAAAAAATCATACATCATACATACACCTCGCACTTATATATATAAAGTTTGTGTTTTAACTTACGTAATGTTTGTACACTTAATTAAGTATAATTGAAAGTATCATTTACAAGTTTGTAATGTTTGTGCACTCATGAGAATAAAATTTGTATATTATTAATGGTATATATATGAGTGTATGAAATTGGGTGTATATAATATTTTTGTACATGAATCTTAGTGTGCAAATAATATTATGCTAAAATAATTCCTTCCTCTTTTATATCATATCCATCAGTACCCTCTTAAGTGAGAAACTTTCATAATTGTTTTTAGAATTTAATTTTAATGCATCGTTAAAAGATTTTTTTTTTTGAGAATTAAAAGAATTTTATTTTGTAGTGTAATATTGGGTATTGTGTATACACGAGACATTAGAGATATTCTATTAACACATGATACATGTATAATCTCAACTTTAAGAACAAAACATGATGTGTGAACTTATTCTCATTTTAATGATTCAATGATAAGATCTTACTTTACTATTTAAAGTAAAAAATGTCACTTTTGAAGGCTCTCTTTTCTCAATTTTTAATGTCACTAAGAAAGGTGTACTCATCATAACAATGAAAAATGTCACTAATATACACTACAAGAAAAATGCTAGTTACCGTCAGATTTAGCATCAGAGTTTTTCTCGATTACCATCAAAATTTTGGGTTTTCGTCGGATTTACCATTAGAAAGTGGGCTGACGGTATAAGCTGCGATGATAACTTATTACCGTCGAATTGACATAGTCGACGGTAATTATCGTCGATGTCAACCGACGCAAATGGTGATACAGCAACGATTCATATTGAACCATTTACGTCGACTAAAACTGACGGTAATAATATTAATATTTTATTCTGTATACCGTCTGTTAATTTCAACAAAAATTTAATAATATTTATACATAAATTTATGACAATTTACCATTGGTGATAGCCGACGGTGATATATCAAATTTACCGTTAGTTCTAGCTGATAGTAATTTGTTCAAATTATCATCGAAAACAACCTACTATAATTATGAATATTATATTACTATTTTGAAACAATTATTTTTGGTATATTACTGTAGGTAATGTCCGACAGTAAAGATAATTAATTTTAAAAATTATTATTTAATTATTATTATTATTATTATTATTATGTACATAATTAGATTAATATTTAATGCAATACATTATACATTAAATAAATATCTAATAATATACTTATTTAATTAAATAAAAATTTTAATTGAATTATTATTTAATTCAATCAATTATTTAATTCTATAAATTATATATGATACAAATATTAAATTCAGCAATATTTTTAGTAAATATAATAAATAATTTAATAGTTATCTAATAAAGAAATATGATATTTCATATCAAATTAAAAAGTTTAATTTAAAATTTAATTAAATAGATGTGCATTTAATCCAATTAATATTTTTATTAAATATAATAAATAATTAAATTGAATATACAACCAAATATTTGTCTATTTATTTTAATAAATAAATAATAAATTATCCTTATAAATAATTAAATACTAAAAATGAATTTGTGCAATAAAAGTTAATAAGAAAATTACACATAGTATTCAAATGAAACTATGTTACAAATTTTTAAATAATTACATATACTATTCTGAAAGTTCAAAACTATTATCGTAATTTTTAGAACTAAGTTTATTATTGAACTCTTTTTCTTCTTCACTATCATTGTATACATCAATTTCTCCATCACTTGCATGTTGTTGGAGGTTAGAGAGTTCAACTATGTCAGGATCATCATCAAATGTACTTCTACCTAATGTGGTAGGTAATGTAGACTCAATAATTATTGTTGCCGGAATTGGCTCCAACAGTTGATATGCT
>QANU01045051.1:7569-23117 GCA_003254905.1 Nissolia schottii | reverse complement strand
TTGAACGGGTCTTGACTTACTTCAATGGCGAGAACCCTCCTGCCCGCAGGTATATACTGTGCCCGACGTGTCTTAAATATTTACTTGTCTTCATGTGCTGAGATCATATTCTGTGCTTTGCAGGTGCATGCTTAGGGGATTTCGACTTCATAGATGCCCATACTGGATCAGGCCCTCTATAACTGTCTCAGACCATAGTGGTGTGCTTTACATTCTTGTACTAAATTTCCTCCTCCTGTACTCATGGCTATTCTGTTATATCTCAGGCAAATTGGAGAGTCCTGAGTGATATAAAATAGGGAGATATGTTGGATATCTGGCATTTGTGCTGATCTTTTGTATATTTTTCAAGCTACAATATTAAGAAATTGTATGCTTTACGTTGGTATATGATTGGCCGTTTGTCAAGAATTGATTAGCAGCTGACCTATTTGAAAGGGTTAAATATGCGATTGTAATCTTGAAAGACCCTGCTTGATCTGCTTTTTGATTCAAACTCTTTTTCTAATGTGTAGGTGTGTTGTTCTCTACCAAAAAGCATCCAAGAACCAAAGATCTTTTGGTGCGTCCCCTTTAATCATATTGTTTCAGTGTATTGAATATTGGTTGAGTTGTAATGCCAGTTGTCTTCTGTTTCCTTTCTTCACGTGTGTGACATTTCTCTTTGATTTGATATGAGCTCATTATTGCAGCCAGAGGATTTTTGGTTTAGTGCGCCAAAGAAGGGAGTGATGGTCTTTGCTTTGCCAGGAGAGCCTGGTCTTACAGAACTGGCTGGGGACTTCAAAATCCATTTCCATGATCGCCAAGGGGATTTTTACTGGTATTAATTTTCTTCGCCAGTACTCAATTGCCTCTGCTGCTAGCTTATGGTGAAATTAAACATCTTCTTCCTTTCTCTTTTAGTTGGTTGAACACAACTATGACAGAAAACAGGAAAGTATTGAATACCAGTGATCTCGATGGCTTTGACAAGGTAAGCTGTTATGGTTCATCTTCGATGATCCTCCTTCTAATGTCTTGTGCTTAACTATTTTTGCTGTCAAGACTTAGTGATGGCAGTAGTAGTTGTAAATGGTCTGGTGCCTCCTGTTCAGATAGCGGTTCCCTTGTGTTTTTTTTTTTAAAAAATTCATAATTGTATGTTCTAGTTAACTAGTTAATTGTATTTTTATTGAAATGGTCTTCTGGCAGAGAAAATTGCCTTCTCCTGGATTTGTGGTTGAGGTTGTGCTA
The DNA here is from genome assembly GCA_003254905.1 of Nissolia schottii. Classification (NCBI taxonomy): domain Eukaryota; kingdom Viridiplantae; phylum Streptophyta; class Magnoliopsida; order Fabales; family Fabaceae; genus Nissolia; species Nissolia schottii. The sequence continues at coordinate 21,881 of QANU01045051.1, read as the reverse complement.
GTGGATTATAGTGGTAATGTTGCACCATCCGAACCTGAAACTAACACAATTACAAAGAAATCAGATGAGAGTTCAAGTAATAGTCCCACCCCAGTGGAAGTGAGCTCCCCTGCGCCGAATGCAGACGGAGAGTCAGGGAGTCAGGATAAAGATGATGTGTTTTCAGATGGCGAGTCAGAGCATTCTGCTTCTTCAAGAAGCAAGCAAACAAAAGCAGCTTCTCAAGCAGATGAAACAGTTGCAACGGCCATCACTGGTTCTGAACCAAACAGAACATCAAATCAAATCACAAATTTAACACGTGCAACTGAACAAGTTTCTTTGGGAAATGCTAGCTCAACACCAATTCGTAGTGCCGGTGAGCCGAAAAGTGTTGATGGAAGAGCAGTATCCAGTCATGAGGCGCCCAGCTCAGAAAGTGAGTTTAAGGCCATGGCTGCAGATGCTTCTGTTTTTACATTTGGAGATGATGAGGACTACGAAAGTGATTGACGTACAACAGGGTTGCTTTGTTATCATTATACTCGGATTATTTGTATATAATACTGCTTGCAACTTCGTTTTCATTATCGATCCATTATTCCATTTGTTTGTTTGTTGTAATACTGGATCTGGGTACCCTTACTGGCTGAATGGACAGAGATTTAAAAATAAAATATGCTGACTTACGTTATTGGTTGGCTTGTTTTAATTGCTTTTTCTTTTTGACCATGTTTAATTAAGTCAGTCCGAAACTATATATTCTTATATTACTACGGCAAGTGATAAACCATGCATATGATAGTGTTTATTAACTACTACATGGAGTGCAATATGTAAACAATGGAGTGAAATATTTCATTTCTTTTTGGACTTCATTCCACGTTTTTTATTCTATTCTATTAGTTACTACCAATATAAACATACCTTTTTATTTCATTAATTACCACCAATCTAAACAGCAATCTGAGTCTGATGGGTAAGAGAGAGTGAGGAGGAGGAGGTGGTGGAAACAGGGAAGGGCAGTAGTCTTGGAATGTTGATAAGGCTCGCTTTAGCCTGAAAGTTCTGTGCTTTCTTTCAGTGATTTATTTTCTCTGAGCCTTTGTACACCTTTGATTCTTGCAATGCAAAGAAAAAGGCCTAGTCATTACAAACAAATAGTAACTGTCAAATTGGCGATTAGGGAACCCGTATTCCCTAGCTAGCCACACAGGCTATCTTTCTAGAAAAACTGAGAGTTTACCCTGAATCTAATGCACTTTTAAGGAGATTAGAATGCCATCACCCATTTATTGGAGACATCAAGTTCCATTACAAAATCAGATCCAATGCTTACAAGCACATGTACAGAAGCTTCACGGTTAGAAAAATACACCAAAATATTCTTTTTGAAAACTCTGCAGAGGACATGATCTATCACATAAAAAAAATCATAGAGGTCCCAAAACTTCACGAATAAAGTCTTCACTAAAGACTCGTTCAAAGTTTCATAGCCAGTGCACGCAATTTTTCTACCTTCGAGCTCAGAAAACCTTTAAAATCATAATAAAATCCCATGTTATAAAACAGTTCAAAAAAAATTTGCTCAGCTCATGAGAAAAATCCGACAGACAAACATGGCAATTACGCACTTTGTTACCTGTTAGCACAAAACTATCAAAATGCACAATTTATCGGTCTACAACATAAATCACCGGCGAGTTAGAGACACATTATTACCCACACCAAAAAGATAGACAAAGACTCCACTCGTGGCCCCCAGCACTATAACCCCCAAAAGTGACATGCAATTGATACCCAAAATTTCAGATTTCAGTGTTTCACAGGCAGCCCAACAAAACCCTAACAATAAGCTAGAGCAAGTGATGATGAATTTATCATGAAGCTACGTTTTTCCAAACAAATCATGTGACCCCACAGTGCTTACCACCAGAGAGAGATTGCCAGCGGCAGGAGAGTGCCTTGGCGGATTGAAGGGCTGGCAAAGAGAAAGGAAGTCGCGAAAAGAGGAAGCGAAAAGAAGACGCAAGAAGCAGGAAGCGGGGATGTTAGCAGAAAGAGACAGTGCCACGGTGAGCCGTGAGATATATTAAGCTGGTTATTGTTGGATCGGACATAAAACCTGTGGAAGCAAAGAGTTAGAGGTACAATCAGTTCAACTAAATAACATAATTCGTGTATTTCAACATGTAAAATTAAAAACAAAGGGTAAATTGCGCCAACTATATTTAAAATTTGTTAAAATTACACTTATGTACAAATTTGCACTTTGCGTTAGTTCAATTTAATTGATATATTAGATTTCTATCTATGACTTGCAAGACAGAACAACTTAATGATAAGCCTTTCATCCTATGCAAACATGCTGCTAAAGTACAGTAATTGCAAACCTCACTAATTTGGGCACGAAATGAATTTGATTGCATTCCAAAAGAAAATGGATGTACTAGAAGATCAAGGGATTTCAATATTTGCATCCTAATATTGGTTAGATGAAAAGCAAATGGATAGAAAGAATTAGCACATCGCTCAATGTATATGCTATTTTAACTCATTCATTCATAGGAAGGTATTATACCATTGACAAAAATAAAATTGTCCAAGCTTTACAGCAAAAAATAGATCAGTTAATACATTAAAACAGACCTACATCCTATCTCACTTTGTAAAGGCTGCAAAGTGTGAGTTAACGCATCACAAAGGTCATTGAGGGATGAAATTTTCTATCTGCTGTGATTGTTGACTTTCTACCTAGGGAATGTACGCTACTTTACACCTGTAGCCCAAGACGACTTGTACTTCCAAAATCTACATTAATATATACTACTAAATTGGTTGATACATCCTTTTAACCGTCAAGTATTTAAATGAACCATGACAGAAAATAGCATGTCTCATGTGACATATAGTGGATGCATCTCAAAGGGGAAAAAATTATTTTAATTGCAACACTCAGAAGATAAATAGCAAAAGTTGTACACAATTGCTGTGAGTAGTAATGATTACATATAGCAGTCTGGCATCACCACCCCATTAATGATCAAGCAAAATGTTCAAAGTGCTGGTGTACCTGTAATCAATTGACTGCATCAGTGCTGATTTCCATCCAGAAATTACTTGCTTGTTCAACCCTTAAAATTGTTCGGTCCCCTAAGGAGCTGCCACAATAAGTAAGACGTGGGTGGAAAATTTAAATTGAACAGTAAAGTGGAATATCAATGCAAATTTCCTACCGATTAGGTGAGCAAGTTAATCTTGATCCGACATGGAATAGAGATCAACCGGTAATCGGCTAAACTGTGACCAAAGGGTTAGGGGAAATAGTAAAAAAATGCATACTTGGGACGTTACTACTAAGTTGGATCCACCGATTTGCATGTGGATACAAAGTTATTAGTATCAACTAAAAGAAATATTTGTAATTAGTAATATTGTGTGAATCTAAGAAAGCTAATTTTTTTTGAAATGGTACTCCACCTAAAGTCTTACAAATTTACGATTTAACTATACAAAATGAGTTAACACTCATTTCTAATCCTTTTTGATAAAAACTAGTAAGAATTTAAGTACATTGTCGATTTTACTAGTGAGTTTATGAGTTCAAATCTACTTACGAGTTTACGATTTTATCTCAAAATGTTCAGATTTGGCAACTTTGTTAGATACTTAGTTAACTTTGTTTNTTATGCGACAACTTGCTTACTAACTGGTAATTTAGTAATAGATGATCATGGTAGAATATCAATAAATGACTCCTCAAAGAGCATATTTTTTCTGATGGTTGAAAAAGGTAATCAGGCTGTGATCAATTGGATATTTTTCATGAACTAGATCAGAAAAGAAGTTTTCGATCCCAAATTATGTTGTTTACTAATCTTGCACATCTTTTCATTTGAATTTGTCTCTTTCGGTTAGCCTTGTTCAATTCTTTAATATTAGCAATTTCTGCATCCGTCCCCTTCTAACGGGGCTATTTCATTTGAGATGAAGATAACTCAACAATTAACTCATCCAAGTTACCTTCAACAATATAACAAAGCGTTCTGGTAGAATCGGTCATATTTGGTGCAGTAAAACCTAGAACCAATCTCTTCCACCTTCTTTCGGCACCTTTTGTATGATCAATAGTATCAGTCATCAATATTGTGGCAACAATTCAAAAAAAAAAAAAAACTTCCTGTTTACAAAAATAGTGAGTATAGAACCTGAGCTGCAATGACTACGATTCCTAACATCAAATCCGTCGTGTGTAGGAGATAAAACATTCAATAGATATATAACAAGAAAAAATGTGAAGATAACATCCAAGAAAAAAAAAAGAACACACATAAGACTATCCTTAAGTAAAAAGACATGAAAGCGAAACTGTTTTTAATGTATTTACACTAATGACTTTATGCTTTATTTATAGAGTTGGCTTATTTATAGAGTTAGCCAACTCGAGTTCATTAATTTTTAAGTGAGCTAAGCTTGAGCTTAAAAATTGAGCTTGATTGTTAATGAGTCAAGTCGTGAGCCAAGCTCATATTAACGAGCTAAGTCATGAGCTTTCAAAGCTCGGCTCATCTCCATCCCTACTTCAAAGTCACATCACAAAAGAAAGGTGTGTTCAAAGTGAGTATTTAAAAAATAAAAATACTATTTGTACATCCCAGAAATTAATACCTGTGTACACCACGCAAGGAAACAAACATTATAAAAATAGATAAGCAAGTTACAAAACAAAGAAACAAACATTGTCACTGAGCATTTGTGCATGTACAGACACGCGTGTGCTTAATATTACTCGATTATGTGTTTAATAGTGTTTGTTTCTCTATTTTGTGCGTGCATGGACACGCATATGTTTAATATTGCTCATTATGTATTTGATAATGTTTATTTTTTTATTTTGTGATGTTTATTTCTCTGTGTGGTGTACATAAAGTGTCAATATTTTTAATGTACGCATGGCAAAGTTGTTTAAAAAATGAGTAATGTTTGTAAGGCCTAACTCATCAATTTACTCATCAATCTATTCTATTTTATGAATGATACTTGACATTTTTAAGAATAAAAAAAATTCAAGTATCATTCATAAAAAAAATGAAGTTAAATGAACTAAACTTCTAAGTTTTTTTTTTCATCTTTTTATTTTGGTCAGACACGACGGCTAACTTGGTCTCAAGTATGTTTTGGACATTCGTTGGTCCTTAGTTTTAATTCTAAAAGTGACTCATCAATTTTTTAATAATAACAGTTAGAGTTATTTTATTTTTGATTTTGTAATGAGAGTTATTTGTCAAAATATCTTTTTTTTAAACCTAATTCCACCAACGAGGCCGTAGGCAATGGAATAGGTCAGAGGCATCAGTATGAGCGTCACGAACGCCGATATCGCTTGCCTCATGTCCTCCCAATCAATCTCCACCACTGCCCTCATCATCAGCACCCCCACCAGAATCAGCAGCGACCCCTCCCCCCTCCCATGTCGTTATGGACTCCATCAACGGGGTAGCGAAGAACGTCAAGAAGAAGTAACCCCCAACCGTCAGCGTTGTTATCCTTATACTTCCTCCTTCCCTAATCACGGGTGACGTCCCCAACAAGGACCCCACCACGATCAATGTGGCATCAAACATGAATGCGAAGTACTGCCCCTCGAAATCACCCTTGTCGTCCATAAAGCCGGTGAAAAGTGCCATGAAGTAGAGCGTGTCAGTGGTGTCCAAAATGTCGACGTATAAGAAGGTGACAAGCGCTTCCCAGGAATGCCCTTTGCCTATGCTCTTGAAGCTCAATGCGCTCGCGATGCTCTGGATCATGTGGGCGTCCTCCACCTTCTTGACACGAGCCTCTTAGGTCTCTCTCACTTTCTCTAATTAGATTAAAAGAATAAAACATTTTGGCAAATGATTCTCATTGAAAAATCAAAAATAAAATAATTGTAGATGTAATTATTAAAAAATTGACATGGGTCATTTCTAGAATTAAAAACTAATGATCAACAATGGTCCAAAACATACTTGAGATCAAATTAACCATCACCTAACTTTCTCATCGTTCTCACTATGCTCGATTCCATGGGCTAGGCTTACTCGAAAAGGGTCTAATTTAAATTTGTACCATCATCAATGCACTTCGTTTGTACATCAGTCTTTCAATATTGTGCCTTCTTTACTATAGGAATCATGTTCAACTCCAATCAAAGTGGGGCAGGGCATCCCTTCCTGATACCAATAAAAATTGAAAATAAAAATCTTTGGTTATTTAGAGACATGGTTAACCACCCATTCCCGTAAAAGAGCTATTTTTTGTGAAAAATAATCATGATAAACATAAGAAATATAAATATTTGTTAGGTTGCGCTTGATTTTTGATATAGGACTAAAATACAGATATACGAGAATAAAGGCATAAAATAAAAGACTAGAAGTGAGGCTTATATTTTGTTTGATGATGATATACAAGACACAATTTATTGCATTTGTGTCATATTTAATTTTATAGTAATAAGACATTAAAACATGAAAATAACTTAAAATACCACTTACATTTGTCACCTCAGAACAACCATGACCACCGCAAATTAGCATCATTAACCCTCCACGATTCAACAAAAATTAAATGTAATTAGAATCAGCAAGAATTACAAAGCCCTAATCCAAGATTTAAAATCAAAGGCATAACCAAATCCGTAATCAATGACTGTAGATCCTGATGCAAGATAGACCGAAATGCAATCTTACCATATCTGAGGTTAGAGGAGGAAGAGTAGCAAGGTGACATTGGGCCTCAATGCCATGGAAAGAAAAACGACAGATGACGGTGATTCACGGGAAGTGTCGTCGATGGAATCGTGGGTAACATCAATGGCAGTCATGGTTGTTAAAATCTTGAGTTAACACATAAATTCTTACAAATTTACGATTTACCTATACAAAATGACTTAACACTCATGTCTAATCCTTTTTGATAAAAACTCGTAAGAATTTAAGTACATTCTCGATTTTTCTAGTGAATTTATGAGTTCAAATCTACTTATGAGTTTACGATTTTATCTCAAAATGTTCAGATTTGGCAACTTTGTTAGATACTTAGTTAAATTGTTTATGTTAGACAATTTCTATCAAGTTTAATAAGTTACTTTTATATATTTATAATAATTTATTTATATTTTGTGGAACTATAAAGTAATAGGTGTACAGAATAAAGCATGACATAACAACTATTTGTCATGCATTCAGGTATATTTTATGATTTTTTCTTACGTTTATTTTATTTTAAAGTAAACATTATTCAATGTCAATTATAAATACAACATTTAATCGTGTTTAGTTCCTAATCATATTACTTATAACATATATTTTTACGTATGTGATTGGCGCGAAATTAGTCCGGGGAACCTTCCGGCGCCTCACAAACAGATTGTTTAAGAGGGGACAAGCAACTGCAGGGTTCTCAGGTGAAGAATGCGTTCGAATTGTACAAGTAAGTGAGAAATGGCGGTGATGCACGGAAGAGTAAATAACAGTCAAATAAATGTCACCGAGGTGACTTAATTACAAAGATAATATCCTTGCTGAAGCAAAGGATTTGAAGTGCCGAACTTAGAACAACGAACTTGAAAGAAAGGGGGAAAAGTGTGTCAGGTTTTGAGGGAAGGCTACGATTATAACTACTCCTAGGAAAGCAGGGAAATAAAGATTAAAAAAGGGTTGGTGGCATACGCATGCTTCCGTTTATAGGTTGCTAACTGCCTGTCGGGGACTTACTGAACCGTGTAGGTAAGTCTGGTATCCACCTCGAACTTAGTCCTCGAGCCTTGTATTTATAGCCTGAAAGGTCTTCCAAAGTTGGTAACTATGTCGACGGTTACCCCCGCGGGCAAGTTAGCTTTGCATGAATGCCACGATGCGACAGTTGCCATCTTTGACTGATCGTGTTTCGTGATTTGCGGGTGTATGGCTTCTTCGTGTGCATCATGCTGCTACAGTTACCTTCTCTGTGCTTCTGAGACTTAGTGTTTTTGCCGTTATTTTCTTCATGCTTTGTATCATGGCGCCTTTCCTGGGACGTGGGTGGTTGCCTCCTGTGGATGCGCCTGTGAACTCAGGAGTTGTGGTATGGATTTGAATAAAGAGTTGTTACCTTCACAATTGATTCCTGAGTGACCTATTGTGTCATCCTTGTTGTAGTATTGGCCTTAGTCGGAGGCCACTAATAGGGTAGGCATTATCATTTTTCCCTTTCTTGCGACAATTTTCCCTTTAGGTATCTGTCGCGGGATAAGCACCAGCCTGTCGTACTGGTCGCAACGATCAAGCAACAACTTCTTTACTAATGTCAGCTTAGTGTGTTAACCTCTGTGGTGAAATTCCACCCACTGCCCTTCCTGACTTAGTTCGCAAGAAATACCCTTCTGCAACCTATTCTTAGTCAGCTTCTAGATTAGAGCGTTAGGTTCATTGCTGCGAAGATGATTTCGTCACTTAGAAGGTGACTGGCTTTGAGGACGCCTTCCTCTAGATGTCGTCCCTCCTATCGCCAAGAGTGCTTGTCACCCACGATGTCCGCGAAGCTACCTCTTATTTATAACTCGCTTTAAGTTTAGACTCAACTTTTTCGCAGTCTAAAAGTATGTAAACTCTTACGAGTTTACGATTCGAGTTTGCTGAGACTTCACGAGTTTACTTAAACTCTTGAGTTTGACAACCTTGTGGCAATCGTGAGGAAGCTTTCCTTAGCAAAAATCTTGGCTACAACAACAGAAAATGAAAAGGCGGCGATGACACCTGAACAAGCGGGGATGGGGGCAAGCCTTCTCAGATGGCGACAATAGTGGTGCTTCCTAACACGGTCGACATTGAGGGAAGAGAACATCAGAGAGATGGTTATTTGCCTCATGAAGCAATGCTCGAGCGGCTACTAGGCCATGCAGAGACGACGTGCAACACCGTGGTGAGTTCAGTTGCAACGCTCCCTAACTTCAGAGAAGACAAGCAGGAAATAAGAGCCATGTAAAAGCGTGGAAGGAAGAAGGAGACTCAGGTCTCTACGTGCCCTTGTTTTTAAAGGGCATATTAAGTTGCAGCGGCGGCAATGGTCGAAGAGGAGTGACACATACCAAAACATTGTTAATTTCAATGCGCGATTAAATAATAATTTATAAAACTAAGAAAACCCTAAAACATAGTACAGGGGCTAACCTAGGTTGTCTCTAAGGAAGCAATTTTCAAGCCAATTACCATTACAATTATTGGAGGGTTGAATTGATTGAATTTAAATAAAAAGAAATCAAACAAAGTAAAGCAACAATGATAACAAATCAATATCCTGCATACGGCATTTCTAGATCAAGGATTGATTGTCATTGGTTCCTAATTAATTATTCATAGGAGGGGATGTTGTTTATTAGTTGAAATCTCTAACTTATACGCAATTCACTTAAGAGACTACGATCGTCAATCTCCTAAGCATTTATTAATACAGGAATTAAAACTAAGATCTCAATATTCAAAACCCCATATCAATTATGTTCCAATTGCACAACCTAATTAAATCTAATTAGTTCCCCAAAAAGTTCCAAATCCTAAATCAATAAATCCTACAATCGTCAAGATCTATCAACCTAGAATTAACCATAACCAATAAAATGTGATCGCTATATTACTAATTAAAGGCAGAATAAATAATGAATAAACATTAAGCACAAGACCTCAAATTAATCCTAATCTAGAGTTACTGCATGCAAGATATTAAGAAAATTATCCCTCCATGGATGCAGGATAAAGGCTCATAATAAATAAAGAGAAGAAGATAGTAGAAAATAACAGGGAATTAAATTAACAAAACTTGAATAGAATAATGAAAGAAATTCGCAGATAGTTGGGAGCTTGGTTGTCAATGCGAGCGCTCCAACAATCCTTGAAGAACTAATACCCATGGTTATCAAAATCGTGAGTTAACTCGTAAACTCGTATGAGTTAACGTTCCTAGGTAGTAAAATTGAGCCGACTCGCATGTAAACTCGTTTCTGGGTAAACTCGGCTGAACTCGGGTAAACTCGCATAAAATCACGAGTTTACCACAGTGGTGGTTTTTTTTTAAGGACAAATAAACGTTTTGCACGTCTCTGAGTTTTTAGATTTAAGTCGTTTGAGTGTTTTAGAGTTGTCATTCACAGCTGCGCTTGCAATCGTGCTGCGTCGTGCCATCGTGCTCTGTTGCTAGCCATCTTATGTATTTCATCCTTTGCTTAGGGATCTTTCCCACCAGGGTGCGTGGCCTCTGCATCGCTCTTTGTGCTTTAGTGTTCTGGATTGGAGACATCATCGTTATATACTCGCTTCCTGTGATGCTCAGTAGTCAGTACTATGGGACTCGTTGGTATCTTTGGTCTTTATGATGTTGTGTGTCATCTCCTGGATATTTGTGTTCTTGAAGGTTCCAGAAACAAAGGGCATGCCCCTCGAAGTCATCACTGAATTCTTTGTTGTCGGCTCGAAGCATGCTACTTCTGTCAAGAATGAGTGACAATGTTCTTTATATACATTTGCTATGTTGGTTGCTCAACACACCGCCTCTCTCTTGTGTTGATAGATTTTGTTTGTCATTAAGTTTATGTGGAGGAGGATATGTTCTGGTTCAAACGTATGTATTATGTATTATGTATGAATTAAACTTAAAAAGAACTTAGAACTCATATATGTCATCTTTATTTGTGCTTTGTTATAGAGGTAAATGTATTTATGAATTTTAAATTTTATTAAATATATTTTTGTAGCATAATAATTTTTTTAAATATTTTTTAATAATTATTAAACTCGTACGAATTTACGATCTAAGTTTACGAACAGAGACTCCACTAATTTAGTTAAACTGCGAGTTTAATAACCATGGTTAAGACAAGTCTTTGTGTGTTAAAATTTCAATTAATTGATTAATCCCTCAAAACACTAAAAGAAATGAAAGCAAAGCTTAACAAGAAATAAATAAATAATAAATTTTAAAACTGTACCCCAAATGGCCATCGCCATGCTCAGCGCCATGCTCCGCGGAATCCGTCGAATGGTCACCCGAATGGCCATCGCCTTGCTCCGCGGAATCCGTGTTGGATTTGAATGATGATGCCTGTATGCCTGAAGTTAACATTGTTGATGTATATTACTATGCTATAATACATGTAGAGGAGACGCATGGAATACGCTTTCCTTCATGTGGTTTAACGAAGTAGCTGAACACGATATATTGCAGAATTAATTCAAAAATAATTCTGATAGAACTGCATAAAATGGATGTGTGTAACGGCTAGCGAGGGCAGTAAGGGGAATAAACAAATAATGGGGGGGCAAAGAAGGAAATAGGGCGAATAGCACCAGCGACACAACTCAGCATTACAGAATCGTTGAGGATCGTGGCCACGACAGCGCAGGAAACGGAATGGCGCCGAAGCAAGAGAGCTAGGCAACCAAGCTTAAAGCTGAGGGGATTCATTACTGGGAGAGACATGAGTATTGTGAGTGATTTCTTCTTCTGTTAACCTCTCTTACTCATCTTTTCCCAATTCGCTAACCTCCCCTGTTCGCAGGTGAGAACGGCGGAGCTTCCGGCGGCAGAGAGCGCAACCTGCCGCAGCCGTCCTTGATCCCTCTCGGGTGCGCTCGTTAGGGAGGCGGCTGCCGAAGGTGATCGAGCTTAGTCTCTGTGCTCAGAACACTACCAACCTGAGGAGATAGTTACTGACTTGTTTTGTTAATTCAGCCTACTGCTGTTTAATTGCTGTTAATTGTGGACCTCTGTTGTTAATTGTGTGGAGAATTTCTTGAGTAGTTTTCTGTTTAATTCCATATCGTTATAATAAGGACCCTAAAAAGAAAGCTGGGATTCCAACTTCACTAAGTGAGAAGTTATTTTGGTATATAAAGACTGCAAACATTACCACCGTTTATATATTTTTCTTCTTATATATATTTCAAGCAATTGATATTTGACACGCTCTATTACTTCGTTGAAGGGATATATAATATAACTGACTATTTAACATTCTAAGTTGACCCAAGTAAAAACATTAGTATTTTCCAATTTCAGACAACCACAACGTAAACTTCAAGCAAAGAGACTTCGTGAGAGGATGCATTTCTCCACCCAAAAGTAACCAATAGAATAGATATATTTTACCAAGATTAACTAGAGCAAAAAAATCAATAACTCATACAGCAGTTTTGGACAATTACCCGAATCGCTCAAATGGCCACCCGAATGGCTGCCATGCTCCGCGGAATCGCTCAAATGGCCACCGCCATGCTCACCACCATATTGTTGTGAATCAGCCATACTCCCTCAAGTAGTAATGAACGAAGCAGAAGCGAGAGAATGAAGAGAGAATTTGCAGTTTTCAGCAACAGTGTTGCTGTTTCTTTTATACAGGGAAGATGGACCATGGTATGGTCATCATTAAGCTGAGCACAGTAAAATCGCCCTATAACAAATTAACCAACTGTGCAGTGAAGGAAAAACGAAAGTAATACTGTAAAAGCAAAAAGTTTGTTATTATGAAATTGTGAAAGGACAACCACGCGCCTGGCCACGTTTTGTTGTAAAAACGTAGTGGTGGAAGCACGCGACTGTCTTAGCATTCTTGCCAGGACTGGCGATCCTATGTCCTGCAAGGGACCAGCTCAATTATCAAACTAATCTTGTATAATTATTATACTCATTAAAACACTTAATAATATTACAATACAAAATTAGATGATAGTCTACAAATTTATTGTGAGAATCAACTTGATTTACATAATATTAAGATTAAAACTTTCATAGCAAATATATTGTTTTATTTTTTAGTAAGTCTTGCTAAAAATAAATAAATGTATGAGTAAATATTTATTTTTAAGTTATTTTTGCTCGCTCCTATTACTTAATCACTAATATTAGCAAATTTAAAACATTTTCATGATATTAAATTAAAATCTAATACTATGCTATATCTAACAAGATGACAAAATCAAGTGAGGTAACAATCTCACTTTTCAGTTAGGGGTAACAATCTAATACTTGCTCATACTTTTTCGCATTCAATTTATTTTAATCCTTAAAAAAATTAAACATTTTTACAGCACTCATTAAAGAAGTAAAAAATAAAATATTTTAATTTTATTTTTTATATTTCCAATACTTTAAATTTAAATAAAGACTTACAAATTTTAATTTTTTTTCATACCATATTTTCTTTTCTAAAACCAATCGTCTAAATCTAAAAATGTCATGCAATATCCCATAGGATGCAAATAATAAATTTACAATTTGAAACCATTTAACAGAAAATTAATAAACCTGTGAGAGTTTTGTCGCAAAAAGAGGAAGCATAGCATTAAATGATAGGGCATGACAAAAAAAACAAGTCAGTCCAAATTTCATCATTACATAGAGATATCCACTAATCCTCAAACCGTACATGCAACGCAAAAAAGCCACCCACTCCCTGCTCCCTGCTCCCTGCTCCCTGCTCGAAGTGGAGGTGGACTCACTGTGTAGCTTTGCTCATTGATGGGGATAATACTGACCTACATATGCATTGAGGGCTCGACCATTTTCCTTCCTTGGAACAATTGTTTTAAAATTGCTTGTTAATAACAAAGTAAAATAGTATACGAAAAAGTACCCTTTTTTAAAAACAAAATCAGTATATTAAAAACTAAAGAATATTAATTTTCATGTTTTCTTTCAAAATCATTCAACAAGTGTCATTAATAAATTAATTAAAAAATTATTCCGATTTATTTAATACTCTCTCCATTTTATTTTAACTACCCATTTTTTTAATTTTTAATGTTTTGAAATATCTGTCCATTTGCAATATTTAGATGTAATTATTTCTTTTTTTCATTCATATCTCTAATTGTAGTGAAACATTTATTAGTATAGTAAATATAAATAGAATAATAATTACATTAGAAATAAAAATTATTTTTTATATGGGGATAGTTTTGTCAATCCATACTATTTTTATGCATTTACCAAGTTTTCATTTTAAATTGTAACAATAAGGAAGGGCAAATATGGAACTAAAGAAAATGCAACAGAAGCAACAATCAAAAAGGGCAAAGAAGAGAGAAATGGAAATTCAGCCACGAAGCAACAACAAAATCGAGAAAACCGTTATGCAGCAGGAGAAGGTGGCTGTGAGGAAGGGGGAGAGAAAGAGGCAACCAAACCAAATACAAAATGGGAGAGAAAGAGGCATGTCGTATAGGTAAACTCAAGAGTAAATAATCAATTTTGTTATAATATTTTTAATTTTAATATTAGTTTAGTTTTAATATTTTTATTTTAACATTAATTTGATTCTA